>QVRM01006360.1:0-48181 GCA_003439945.1 Dermanyssus gallinae
CCGTCGCAACTGGTCGCGCTAAAGTTAGAGAAAATACGGTTCAAAATCTCATCTAGCTGGGAAGGGAGGAAGTCGGTGGGGGGGCGTAACGAGAGAAGCAAATATGATTGAAGAAGTTATAGAAGACAAAAAGGCTCACGGAGATTGATACGCATGGATTTGCTAGTAAATAATACTAACACAATTAAGTAAATGTACAAAAAAAAAAAAAAATATATATATATATATATATATATATATTATATATATATATATATATTGCGGTCTTATTTAATCTCGTTGTTCATATATATTATATTATATATTATATATATATAACAGGTACACAATAAAGCAGACATGGTGCTGCTGAAAAAGAGCCGACGAACGTTATAAGGTGTAGGTGTTGGACATAGGCGAAAACAAACGACAAGCGGAGTTAGCAAAGACGACAGGCGCACAGTAGGTATTGAATACACTGAGGCGACAAGTTCCGTTGATGAGAGACGAGAGCGCGAGAGCGAGAAGAGGGAGAGAGAGAGAGAGAGACAGGCGTTTGCGCTAATAGAGAAAGGGCGAGCTTTTAGTCGTGTTTGAGACGCATTGATCCAGCCCCCGATCATCGATCTGTATGTACTGCACTAGCGGCTACTGCACCCACAACACGGCGATCATAGCTGTTGGCAGCTGGCGGCGGCGGCGGGCAATGCGGCAATCGAGTGCGGGGCGGCCTTCCGTCCGTTGAGACGCTGTGTTTCACGCTGTCGCCCGGTGACGGTTTTTTGGCAACAACCGGAGCGGCAACGCCAGCAGTAGCAGTACCACGTAGAGAGAAGTGCGAAGCTACCTCTTATAACTACTATCATTCATATAGTTATTGTTTTCATGAGTATTATGATCATTATTACTATGATTAGTAGCCGTTGCTGTTGCTGTTGTTGTTGTGATTGTACTCGTGGCAGCAACAGCAACCTCCTGGACGGTGCTATCCACCGTGTCTACAGTAATTGTGGTCGTGTTTACAGTGATTGCGGTCGTGTCGCTGTTGTTGTTGTTGTTGTTGTTTGTTGTTGCAGCTGTTTGTTGTTGTTGTCGTCGTTGTCGTTGCCGTCGTCGTCATTTCTGTTGTTGTTGTTGTTGCTGCAGCTGCTGCTGCAATTGTTGTTGTTGCTGTTGTTGCTGCTATTGCTGTTGTTGAAGCTGCTGCTGCTGCTCCTGTTGTTGTTCTTGTCGTCGTCGTCGCTTCTGTTGTTGTTGTAGCAGCAGCAGAAGCAATGGAAAAGCCGTCGTCGGGCGACCTGGCCAAGCGTGCCGAGTTTACCACGTTCGTTCGTTCATTCGTCCGTCCGTCCGTTGGTGGTTGGTTGGTTGCTGGCTAGTAGTAATTATTCTAATGCATACATACACTGGTGACAAGCCGCCACCGCTGCGCCTTCACTCCGCCGTTGCTTGCTCAGTTCGGGCCGAAAACAGTGGTTTTGCTTTTGCCTCAGCTGCTCCTGTCGCTGATATAGCGGCGGCGGCTGCTGCGGCTGCTACAGCTGCTCTTGGTTTGTTGACTGGTCAGAGCCTTCGGGCGGTGGCCACTTCCCCCGTCTGTTCTTGCCGCAATCTCTTACACTCTTCCCATCTCTCTCCTTCTCGATCTCTTCCCTCTTTTCGCTCCCACCCTACCGCTCTGCCCCCGCTCTCTGCTCTTTCACGAACTTTCCCCCTCATAGTGTTTTCCTTACGTTTTTCTCTCCCTCTCCCGTTCCCTGTCGCTCTCCCTTGTTGTCAACGGCTAATGCTCAACACTGTTATAGGCACAAGTCTAGCAGGGGAGAGAGATAAACAGACAAGCTAACGGCGAGAGGGAGAGACAGGGAGAGAAAGAGTGCGACTTAGAGAGCAACGTAGAGAAAGAACAAAGGTAAACAGAGTCGTATACTACTACTGGGTCTACCGGCAGGCCAGCATGTCTGGCATTGGGAGCAGCCCGACCAACCACTAATTGTAGTAGTCAGACCAGACGTTATAAGACCGGTGCGTAGAGGACGCAGCAGCGGTGTCGTTGTCATAATATGCGTACACATGTACACCTAACTGCCTCACTGAGCTCTTTGGCGCACATCGAGCGGACGAGTAACAAAACGGCAAAGCAGGTTGATGCTAAAATTAATAACGCATCAAAACGCCTAGTCAATCAGCCAAATTCGAACAGCTGATTTAATCCACCTACCTGTGCATTGATCTAACGTTTTGTCACCTGTCTATGAACCTGTCTAATATTCAGCAAATACTGAGTCTTGGCGTGTTTACTGCTATATATATATATATATATATATATATATATATATATATATATATATATATACGCACATGGACACGTGCGTTCTCAAACTACGCCTAGAAGGCGGCAAAATTGCCTCAAAACTAAATATGCAGTGGAAAACCACTTTAGCACACCCAAGTTATCATGTTTTGTATAGTAAATTCATTTTTGTAGGATAGGGCATATTATATATATATATATTTTTGTAAAATATATATTGTAAAAGTAAATACATTTCGCGGGAACAAGTATATATATATACTTGTTCGTTAATAGTACGAACAAGATCGATTAATTCGATCACTGAATTAATCGAGTGAAGGTCTCAATTAATTCACAGACCTACAGTTCGTAGGTCTGTGAATTAATCGACATATGCGTGCTGAAGAGTCCTATATTAATGCAACTGAGTTAAATAAAAGTATATCCGCTCTAGTACCCAAGTACTTAAGCTTGAATAGTCATTGCACTAGTACAAGGGTGTTAGCAAATTAAATTGCTCTTAAGCAAGACAATAGTAATACGTTGCTTTAACATTTTAGCGACGATTTAGACTATAATGACTTCCTGACTACATTCCAAGCATATGTTACTCCTCGCTTGCATCGGCACGTAAAACACTCGCTTCATGTCTAATGAAAAAACTTCCCAACCTAGTTCAAATTGTCCTGTATGAGATGGTTCGGTGCCCTGTCAATACATTAAACTCGGACCGGATCTTAAGCCTGAAGAGCCCCGGTGCTAAAAAACCGGGCAGTCGTCGGCCATTACTTATCTTCCCGTAAAAGAAGCAAACGTCCTGTTTTGTGTATATGCGCCGTAAGCCTCGTTCTCGTGTGAAGAGCCCGAAAGCCTTAATACAAAAAAGAGTTAACAAGCCCCAACAGTTGGCTGCCGCAATGTATACCGCAACCTTCACGCCTGAATTCCATGGCTTGGATCTTTCCGGTATTTATCTCAAAACTCTTCGAAACAAGGAGCATCTCTGCTCTATGACGGGTACTGAGCTTGATGGCACCTGAACGCGATGTGCGACCGCGATGTCATCTACACACGCCATTACCACGGCTTTTTGGCACTTATGTTAGACAGAGCAAACATTGAATGATTTAACCAGCAGATGATAAGGAGCTTTGCCTTATCATCTGCAAAAGCCTTAACGCATTCAACAAGCACTGCATACAGATGATCTATGGGTGGTGGCACAGGTTGCGTGATTTTTGACTGGCTATTGTGGGTTGCGTCACGGGTTCTTTGATTCGGCTTAATGAATGAATTGCTGAATTGCTATTGTAGAATGGGCCTATTAAATTTTGACACTACTTCACATTTGAGATTGGGATTTTGTTTGTTACTAACCCTGCCCATCTTTGGACAGAAGAGAAAGCCTGACGAAACGCCCCGTTTTGGGCATCCGCCCCATATTTTAAATTCCATATAAAAATCCGATTTTTTTCGCTGAGACAGGGAGTAACTGAAATTAGTGCTAATAGTAGATCTGATTAAACTCTAAGTTTATTCTCTTCAAGACTGAACTTTAGAATCTGGCCCACTTTTTACCTGAAGCACAAATCCATATTGTGGCGTTTCAGTATAAGCTGATACTGTACAAATGGAGACACGTCGCAGCATCACGATTGAATAGAAGGTTACTAAAGTGACCTGTCCGTCACTGACCATATAAGCTGACAGCTTTTGTTTGTTGTCACATATATATATATATATATATATATATATATATATATATATATATATATATCACACACGGTATTAGGTCTATGTTTGGGCTGGTCCACACAGCCAGCCATTCTCACCGAGGTGGCATTCCTCTTCTGAGCATCTAATAACAGACGTGTATATAAATATATATATATATATATATAAAGAGCGAGAGGGAGAGAGAGGGGAGATTAAAACGGACGGCTGGGAATCGGCGAACTTGTGAGCAGGGCATTGGCTCACAAGTTCGCCGGAAGTAGCCCGGAAGTACTAGGAGGTCTTTAGCAAGCAGCCTGCTTGTTTGGCGTCGCGCGAAAACTTCCAAACGCGGACCCGTGCTACCCTCAAGTGTATCAGGATCCTGGCTGGTTATCTCTTCCAGCATAACTCGAGCGGAGATGCTGAGATTAACATCTTTCAACGCTCAATCCCACCACGACGTGTAGCTACGTAAGAGAAAAAATTAGTTTGTGTGCCTGCACGGTATATATATCGTTTCTCTACACATAAGAGTACAACGTGAACTTTGCCTGTCTGCTGATATACTATCAGTCCAGAGAGTAGTAAACATGTGTCCGTTGTGTGTAAATTTATCTATATACAAGCAGGAGACTAGCAATTATAACAATCACAATAGGCAAGCACTGCTGCAGCAGCAGCAGCAGCAAAAACAGTGGCAATCACAATAATGACAAAGACAATAAGTAATAATTGTAATATCAGTTCGAATAACAATAATAGCGATGCACCATTAAAAAATAGCTGGCCGCAACAATAATCACGTCAACGCCATAGATAACAATGGCAACAACAACGACGACGACGACAACAACAATAACAACAAGATAGTAGCAACCACTCAGCGGCAACAGCAACAACAACAACAACAAAGCAGCAACCATGCAGTGGTAACAGCAACAACAACAACAACAAGATAGTAGCAACCATGCAGTGGCAACAAGCACATAGCCGCAACATCGGTGGTTGAAAGAACGGAGGAGCATATCAGAGGCCGCCGCAGCCCAACAGAAGCAACAACAGTGATGAAAGTCGCCAGAAAAGAACGGCGACAACAACTTCACCGATGACGAATCTACGGGAAAACTATAATTACAGCTTTGTGCTGCTAATAGTCGACGATGGAGGAGACGACGACAACAACAACGGCAGTAACCGTGGCTACAGTGGCGACACAAGTCAGCACGAATGTAGAATACTAATGATAATAGTAGTAACAATAATAATAAGACTAATAATCAAAACAAAACCAAGAACACGCCATAATATCAGGATAGTAATTACGATTACTAGTCGTGTAATAAATGTAATTATTGGAACGTTTTTAGCTGCTGCCACCACACACCGCAGAAGTCGTCAACGACAGCTTCAGCAGCAGCAGAAGCAGCAACAACAACAGCAGCAGCAGCAGTAACAATAAGAACAGCACCACCAGCAATGGCAGTGGCGAGCTGAGCGGCGCGAGTGAGTGATTGAGTGAATAGTCCACAACGGGGCAAGGCAAGCAGATGTCGGGTCAGCAGCCGCTCCTAATTACAGGTTGCTCTCCAGATCTACCTACCTATTGCTGCTGCTGCTGCTTCTGCTGTTGCCACCATCGTCGTCGTCGTCGTCGTCGTCGTCGCCGCCGCAGCGATCTAGCGGACCGCGTTCGACCACGAGCTGACGACGGGGCATCCAGCAACCTGTTCACATGGACGAGGAACACGGCCCGATCAGCAGCCGCAACGCATTTTGCGGTTACGACGCCACAAATGACGGCAACGACGGCGATGATGTCGAGAGCGACGTCCAAAGAGGGTTAACACACTATGACCGACCACAGCTAAACACCGGACATACAGAACACATACACGCAAGTATAATACATACGCTCACAAATGCCTGTGCATAGACTGTCTCTGATACCTCAACGAGCGTTGATGATTCACCTGATAATTGAGTTGTTTGCATTGTTGTTGTTGCTGTTGTTGTTGTTGTGGCTTTTGTTGTTGTTGCTGTTGTTGTTATTGTTGTTGTTCGTGTTGTTGTTGTTGTTCTTGTTTGTGTTGTTGTTGTTGTTGCCGTCATTCTCGCCATTGGTATTCCTAATTTTGTTGTTGTTGCGATGATGCGAGAGCAACTGCGGTTACCTAAAGCTAAAAAGGCAATCTCTATAAATCGCATTGCACTGAAAGTACGTTTTGTCGGAAACCTGATCGTAATAAAGGAAACGCCTTGTGGCGTACTCGTGTCGTGGTACATAGGCATACAAATGTAGGTCCTTGAACGGATCTACAGGTGATTTTCACCCGCTTCGGAGCAGCCTCTATATAAGCTACTTGTCAAGAAGACTTTGCGGGGTTTTAAACAGCGCATTGGCCATAACGTCCTAGCTGCTTGCAATTCTTTATAGGCAAAGCCTCGAATTCCAGCAGGAGAATTATACGTGCCCGTAACACGTTTTACATATAGTGTCCATACCAAGCCGAGCGGGATCGCTGTATGACAGCCGACTGACGCAGGCCGAGGCGAAGACGCATAGTAAGAAATGCATTTATACATTTTGCAACAATATATATATATATATATATATATATAAATCTGCGTGAGTTTCTGAATTATTCAGTATACAGTTGTTGCCCAGTCGTTTTAAAGTTCTGCACTGTACAAACAAGACATAGGCCCAACCGGCTGACTTAAAAAATACTTTTCAAGCTAACCCTCAGCCAAGATTTAACGTTCACGAGACTGCTTTTCGCATTGCTTAATAGACGGACCCCCATAAATACAAATGTGCAACGGTGGGGCTCGAAGCTGCGCGCCTATGTGTCTCCTCCGGTCGCGAGGCGCTAGGTCAAACCGGCTGACTTCGCTAGTACTTCATTTGTTATCTATCTTTTTATGAGTAGGTGCTTTCGTTGGTTATGATAAAATTGTCAACGGACCTGCCGTTAATATCTGATTGACTGCACCATACCAGCAATCGTAATAGTAATATTAATAATAAGCAATACAACTTGTGCGAATAATACTGCCGTTTAAATTACATTATACGTGTCTAATAAGATTTAGTTACGATACTTCGCTAGACACTTGTATATAATGCAATTTTAAGCGGCGGTAATATTCGTATCAGTTGTATTATTTATATATATATATATATATATATATATATATATATATATTTATACATAAAATGATTTTATAATTTTTCTAGTTGCCTGATCGAATTATGGCGGGTGCAAAAGCGAGTCATGCTTTTTCTGAGAGGACAAGAAGTGGTGATTATGTGTGCAGATGGGTTGACAGCGCGTCTGATGGACAGATGGGCAGTTTGTGAGTGAAGACGGGAACAAACTGTTGTTCTGGTTGTTCTGTTTTTTGCGTTAATGTTGTTCGTGGTGGTGCGATTATTACCTGGATGTTGATCTGACGGACGGAGTACAAATCGAGCCATTGTTCAATCGAGTGTTTGTTTGCTGAGCAGCAGTGTAGCGGCGAAGGCACCAACGACAACGACGACCACAACAACAACGACAACTACAACAACAACGACGACGACGAGAACAACAACACGAGGACTCCACGGGCGTCATCAAACAGCGGTGAGCCCGGCGGCCGTGAGGCGTCGCTCAAACGCTGGTCGTCAGCCAGCAAAAAAAATCCGACAGCACGACGTGGGTGAGAATCGTCATCACTAGATGACGACAATACAGCGGTAGAACGTTAGAGAGAACGAGAAAGAGAGATGGAGAGACCATACAGATGGACGGATGAACAGAACATGAAACAACGAGCCAATTAACATTTAAAGAAAAACAATGCTTTCATATGTATGTGCGACGGAAACACAGGAGGGGAGGGAGAACTGATCGAAGCAAACCAATCCAAATACGATATTCTGAACATTCATCATTTGGCGTAATAGTGTTGCTGTCTCACGAGCCACGCCATTGTGCGCTGCTTAGTTGTTGCTGTTACTGTTGCTGCTGCAGCTGTTGATGCAGCATCAGCCAACTGATATACGTCACTTGTAAAATTATGACTTCATTATTACCACTACTCTACTAATATTATGATTCCTTCTGTATTATGATTTCATTGCTATCTATTACTTTGGTATTCGTTATGTTTATTGTTTCAATTACGATGATCACACGTTCGCGCGGAGACAATTGTCCACTCTAAAGTGCTAGCAAAGCGAAGTTAAATAAATAAAATGTTTATTACGGTTGTTCATTTAGCTCTATGCTAGGGTCGTCCGTCTTAAGCATTGTCATTGTCGTTTCACTACTTACGACGGTCTCGCGTTTCTTTGAACACTCTATATTATAACTCCTCGTAGATGCGCGACTCGTATATACCGTTTTACCCCAAAATACAGGACGCCATTCGTCATACAAATGAGTACCTTTGTAAGTAAGATAACCTCTTCTTTCATCTACAGGTCGATGCAACAGGCTAGAACCCTTCTCTCTCACAGAGTTAGACGCCAGATTGGAAACAACAAGTCCACTCGCAGTTTGCTACAGAAGGTCGGAAAGAGACTGATTCTAGCCAGCGGAGATAAAGCACCTATCGCTGGATGTGCAACGGGGCAATGCGGCTTCGGTTCGGGGCACCCAACAAAAATGGCTGGTCCCTACACTGGACCCCCGTAATGATGCACACGTTCGCAGGGATCCAAATGTCATGTTCCGACCGTGAATGGTTACATCAATATATATATATATATATATATATATACCTCTTCCAGTTTCTTGAAACATTTAACCCGAACGTTTATTTTTGTGCCCCGATATGCTAAGTGTTGTTTGAAAGATCATACTTTAAACTGATTGTAGACGGTTGATACCCGAAATACTAGGTCTGCAAATACCTACAAACAACGCCAATTAAACATGTTGGCATTGAATTAGGATATTTTCACACACGCATATATATATATATATATATATATATATATATATATATATATGTTTTTACAATATCTGTATACTTTCTACGACACGTTTTTTCGTTGGAGCAGCGCCGACCCATATATATATATATATATATATATATATATATATATATATATATGTTGTAGCTGTGCATTTTGCCTCTTGGTAGGGGGTGCGCTGAGGTAGTTTGGTTTGGCCGTTAACAAGAAGCCATCGGTGGCTTCTCGAGTACAAAGGCTATTGTCACCCTTTAAGTGTCTCCAGCTCTTCCGTTGGCCTATTCGGCTCGTATTGGGCATGACCGCTGGCACGCCGAGCCCTATTGAGCACAACTGCCGCCGTCGCCGCCGCCTCTCTCAGTCCTCCATCTGTGGAGAGCCACAGCCGCAGTGCGGAGTTGCGGGCGGTGAAGCAGCAGAGAAGCAGTAGCAGCAGCAGCATCACTATCACGAGTGACCACAGGGTGTTCTTGGTTTGTTTCCCCGGTCAAACCTATATACACACCCGACTCGCGGCGGCCATTCTTTACCCCCCGACACTGCCGCCACCACCAACACCACCACAATCGGACGAATGAACCAGCCCACATAGCCGCCCGGCTAGGTTAGGTTAGGTTTGGCCATCTTCGGCCGGTCAAGAGAGCGACGCCACACTGCCTATGGCCAGTAGTAGTAGTAGTAGTAGCAGCAGCAACAGCAGCCGCAGCTACAGCTTCCACCGAGTGACCGACCGACCAACCGACCTCACTTGGTCGTCGCTCGCTCGTGGCGCAAACGCATCATTGCTCCAACTCCAACCACGACCAGCACTCCGCGCCCCCTATGCCGCCCAGCGCCGCCGCCACCGCCGCCGCCGTTGCCACCATCACCAGTGTGATAACCACAACAGGCACAAGAAGACCAACTCCTCGAGCCCGCGTTGTCAGCTGCCAAAGGGCCAGCCACAGGAAGACGCCACGAAGGCCGCCGCCGCCTGTGTGTCGTCTGCCTACACATCAAGCAGGAGGGGCGGGGCGGGCAAGGGGGCGGGGAAGAAGCCCCTCAATGAGCATGCCATACGTACACACTGGCCGGAGAGGCCCAAAATCAAACTCTCGGACACTTCGGTAAGAAAGCAAGGGAAGAGAAAAGAGAGATAGAGTCGCATGGCCGTCCTACTACGGGCACTTCTACTACTGATACTGCTACTACTACTTTTACTATGGCCACAACAACTACTACAACTCACTCTCAGCGTCTGTAGGCGGCAACTGCGATCGGTTCCCTCATCCGCGGCTTCATCGCCCACTGGTATCCGTGTATGTGTATACGTGTGCTTGCGTGCGCGCGCCCGCGCCTAGTTCGACTAATGAATCGCAGCCACAGCCCCTCTACGACGGCCAGTTTGTTCTCGTCTTTACCCCCAGCCATTGCCGTTCTCCCCCCAGAGTAGTGTAGTAGTAGTAGTAGTAGCAGTCGCAGTAGTGGCAGAAGTACCCCCTTTGGTTACCACACGATGGCGTGGCGTTGATTGTCACACACTGGTCACCGCCGCCGGGGGTGGCGATGACCAGTGTGTCTCACCCCATGGGCGCCGTCTCTACCCTAATGCCCTTACCTCTCCTCCTCGTCCCCCCAATCCGTATCTACCCTTATATCTAGTGGTAGTAGTAGTGGCGCTTTTGCTTCTAACCACTAGCCAGCGATCGAGGGAGCGCCCGGCCACCCAGCCCACGACGAGGACGACGACGAGGACAGACCAACGACGAACCACCGGAGCTAACCAACGCCAGGTCAACCAAACCATAACCTCTAACCCAACCGCCCTCGACCCTGCCACCGACGGCGGCTGCGATGGCCACCGGCTATTGCGATGATCGTGATGCGCTCGTCTACCTCGGCGACGGTCGACTTTTCCCCGGCGACCTCTATGAAGCTTGCTTGCTTGCTTGCTTCCTTCCTTCTCTTCCCCCGGAGCCTCATCTTCCCTGCCGATCCTTCGTACTCGTCTTCAATGTCGTAGCAGGCGTTTGTCGGCGGTGTTTCCTTTCTTTATTGCTGCACGCACACTGTTAGCTAGCACTGTAGCCTAAGTGACTAATTGTTGCTAGCTTTTAGAACAGGTTGGCACTTACTTTGCTACTGGTGACTGTTCGCACCTGGTCTCGTGTGAGTCTCGTCGCCCACGCTTTGTAGTCAGTCGTTGGCTTGTGGCCTACGCTGGTAAACTTCGTGTTGATATTAAGGCGAGACAATATATGTGTGTTGTTAAGGACGAGACAAGCGCAAAATATTTTTATAGCGTGGACTGTGTTACTTCAGAAAAATTATATCTGCCAGTTACTATTATATATATTTATATATATGTTTGTCAGGTTCAGGAACAGATGGCAGTCCATAAGTATCCTCCATCACTTTGAATAGCATATACTTCTCAGGTCAGTAGTTTTCTGTGGATATGATTCTATACATCGACAGGGCGGTCGTGATACAATGAGTTGTCATTTCAGTCCACGCACGCGACACACAAGAAGAACGATCTTTATTCAGTTTTTAAGGTTAGAGTAAATCTAGACCTGCAATTATATATATATATATATATATATATATATATATATATATATATATATATATATATATATATATATATATATATATATACAGGGTGTTGCAGGAATATTTGAAGCGCGATATGTGGAATTGTAAAGCTCGTTAAAACAGATGTTTTTTCCAATGGAACATGGTCTCTGAGGAGCCTTGTTTCGGAGTGAGAGTGAAATTACTACAATTTGTGACACTGGCGTTTTTGCCCGACATAGGAGCACAAAATGTGCTGTTGCGAGACAACCAGTCCTCCTAGACAGAAACTAACCCACCGTCTTATTCGTGATAAAATTCTGCTCCATCCGAAGAATATGCAAGGCCGGTCAGAAGACGCGACATGGTCGCTTAGAAGAGAATTCGCCAAAAATGAAGTTCTTTATTAGCGTTCACGCCAAATACTTCAGAATCATAACCCTACAACAGCTCACAGCGCTCAAAGCGGACATATTCAGCCAATGCGCATTCATGGCGATCATTTTGGTACCAAACATGTGTCAATGCGAGCCGTGGTTGCGGAGTAATTGCGATTTTTCGGAGGGCATGTCCAGATTAAGTGCATGCAAAATGACTGTGTGGCGACGTTCACTACCGCCGACGTGTCGCGCGACAGCCGCAGCGCGTCATTTTTCATGCACTTAATATTGACATGCCCTCCGAAAAATCGTAATTACTTCGCAACCACAGCTCGCATTGACATATGTTTGGTACCAGAATGATCGCCATGAATTGCGCATTGGCTGAATATGTCCGTTCTGAGCGCTGTGAGTGGTTGTAGGGTTATGATTCTGAAGTATTTGGCGTAAACGCTAATAAAGAACTTCATTTTTGGCGAATTCTCTTCTAAGCGACCATGTCGCGTCTTCGGACCGGCCTTGTATATTCTTCAATATACAATGCGGAATTTTATCACGAACACGAAGGTGTGCTTAGTTTCTGTCTAGGAAGACTGGTTGTCTCGCAACAGCACATTTTATGCTCCTATGTCAGGCAAAAACACCAGTGTCACAAATTGTAGTAATTTCACTCTCACTCCGAAACAAGACTTCTCAGAGACCATGTTCCATTGGAGAAAACATCTGCTTTAACGAGCTCTACAGTTCCATATATCGTGCTTCAAATATTCCTGAAACACCCTGTATATATACGAGAACGGATCCAAAAGTTCTGATACCTACTTCTAAAAAAAATAATATCAATCTAATCATACAAAGTATTTGTGTTTCCTTTAAAATAGCTCCCGCCAGTTGCAGTGCACTTGTGCCACCCTCTTTCCCACTTTTCGATATATTTTGAAATGCGTCATTCGAAATCGAGTTGAGCTGCTCCTACGAATGTTTCTATATATGCTCTCTATAGTCTCGAAACGTCGCTCCTTCAAAAAAATTAACCATGGGATTCGAAAAAGTCGCACGAAGCCAGATCCGGCAAATAGGATGATTGGGGAATACAGAAATCAAAATATTTGTCAAATTATCGAAAATGCGAAATATCCCAACAATCAGTAAATATGTATGCGTCGATGCGTTGTCGTGATGAAGGACCCAAGAGTTGTTTGCCCTTATTAGACTTTTCTTTACTGACCGTAGAGCCAAATGGCAATTTGTGGAAGATGATTCCTTTGTAGTCAAAAAAATTGCCAGACAAGCCTTTCTTGGATCTGCTCCGTCTGAATTTCTTTAATCGAGTCTCTTTTTGGAAGCACCGCTGGAAGCATTTGGCTTTGATCTCGATATCGTACCCATATATCTATGACTTGTGTCCCGTAATCATTCTCTGAAACAATCCTGGGTCTTCTGTTATCGCCTGACGGTTCAATTCGGGCATTTCCCGACGTGCGTTAATTTGTTATGAATTCAAAATTTTTGAAACGTACCTCAAGCGGCCGGTCCTCTGTCATATAAAGTACCGGTCAAGACTGTTACTACTGTTCCATAAAAAATCTCCAATTCCTCAGTTATTTTATTGATAGTAATTTGGCGATTGTTGAGTACGATATCACAATTTTTTTTTAACGTTTTCTTCTGTTATTGACGTCGAAGGGCTTCTCGAACAGAGGTCATTATCGGTCCTTTTAGGTCCGATCGATGCGAAATCGATGGTGCTATGTTTACGCAGCGTTTCAGGACACTGCTTTATCCCCATAAGCAGTTCGTAATATTTCTATCATTTGAGAACACAGGATCTGTTTTTTTTAGCACAGTTATATTTGAACTTAATGCAGATTTCTTTCTCCTCCATTCCGGCTCTCTAAAATTCGTCAAACCTCGTTTTCTTTACGTCCTTGAAACAAACTGTAACAAAAAACGCCGCCATTGACTGGTGCGGCATGAAGCCTGTGCAGTTAATGAACGGCGCTTCTAAGTAAAACAAAACAGAAGTCCTTGGTGATGTTGGTTTAATCCTTATAAAAACAAAAACTTCTAGAAATTCTAGTTTATCGAGATTTTAAAATTTAACTAAAACGACCACGTTTTTTCAGTTTTTTATCCACACAAAATAGATGCTGTGATTGCTTGCGAAAAGCTAGCTAATACAAGTGAAAACTTACGCATACAGACATATGGCGCCTAGCTTGCGACGATTATAACATGGGCCACAATGCACAACTGGGCACACTGTTGTACAACATGTAATTAATTAAGCATTATTTAATATTTATCGGCACGCATATCAACCAACGCCTGAATAAAGCTACTTAACGTAATAAGGTGTACTTACTTACAGAATAACAAATAGAGGTCAATCGGCGTGTACCTAAACGTCTCCCTTCCATTTTTTGTTCATTTTACCCAAATTGAGTGAAATAATAATTACCTAGTAAACGTCTTCTAGTCAGTTCAAACGTTTGACTGGTTAGCTGCGCGATAGCGCCATAATAGGGCATCGTGGCACATTTGCTCGGCTCCGACTGTGCGGGATCCGAATCTTCGTGTCGAACGATTGATAGATACATTGATGGCAACTAAAGCTAAACGAGTTAACACGTGCACACGCCAGCATATCGGTGACCGATACTGGAACGGCATTCTGGTCATTTGATTTTCACTCGGTCTCTCCTTTTCTCTCTTTCTCTATCTAGATCGAAGTCTATCTCTATGCGTATCTTCCGTTTACCCGATGTCTCGCCACGTTGCTTTTCCAGTCCAGCTGCCGCACCTCCGGATCCCGCATCCCTGGAGCGCCATGTCCCCTGGAGGGTTTCGTATCCAGATGCCTTGTCACTCGACTGTCAAGTTCGAGCACGAAAGGAGCAGTCGGTCATGACGTCTGTTGACTAGCATGCACCTCTAGTCGTAGTCGTCTTTAAACTTCCCTGCTTGTCTGGTCTGTTTTTCTGTTCTACTAAGCCAACCGCTATGGCTGGAAAGAAGCTGTGGCTGCCAGCAGTAATTTTCTTTTTGCATCGTTTTTACTTGCTGTACCATTTATCTATTGATCTTCTGTTTTATCTACCAAATTCTCGCTTTCTCTTTCTCTGTGCTATATCTCTCGTTGTTGATTTTTCGTTGGCTGCTGCTGCTACTGCTGTACATTTGCTGCTGCTGCCGCGGCTGTTGTTGTTTATGCTGTTTGTCATTGTTGTTGTTACTGTTTGTCATTGTTGTTGTTGTGTCATAATTGTTGCTGCTGTCGTCGGTGTTGTTGCTGTTTCTGCCGTCGGCGTCGTTTCCCCCCCTTCCCCCCCCCACCTTTAATGGCGGCTGTGGCGGCCACATCCTGCTAACATTCTCGCGCGGATTACGAGTGATTTGCGATGGTGCAATATCGGTTCGCTTCAATCTCGATCTGCACACGAGATCATATCGGGGCTACTTCGTCGCGGTTTGGCGCGCTCAGCGCGGCGCCGTCGCGGCCGACGTTGGTTGTATCCGTTGCCGCTGCCGCTGCCGCCACGAAACATTGCACGAACGACCCGTCGATGCTGCCGCCACGGTCAACCGTCCGTCGTCGGCGTTCAAATCTTGTTCACATATTGACAATGCCAGGCAAGGCCGCTAGGGCCTTTGCCAGCGATTTACGGTTCACGCCCGGCCGCCCGCCGGCCTGTGGTAGGCCGCTCTTCTTTGCTCTGTTGTCGTTCTGTTATTACTCTTCGTTTCACAGTGACGTCGTTCCACAACGTATTTCTCTTATTCTCCCGTTCTCTACTGGTGTTATAGCATATATATATATATATATATATCTATATATACATATAATAAGGAGTTTTACTCGCCCTAATCTATATGCTGTTTTTGTTTTAAAAAAGACATCCCTAAATGTTTGGCATATTCATCGCATCAATCTGCTTCATGTTGATTTATAATAAAGTTCGCCTGCCTTTGAGACAGCTTTCCAGGGTTCCGTTTGCCGGGCGCTGTCATTTGAAACACCTATTTTTGCTTTTCATACAGGTAATCATATAACACTTATATGCACTTAAAAAGCCGTACTTCGTGTATTATCATATATATATATATATGATTTTTATATGATTTTCAAGCCCATGGGCTACCTTCGCAGTACAGAGGCTGTATACTTTCGAGTGTATTTGCAAGTACTCATGAATAAAGCTATGTGTTTCATTCATTCATTCATGATAATACACGAAGTACGGCTTTTTAAGTGCATATTTGTGTTATATGATTATATATATATATATATATATATTTCCATACTTATCGACGGCATACTATCGAGGCGAGTAAATGTCGGTTGTTGATTTTGAGACGGAATGCGCAGCAGGATGCGGCTACGCCTATACTAATGGCGAACGCCAGACACCTTTAGGTCAAACTGTTGCTAACAGAATTGCTGCCAATTAAAGGCCAACTATCCTTCTATGGCATGTCACACTTTCATTTGGTCGGACGGACGTCGCCAAACCCCGCTCCAACGTTACGTCCATCACCAAAGTCGATTTTGCAACGCGTCCCTTTAGTCATCGTCGGTAGAGGTAGAACCCAGAACGCAAGGAAGAGAGAGATAGGGGGCAGAGGGGGAGAGGAGAGCTTTGCTGGCAAACATCTTTGACTGATGCCTGCCGGAAAGATTCAACGCATGTCAATTGGTCGCATTCCCTTCCTGTGATGTTATTATCATCATCATCATCTCGAAAATGTGAAAAGATGAACGCTAAAACGAATTAACAAACAGCAAAAGGAAATATATAAATTAAATGCGCGACAACGCCGATGACAACCAGCACAACAGCCAACAGCATGCCAATAACAACGACACCAGCAAGAGTAGCAGCAGCAACAATTACGATAATAACAACAACAATAGCAACATTAACAGCAACAACAAAGACAACAACAACAGCAACAACAACGATAGCAACAACAACAACAACAACAACGACAGCAACAACAACAACAACAACAACAACAACAACAACAACAACAACAACAACAACAACAACAACAACAACAACAACAACAACACAACAACAACAACAACAACAACAACAACAACAACAACAACAGCAACAGCAACAACAATAGCCAAGCAAACGAGAACAACAATAGCATTAGCAGCGACAACATCAACGACAGCGGCGATAGGTGCAGCAGCAGCAACAACGACAACGGGAACAGACACGATAATAACGTAACAATACAGTGAACTCGACAGGGCCGACGACGGGTAAGGTTTGACTCACTAGGCTGGCCTGTGGGCTCCTCTGGTTGCCTACGCCAGGCAAGTGGATAGGGTATTGGTACAGACAGGCGGAGTGAAATGATACTTCGGCAGCCGTTTTTTTTCTTGTAAGGCAAATCTTTGTATGTGCGACACTGCGAGTGTGTCTCGGTGTATCGGTGTGTGTGTGTGTGTGCGATTAAGATGTGTATGTATGCGTGTGGCTTATTGCGAGGACGTAGGGTGTATGTCACCATGGACGATCGAATCGAGATGGTTTGCGACGATCAATATTAGCACGGCCACGGAGCTCATTAGAACCGCAATCCTTGCTGTTATACCGCTCGCTGGCTGGCTGATGCAGATACGTAAGGCGAACGCTGCGAGCAGTTGAAAGACGCCTGGGTTCCCAATGTTGATAATGCCGCTGCTGCTGTTGTTGCTGCAGCCCTCTCGGCCCGGTATTTATTGGTTCGCGTTCCCGTACTTCATTTACTTATCTGATGTTGCTGATGGTAATGACGTTAATGAGAACCGTCGAGGGTCAACATTCATTCCTGCGCACGTTTAATTCGTGCGTTGCCTTTTTGGCCGCGTTTCCCTTTCCGCCGCCGCCGCCCCTAAGCATAGGAGTCAGAACGGATAATAATCTGCCGTGAAGGGCAACCGTGTTAGTTGTTCTTATCTTGATGAGATTCGAGCGTAGCAGTTGTTTTTCTGCATGTGTCGCAAAGGCAACAGTACCATAAGTAGTCTAATTAGTATAACTGATGCTTCTGCTGATACAACAATAATAATAATAGTGCACAAACACAGCACGACCGTGTTGTGTCATGGCCCGCCGCCGATATTTATGAATTGTCTAAATCGCTGAGAAAATAGCACAACTTGAAGCGTGCATTGTTTCGAAAGTAGAAGCAGAAAAAAAGTTACCACATGACTTTTTGGCAAACCGAATTTAAACTTGTGAAAATTCGGAAAGTGATTTAATCGTTGCTTCCAATATGACTGATTAATATACCAGTAGTCACGGACAAGATAACGTTGCCCTTCGGGTTTATACGACATGCCTACACCTCTTAAGGAAGAACCACAAGAACAAAGGGTAAGCGGGTTCTTTGACCAAGCAAACAATTTAGTTAAAATAATCAACAACATCAAGTAGTTGGATGACATGTAGCTCTTCTAGTGAACTAGCCGGAGGCCTGTATATTTTGACTCAAGCAAAGAGGAATGTTGTGTAGGATGCCGTGTGCTCTGCTTCTAACGGGCATTTTTGTCTGCTAATATCTTAGCACCGCTTGCTAGCACGCAGAGCGTGTATTAAGGGAAAGACAAATATAATTTCCTTCGGTTTGCTAGGAACGATCCCTTAAAAATAGAGACCTGATTAGACGTATCTCTCTTGACCTGCCATTGCGAAGTGTAGCTGTACTTTAAGATGGGGGACTAGCGCTCAATGCTTTCAAATGTAAGTTGGCCGCCGTGGACGGGTTGGAAGCTAGCAATGATATAATTAAGGAGTGTTCCCTGTAATAGCGCACAGACGCAGATTATAATCACCTTAAGGTAATTGACGCCTCTATAAGATTTCTAAGAATCCCACAAGTGATACTGGTCAGAAGCGAGACCCTTTTAGGGCTTCGCCCGCGTCTAAGAAGGATGCATCTACATACAGCCCTCCTTAGTTGCAAACAGCCCTTAATCCTTAAGATTGACCACTTGGCCAACTTCGCTATATTTTGATTAACTTGTTGCATGAGATAGAGCCAGAAAAATCCTAAGCGAAGTTTTGAACGTCATGAAGAAATCCAGGAAGAAGCCAAGAAGAAAAAAGGCCCTTAGGCAAAGGTGTCTTTAGAATCAAACGCCTTGTTCACTTAGCCTTATGTGCTATTTTTTACATCAGTTAGAGCCATTCACAAATATCTTAGAAAGAGGACAAATGGGACAAGATGTTTAATTTAAAAAAATCTAGGTCTATACTTTCACTGAAGACTGAGATCAAATCAGCATTTACCCTTTTGCTTGCTGTTCTCGCTGAGGTGGCCTTAGAACGCCTACGTTAACAGATGCATCCACCTGTCAAACTCCCTTATTATGTCCTCAATATAATCACACAAATAAGTATGTTTTTAAAACATGGAAAGACTAACTTTACTTCATCGCGTAAGTAAAGAAACAATAGGGGTAGTGGTATTTGATTGATGACAAGTCTCCCACTTATCGGGCCCGGTGGAGTGGTGCATTTGAGTGCACACCGTGACCGGAGGAGACATATAGGTGCACGGGTTCGAGCCTCACCGTTGCACATTTGTCCTTATAGGGTCCGTCTTACGAAGCAAGGCAAAAGCATTTCCGGGGACGTTAAATGTTGGCTGAGAGTCAATCCGAAAAAAAATTAAGTCTCCCACTTATCTTTCAGAATATATATGCTAGCTAATGCGAGCCAGCACTTAGAACGGAAACACTACAGGGAAGTACGCTAAGTATATTCCAAACAATTTTGTACCCTAATGAGATTGCGCTGAAGCGCAAAAGCAAAATGTTAGCTATCACCGCGGGGGTAGCTTTCGACCTTACTTTTACCACTATGATAGATCTTAACTTATTCCCCATAGCTTTTTGTTTGTGAGTGAGAGAGTAGACCTGAGATATAGTAACTCCATTATTGTGATTTTACGGAAAATACCTAACTTGAGATACGACGTTGGACTACTCTATTTTCTTTTTCATCAAGCATATAGCATATCAAGCCGACTGTCGAAACGATATGTCCACTGGCCGCAGTACACAGTTGGGGCTCCTATTCTGAGGTCTGCCACCATGCAAACATGGTATTGGGCATTTATTGCAGCATTGTCGTAAGCTGGTAATTACTCAAGATATGTGCTTAGGCGATATGTAAGGTCCAGTTAAATATTGATAATGCTGCCTGAGTTAGCCAGGATGGTTCCCGTAATAAAGAATTCCACTTGTTGCCTAAGACTTTAGCCGTCCTTCGCAGTTCGATTGCTGCACCAAGGTCCTAAGTCAGTCAGGTTAGTCTAGTTTGGTCCCTTATTGTTGGTACAACTAATATAAAAGTATCGAATTTAGGTACTATAAAGTGACTTGTATACGTATGATTTTCATTGCACCTATTAAGATAATGTACGACATACGGGTACTTACAAGTGATTAGAATTATTATACACAACAGTCACTTCAAGGCATTACATGATAATGCACATAATTGCGGTTAACTAGTTCGTGAGGTCTCCGCAAAAAAAAAAAACTTAAACAAATCAAAAAACAAATTCTTGGAACAAAAGGTGGCAACGAAGAAGATTAAACTAGAGCCGACAACTTCTCCAGTGCAGCAAGCAAGGCTCGGCCAAGGAATAGCGCAAAACTTAGTCATCTTGGACAGATAGATAGTAGTCGTGGTGGTAGTGGTGGTGTTGACGGCATTGGTGTCTACTGAGAGAGGAAAAACACGCCGATGAAGTTGATGAAAGCACGCTGAATTGAACTGCTCAACAGAATGTACCCACCACATCGTTTGAAATTGATTGATTACGAAGCCCTGCTGCTACGATCTGGCTAGACCTAGCAGGTCCAATCGCGCAACCAGACGCAGGCGACCAGGTCCGAGCAAGATGGCTTAGTGGCAAAGCCTTTGCCTTGCATTCGGGAGGACTGGGTTCGAGACCCAGACCGGCCACTGCACTAAGTTGGTTTGCATGGTTTCCACTTTAGACAAGGTAAATGCCGGAGTAGATTAAAAATTAGTCATGACATAAAAAAAAACGTACACGGGCATTAACCTTTACGGAAAATAAAAAAAAAACGTCAGAGAGGGGGAGATTTTCCTCTTGTTAGTATGCCCGACGCCGTCACTTGACGGCAGTAACGTACTTCTGCTGACCCGCCGCCACCGACGACGACTACGACCACGGAGAGGGCTAAGTGGCTCTGTAGCTGCCACATAAAAGCTGCGTGGTGGCTGCCCTAATGGTGTTATCTTAGCCAATGCTAGCCTGTATACACTCCTCTGTCGTTTGATGACATCTTACCTCATGCTCCATATAGCCACCACGGCTTTCAAGGATTTCCCATATATATATATATATATATATATATATATATTGAAAGTGAAATTGGCCTACGGTGCTCCATCGCACTTGGTCTTGCCCTCGGCACTGCTTACTTCGGCTGTTGGGGTTCAACCGTGAGATCCCCTCGCTCCCCTTTGTTTTGTCTTGCCGTTAAAGACTTGGTTAACTCGCTTGAAAGTCCACTCATTCTTTGGTATTTGGACGACGGTGTCATTGGAGGTAACATTAGTACGGTTTGTACGAAGATACTTAATTTCACCACATGCAGCGGTTTGGACCTGAACCCCGTCAAGTGTGAGGTTCACATAACCGGCTCAAGTACAGCTGACATATCCGCTATACAGAATTTAATTCCAGGTTGCCGCGTAACAGGCGACGACTTGGATCTTCTTGGCGTACCCCTGTTCTCTCGCCACCTTGGACCGACAATCGAACGCGGGAGGGAAAAACTTGAAGTTAGCTTTAATCGTCTTCCCCAGCTGGGCGCTCACCGGGGGTTGTACGTTGTACCTGCGTTCATGCTTCTCCGCGTCGAGGCTGAACTACCTGTTCAGGGGAACCAACACTTCAGCCTTCTCGGCCCAGTTGGAAGAAATTAAATTCGGCCTCTGGGACCGAACAACTACGCTAGCAAAGCGAGGTTACAGGCAGTTTCCTCGCCCGGTGCAGGTGCATGGCTGCACGCCCTCCCGAGCCCTCAACTTGGTACCCTCCTGGATGACGAGTCTACACGAATACTAGTCGGGTTGAGGTTAGGAGTAGACCTAGTCTCCCCACACCAGTGCAGGTGCGGTGATGAGGTCGACTCCCTAGGTCACCATGGCCTTTCCTGTCCGCAGAGTTCAGGTAGAATTGCACGTCACTCAGCCTTGAATAAAACATTTAGCAGAGGGCTACGGTCGACGGGCTACCCATGCATTTTGGACCCTCCCGGCTTAATCAGAGACGATGCAATGAGACCTGATGGAATGACCCTGACTCCCTTTGAGCGGGGCCAAATGCTGGTGTGGGATGCGACCGTAACCGACTCTTTAGCCCCTTCAATGGTCGGTACGGGCGCAGCCCGCCCTGGACACGCGGTGAGAGAGAATGCCGCTTCGGTGAGAGGCACCCTGGCTAGGTGGACCAGCCCAAGCCTGGACCTAACGCCTTGAGTTAAGCCCCGAGCGGGCTGTGCACATGTTCTTACATCACAAATGTATATCTAAATAATAATAATATGTAAGATCGTGTCACCATGTTTTTGCTAAACAACCTGTACGATCCATATACGTGTTTTTTACATCGAATTTAGGACGTCAAATTGGGATTCTATCTTCTGCGAAGGTAATAAAGGAGGTCACTTGCGTTGAGATCACGTTGCAGGTTGCGGTACTTTGTAGCATCCATATAATTGTCACCCCCCTCCCACACATAAATATATATATATATATATATATATATATATATATATATATATATATATATATATAAGGAAGGCTCCAAGAGTCCTACCGATGGTGTGACAGGGCTACTGAGAACCGTCAATCTTTGCCTGGAGCACAGATGTAACCATAGAGTTCAAAACCCGTATCCAGCAGGGAAATCCACTAGGGCCAGCGTTGTGCTGATTTGGCATTTCTAATTTGGTGTCAAGTCTGCGAACCCCCTTTAGGTACCGGATAATGCCAGGCCATACTACAGTTCGAGGAACCGAGAGGAAACCGTTCAAACGATTATGCAAGCACGTTTCGTAATAATTCACACGGCATGGGATGATCTAAGTGTCCTGGGTGCTCCTACAAGGCCTTTGTGAATGCAAGAATCCTACAGGTTCCTCGTTCAAAACAAGAACCGTTGTAAGAATCCGCCCACGCATACTAGCTTGGTCTCCACTAAGATCAAACTACATGTTGCGAGTGTTCCCCGACTTTCAAATGTACCGAAAGCCTTATTGTTAACGACGAAACTATTAGAGCTATTCTAAGCGAGATGTTGAACATTCGTTTAAAAGCGAGATTTTGGAAATAAGCAAGCCACTCATTGGGCTTCGGGGCCTTGGTGTTAGCAGGTCTACGGAACCCACGCCACAGCCGGCTATGCCGCATCACTGAATCAATTTGGTTCTCTGGTTGGGATCAATTGTTAGTGAAGGTGCAAAAATAGAGCTAAAGAAAACAACCATATTGGCATTTGCGAAGATTCGGAGCTAACCTTATTCCAGCCTTCTGAAAGAGCTAATTATTCTAAATTTGTGCTGTCGATCACCAGACACTTGTAAAGCGCTATATTAATAAAATATGTTATGGACGACCGTATATTAATAAGATAAATTGCCGTTTTAGCGGGTCTGCGTTTTTTTAAGGGGAAATGGCTTCAAGCTTTGCACTCCCCTCAGCTTAGGACCATGCTGGATTCTAACTATTTCTGCAATCTGGTGTTTGCTATTAGGGTAGGCGCCGCCATCTGCAAACCGTGGGTTGTGAACTGGTTATTGCTCACGGTCTACACCCGTTAAGCTACCTAAAACGTCCTAGCAGGCTCACAGGGTCAATTTTGCTGTTAGATCAAAGGATTTGACAGCTGATACGGGGACTGAATCTATTCCCAGCTGCACGGTGTTCCGGCCCCGACGTAAAAAACGTTCTGCTCTTAATTGCTCTCTTTACGTTCTACTATACTACAGCAATATATGACAGTTGGGATTGTGTGAGCAGAGTTACTGCTTAACGGCCCTTTAGGTTGTTGTCTAGGACATTCTGTGTACTTTATGGCATCTTGGAATATCTATAAATCATCGAATTTAATTGAGTCGGTGACTAAGGACGTACGCTCTATCACTCATTCGTATCTAGCCGTACACCGTCTCCGTTGCTGGCACCGTCCTCACTTTTTTTGCTTGCGATATTCTTGCTTCGACTACGTCTCGTGCCACGAATTGGTCAGGTTGTGGCCCGACTGTGAAATACCAATGCCCAGTGTGTATGATATAAGGCCTTCGTTACTGCGTTCGTGATTACGCCGCTCTTTGTCGTAGCTGCCTCGATTGTCACCATGTTGCAGCCGCTAATCTCCTTTGTCCTACTCTGCTCTCCGGCTGCCTCCCTGTCTCCCTCCCTCTCTCTCTCTCCCCTCTCTCGCCTTCTCTCTCAAACTCGTTCGTTGGTAGCCGTTGTCCATCCATTAATTTCGCGTGTGAGCCAACATTTTCGCCATGAACGTATGCCCTCAGCGGCCAAGACGTCGCGCTGATGACCATCCTTGTGGATGGCTACACCCCATCGTCGCATCTCGAATGGATGGGATGTGACAGCCCCATGAAGCGAGAGCTTCATTCGCACACGAACTGCGCCCGCCTGCAGACCAACCAACTGGCCAACCGTCATACAAACGGTCAGATACATCAGTTAGGAACAATATATGGTTGCCTCATTAGCCACTACTACTACTACTATTATTACTACGACTACTAATACTAGAACTAAAGCGATGGCCACCTTGCACTCGTTGTAGAACAGGCAGGATTAGTATTTAATTACAGTTGGCGACGACGATTACAGTGATAATGAAAACTGTAGTATAATTTACAACAATACTAATAATAATAATAGTAATTACCGTGATAATTATTATTAATATTGGTATAGAGACGGTAGCGCCGCGGCTACGGGTGTCTGCTCAATTCCGCCCTGCTCTGAGCTCGGAGACGGTGAATACATGCGTATTAATACATGCATGTATGTATGCACGCATGCATGCAAACGCACGTACTTGTTCGGAGAGATAATTCTTAATTAACAATTATCATTGGCATTGCTGCCATCATCACCATTATGTTCATTACTACGATTCTATCCCACTAGTCTGCCACTACTATCCAGTGTCGCTGGCCGAGTGAGAATAATAACAATTACCGAAATCCCGTGAAGAGAGGGATGTTGCTCGACGCTGTGTGGTGCTGCTCTGTGTCCTGCCATCGTTAATGAATGCCGAGCCCAATCGAAGCCGCTGTCTCGTTGTGTTCACTTACAGCACGGTCACGGACACGATTCTTAGCTAAAATTCTGATCCATAAACTGATAATTGCAAAAGTAAACGTGGGCAATCTCCGTCTCTCTCATTTTCTCGCTCACTTTTTCTCACTTCCTCTCGCGTACCAGTCTACTTTTAACTTGTTCGATATAACTCCGCCTAAATATGCCTCGCTCACTAAGTATGCAACAGATGGCAATTAAAGTTAAATTTTGAATATGAACGTTTGCCCGTTAGTAAAGGATATGCACACTTGGCTCTCGCCGGTCCATTGTAGGCCCTCTTAGGGATCGATACCAAATACAACAGTAGAGTTTCACTGACTGCTTCAGTGTCAAAACTGGGCAGGACGGGGGGATAAAGCTTAACAAATAAATATCAAATTGGGCTGTAATCAACGGTATTAGTCCTAAAATGTTTAATGCTCAACGCGACGTAAAATATATATATACAAATCATATTGAGAAATCGAAGCGTGTTATGATTTACCCAACGTTTTATAATATAAATTCCATTACTAATTTTGGGTTAATAGTATGATTTTTAAGAGAATTGAGCAGATTTCTGGATCTCCTGTACGTTTCCGTAATTTTAGATGTGAAATTGTAGTAACGGTTGCAACAGAAGTCGTAAAGTAAAATCACGTTGCACACTACTGCCAACCTGATAAATATAACGTAAGATGCATGATTTCAGATTAATGAAACTCTTGGATTATGCAAGCACCTGTGTATGCATTTGGATTTTGTTGCAAGTAATTTAAGTTCCTCCAGATGCACGTAAACCGATAATATAGTTTGTTTTGGTGAGGTATGCAGGTTGGCGACTGGCCTGCATGAAGCGAGGAGTCGGATTGTAACTATATATATCTAGCTTTCCAGCAGAGGCCTGCCTGGAATTTAAACAACTCGGGGTCATGTTGTACCGCAAGCCGATGCAATGCTTCAGATGCTTTAGCTTGGATCATTTAGCCATCACCAATTGCAGGATGACAAAACCGAGATGCCGGAGGTGCGAATCACAAGAGCATTTAAGCAGAGACTGTAAGGCGGAAGCCCGCTGCTGCTTGTGCATTGGTTGTTACGAAGCAACCTCGGGCTTCTGCCCACATAGATTGCGCCGTATAGACCTGCTAAATAAAACGTCGCGAAACATAATACAACGGCAGACCAAAGCCCCAAGTATCCCACACTGCGCAGCAGTAGTCTAGGTAAACGCGTCCGCTACCTTCTGCAACAGACAATTGTTCTGGCTGATCATAAAGATTAAATGACCCTCCGAGTTAAACGTAACTTTCTCTTTGCTGCTTTCGTAGACTTTAAGGCGGCCATCCATACGGCGTCGCAAACAATAATCCTAGATAAATAAGCGCTATGTAGTGTTCCAGCGGTAATGCTAAGGTTATTGCAAGTTATTACGGCTCGCCAATAAGGATGAATTATGCTTGAGCTCATCATCAATAGGTTTTGTTCAACATTTTTCATATCTTGAAGTAGTCTTCTCAACGCAGGGATTACATTTTACTAAACATATTGAGGTAAGAGCTTGCAAGGGCATTTTATCGCTTTATAATATCCCAGAGCTTCATCGGTTATCGCTGGCTGTCGCTCTCAACCTTTTTCATTTATAGCACCCACTGCTGCTTCAGGGATACAAGTAATCGAAAGCGAACCACTATAAGTGGAGGATCTCAGAACAACTTATGCTTTACAGGGAACGGAGACCTTCTGAATGGGAATATCAGCTTGAGGCTCTTAATTGGCGTTTTTGAGTGAGACTAGAACAATTGTCTGACCCCGGTTGAGAAATAAAATTATATATATATATATATATATATATATATATATATATATATATATATATATATATATATATATATATATATATGCGTATGGCACATCATAATTCGGCATTATACAAAACACTATAGTGTGCGAATTGTCAAGGCGCAGTTTGGCAGGGCAGTAACCACTGCGGACTAGGACTTTTTCTGTAGATTGGCGGTGTTGACCGGGGGACTTTATAGCGACGAGAAAATGCAAAGTTTAAGTAGTGTAGAATTTGTGTCTATAAGAAGTTTGTCATTGCGCATATTTTAAACAGGCTTGATGATGTCACGCTCGCAACAGTAAAAACAAGAGTCATCTGTAACACGGCCAAATTGTGTATGATATTGTACAAACAGTTGTTTTTTTGTCTCGTGAAATGTATAGAATTATACAGTCTACTTCTGCCGTCCTTTTTGAGGTGCTAGTGTTAAGTTTGGCGTACGTACCTTTGTGACCCATTAAGTTGGTTGGCCACGTGATTTGGCAGCGTTATTGCATAATGTACTGCGAGTGTGAGCGACATTGCGGCATCTTATTCATATTACTGTTGTCCTCGCTTCGACTGCTCTTACTACTACGACGACAATGACGACGAGGACTCCTACTTAAGGTCTCAACTCTATGGGCAAGCGCCGATCGAGTGGATTAGCTGCTGGGATCAAGGCGAACTTGATCGCTTCTAATCAACACGTCTTGTCGCCTGCCTATGCCCCCTGGCCTACTGGGGCTACATAGACAGACAATTCATCTAGCTGCTGCTTTGTTTGGCTTGGTCGTCGACACGCCGGGGTGCCGACACGCGCGGCACCACACGGCATCTAGCATAGGGTCAACGGAGCAACGGCCAACTCGTTGGCTTACTAGATGTTCATCTATCTATCTACCTACCTACACATGGCAGCCGCCTACAGTCCCACTGTACATGGCCGTGTAGCTCGAATAGTCGTAGGCGTCTTGGCACTGTAGCTTCGTCTGTAGTCTGCCCCTCTCCTGGCCCCCCGTCGTCCGACAGACCTGCCCACCCCCTCTCCCCCCACACCCGCTCATCGTCGGGAGGCTCAGACCTCAGACAGGCCACGGCAGTGGGTTGCTGTTTCGATGTACTGTTTCTGCTGCTTGCGCACCCCGCACGCTAGCTTCAGCCGCCCGCCAAAGGGGGCGCCGACGCCATTGGCGCCGCCGCCGGTATGCCGCGGAACATATCGCTTCATTCGACAACATGATATTCGTCTGCGCCCTTCGTCGGCGGCCGGGTCGGGGCAAGCGCACGTACCGATGTGCCGTGGCCGTAGTTCCGCGGTTCCCTTTCTGTTGCTGCTATTGCTGCTGCTGCTGCTGCCGATATTGCCATGGGCCGCCACGGTAGCCGGCCAATGCAGCTGCTCCCGGACGACGCTTCTGAAAGGGTGTTAGATGTCCGCCCGTCCGGCCTCGATGCCTCCTGGGAACAAGTAGTGGACTACCGGGGATCATCCACACGACTGGGGCCTTCAGCAATGCCCACTCTACTACACTCCCACTGCTATTATTGCCACGATCCTGATTCTCGTTATATTTGTATATACGTGCGGACTTAAGATAGGTGTCTAAATGTAACTATATATATGTGCTGCCGTCGTGTAGAGACGTGTACATGTACGATCGTGGCGTTGCGCTGAAGACGAGATAATGAAGGATAATCCAGCTCAATCTGTTGATTTGACACCGATACACCGAGAGGAAGAAGGAAGAGAGAAAAGAGGACGAGACCGAAAGGGAGAGAGAGAGAGGGAGAGGAAATGAGGGGATTGATCGTTGTAACACGCTATAACTAAGTACAGATAAGTAGCGGATCTGGTCACCCCTGTTGCCACCTCCACCGCGGGCGCCCGCGGACGAGGCTTGCATTGTGCATCTCCGCTTTGTATACCTAGCCCCGGGCTACGGGCGTGAGCGCTGTAAGTTGTCGTATATGTTTTTATGTGTGCACCCCCCACGCGTCTATTGCGTGTCTATTGTATGTATGCGCGTGGCAAGCGCATGTTGCAGAACTTAAAAAGTCATGTGGGTGTTCATATCAAAAACGCTAATAGTTCAATGCTCCATGCTCTCGAAAAAGACACACAAACTTTTGCAACAGTTCCGTTCCGTAAATGTCTGGGGATTTGTTTATATACACTATTCGATTTCCTGTTCCAAATACGATTTTTGTTTTGAAGCATGAGCATCTATCGCCGAATGCCAAATGTTATAAATATGCTGATTATCTACAACTTCACCTCCCTCTCGTCTGCTCGAGTGATTCTCATATCAATTCACAATACACTGCTCGCTGGTTGAATGAAGGTCGTCGAACCCGTTGGCGTGGTGCATTCGCGTGCGCTTGGCGCCCAGAGGAGACACATAGGTGCACGGGTTCGATCCCCGCCGTTGCACATTTGTACTTATCAATCCGTAAACTGGGTGAGAGTCAGCAAACGTTTGGTTTAGTGAAAGTTTCGTACGTCTCTCTCTACCACGTGTATTATACTAAAACATGGCGCGCTTGGCTTTGATTACAAAAAAATGATACAGTCTCAACAACTCGTACGTATACACGCGACTTAAAAATATAGGAAACTTCCAATTGTGATTTTAACCACCACGTTTCTAAACTAGTGGAGGCTTTATCACGTCTTGTCAACACTTCCTTCTGTTACCTCACGCTAACATGTACCCAAGTGTACATTTGTCTTACTAAATGACTTAATTGTCCTAAGTGTACTGCCCTCTGAAATTTCTCAGAGTCTTCTCAGTAGACATAGAAAATTAGTAGAGGCTGTACGGGAAAGATTTGTGAGACGCCTTCGTCTAAGGTGCTTTTATGAGATAACGACACAAGATCATCCTAGTGTTGGCTCGCATTACTTCAACTTAAAAGATGACTTGATTTGAACTTTGTTTTATACACGACGATATAACAGTCGATTTGAGTTATCTCGCCGCACATCTAAAGGCTGTGACCTGACGAAATATAATAATGGCTTGTTTGCTGTGCGGATCGCCAGATTGGCAACATCTAAATCGTTGTAGCTTACTTGACGGTTAACAAGGTCCTTACGTCGGACATACATTATACATGTATGCTGTCCGTTGTAGTAAACAAACTGTTTTGCTCGTTGTGAATATTCGTAGACTTATACCCTAATATTATCTTTGAAACATTATTGTTTTGGATAGAAAGTGGTGTAAAACATTCGGTAGATTGTGCACTGTCATTAGTAAACTGCTATATAACAATATTACAGGGCCCGTTTCCATTGCGCACTTGATAATGAACCTTGTGCGTTCAGATTAGTGCAGTCGACAGGACCATCATTCTAAGAAAATAATTTTGTCACATAAATGCTTACTCGAAAAGGCATACTATGAGAATCGTCATAGAGTGCCATGCCATTTGATCTGCCAGCGTTTGTCGCTGCCACGCACCACTCTACTACCACTGCGACAGCTAAGCGTAACAAAAACTTACATAGGCAAAAAATAAATATATAGTTTATTCCGGGCAGACAAAGTATGATGCCACTAATCATAGACAAATATGAAATATATATTATTTATTTAATGCGTATTTATGTTATCAGCCTACAGTTGTGAGGTTCGAGTCGAACGTGTCGCGTCGATTCAAGCAAGTGCTATGTAGCTGCTCATCCCATGAAATATATATATGACCGAAAAACGTATATTTTTCATTACCAAAACATTTATAATACAGAATATTTCTATCCCAAAGAAGCTCAAACCTGAGCTAGAGTGCTATATGTTATTTTACAGCAATTGTTCACCACCGTCGCCTAAGAGCAAACAGCGGCATCCAATAATTATAATTAGAATAAGAATTCGTTTGAACGATTAAACTTTTAAGCAAAAAAAAAACAGGCGTTTAAAAGAGAATTTAAGGAATTTCTTTAGACTTTAGCAAGATTGGTCAAAATTCTTCTACCTCTCTTACTCTCTCTCTCGTGTCATGACATATCCTTTCCTATGGCATCTCTACTGTTCTCTTTGGTCTCCCTTTCTTTTCCCTCCTTTGTCTCAACTCTCCCGCGCGTGCACAGTGACACCTACGTTGCTGCCCTTGAGGACACATCGGCTACGCTGATGCTGATATGGAAATGTCCGTATGTCGCTCAGATCGTAACATTTTTTCCTCTATTTCTTCAGCTCTCTCTCTATCTCTCTCTCTCTATGGTTTTCTATCTCGTCGCATTTCACTACGGACTGGCTTTCCGTACTCGCTGCTTCTTCTCCTGCTGCCTAAGGTATCGCGTTGTAGCGCTTATTATGTTAACGGCCTCCTCGAGGCAGATGGTTCGTCCAGGAGTTGCTGCCGCCGTCGCCCTGGTCGTCCTCGCGGACTAGAGGGGGTTGGGGGGGGGTGCAATTCCTCCCCCCCCCCCCCCCGGGGGAAAGAAAGCCGTCGAAGGCGCACGGCGACGGAGATCGCGCCTGGTGTCATCCCGCCTAACTCTCGGAGTCTATCGGCCCCGTCTTTCTCTCTCCCCTTCTCGTCGTCGGTGTCGGTGCCATAGACGAATATGTAACGCAAGTAGGATACCACCCACCTATAGACATAGACCTATCTATAGCTACCTATCTGCCTATATAGCCTCAACCCTAACGCCTTCAAGCCTCCGATCGCCTACGCGCGCAGACCTCGCACGCACCAGCGCCGTGATCATCCTTCAGGTTATTTTGCTGCTGCTGCTGCGGATGCTGTATCTGTTAGTCGCGCTTTGACAACGAGACATGATACCTTTAAGCCATCAGCATCGTCACCAGTACCACCACCACCATCATCGTCATCACCACCATCATCATCATGCTCATCATGACCACCAAGATCATTATCGTCGTCATCATCGGCATCTTCATCATTATCATCATCAACATCATCATTATCATCATCACACACACATCGTCCACGATAAATGTTAGCATGGCCCAGCGTTGGCGGCCTCATTGCAGCATGGTTGTGACAACTCCTACACTACCTACCACCACAACCACAACCAACAGCACAAACGAGACCACAACAACAACAACACGACACGATGATGTACGCAAAGGACAAGGGTGTCGACGAATTTCGAGACGCTGCGTGGCCCACCACCGAGCCGCCAGCAACCTAGCCTCTGTAGTGTATGATGCAAGACGATTAAGCCCGTCGTCTCATTGCTTTGATCTTTGGCCACCCACTACTACCTACCTACGTCTACGAGGACGGAGTAAAGTCGACAGAGACAAGGACTCCTACTACTACTACTACTACTACGACGTTGACGACTACTATTCGATCGCGTTAGCCGCCAACGCTATATATTCGTATCGATGTTACGACGGATAATACCATATGCGTTAATCTATATATATATATATATATATATATATATATACGTGTGTGTCCATACATGCCACGAGCGTAGATATCGTGCGTGCTATAGTACAGTGTCTCTGTGTGTGTACGCGTATATATGCGACAGACTGGCTGTGTCGGTGTTGTGTGACTCATCGTTGGCAAGTAGTAGTCCACGCCATCACCATCCATACATCCGTACATACATACAGACAGACATACATACATGCAGGCAGGCAAATCCATCGAGTTGCTGCTGCTGCTGCTGCTGCCGCCGCCGCTCGCCCGCGGCCTACCGCCATCTTGGGCTATATAGTAGACCAAGACTAGCCATATAGAAGTAAGCAGGCGCGACAACACTGCCTCAAACCGAACGCAGGCTCTGACACACTTATGCCACTGCAGCCATTGCTTTTGCTGCTGCCTTTGCAGCGTCGTCTCCCAATGCCGCTGCCGCTTATATGAGCATCAATTAGTGCTGCACGGCATGACGGCCTCGGCAAGCAGCTACGCGGAGGGGGTTCGGAGAGGGTAGACAGATATTTGCTGCCGTTCACCTTATATAGGTGTATATATATATATATACAAATATATTTGCGTATATCTGGTCCTGGTAGGTCAGATCTGCACACAGTTCGTTGTCGATGATGTCCGCTTGTCTGTCTGCATAGCTAGCAGTTGGTAGGCAGCAGGGGGCGAGAAACGAGAGAGCAGCACAACCCATCTCTGATAACTCAGCCAACAACTTCTCCATGGCCCCAATCGCGTCTTCTTCGACATATGAGCGTTGCCGTGGTCATCGTCGCCATGTCTGCTGTATATGATTCAGTAAGTCTCTATAGGGAAGTACGGGGGGTGGGGGGGGGGGGGGGGTGAGAGGTGGGAATAGTAAGGTCTCGTTATCGGCGGCAATCTGAGTGGCGGCTTCTCACCGCTTCCCGGTCGGCGTCTCAAGGAAAACCTGAGCGTCTCCGAAGGCCTTCCCTTTCTCAGACGCCAACTCCTCAGGTGGTCATTCACGTTCGCCTATCGAGCGGTCGACACGTACGACGTAGCGCATCGTAGCGCAAAAGGTCGAATTTGCAATGCCGCAAAAGTGAACGTGCAAAAGATTGCATCCTGCAGAATTGTTCACGCGCAGTCACAGCTCACCTCCGGACGCGATCTGTAGACCTTCAAAAGCGTACTTCGCGCGCGTGTAAACGAAAACACTCTGTACCCGGTAACGCTGTTAGTCGTTTTCCGTCGAACCTTGGTAATAAAGCATGCTACTTGAGTTAGCGTTAACAAATGAAGTACATTCTTGAACAAAACGTAACTATGTTAGAGTTCTTACTAGAAGCACAACTATATATATATATATATATATATATATATATATATAAGGAGGAAATGTGCGTTTGTGCCTGCCTGGCCCTACATCGTCTGAGAGTGGCCGTGGTTCCACCGGGCTTAGCACGGTTTGCCGAGCGGTTTGTAATAAGGATCACGGGAGAGTGGCCTTTGGTTTGCGTCTTCCCAATACGAGCAAGCCATTTCCGGCTCTCCAGAAGAGACACACCGACAGTTTCGGTCAGAGTAACGTCTGTGAATAATAATAATAAATCTGAATACCATTATTTTTTATAACACCTGCTACGCTCCGATGTTAAAGCGTATTGGCATATGCATTTAGAGGTGACATTGAAAAAGTTGAATGTTTGGCAAACAACGATGATAAAAAAAATTGAGAGTAACTTATATTTTTTGTGCTCTCTTCCTATTCAGGCAGTATCCAAGTTTCATTTTTCTTTCACTAGAGTATGCAGGTTTCAAATTTAAGGTTCTCTCAGTTTGCCGAATTCGGTATTTAGGACCTAATTAGAAACAATCAAAGCCAGTCAGTCATATTTTTTCAACACAGGAACGTTTCTTATAGCCAGCCAATAAAATCGTTTTGTCTGAAAACTGCCTGGTTTTATATACATATTCTAAATATTCCTAGAGACTTTTTTGGCTGATATGTTTGTGCCTACGTCGGTGTGACCTCACTCTCTTGTGGACAAATTAACTACCGAGTTAGGCAAACGTGAATGACCACGTTCATCGAGCACACAAGGCAACGCGCTATGACGGTGGTTAATAATGACCATTTTGTCATGATAAACCGGCTATGTGACCGGCGCCACGCTGCGGCGTGTTGCTAAGGCCACATGCAACGGTGCACAGCTGCTGACTCTCCGAGGATATTGGAGGCCGTCATGAGTACGGTTGGTCCAACAAGGTAGTCAGCACCAACTCTGCAAACTTCGGTTCCGCTCGCCGGTCGATCGCTAATCATGTCTAAGATCTATGCTAATTTAATTAGATGTTAGCGTTTCGAGAGACGAACGAAAAGTTCGCCTTTGACGCAAATCCCACAAGTACCATACACGGCAGCAGCCTTTGCTAAAGGCCGTCATAGCCAAGTCTGCACGCATGCACACACGCACACACACATATATATATATATATATATATATATATAAGTTTACAACCTCTTCCGACTAAAATGGCGTTCTTTTTCGACGGGCTAATATTAAGCATCTCGTTTGCCGTCTTGGCTGCTGTTCGGGTCTTTCTCTATACCTCTCCTTCTCTGGCGTTCTCTAGCGATATCTCTCTTTCTCTCTTGGCCTGTCGCAGGACTCGTTTCAGAGCCTGTGCCAAGTGCGTGTATCCGAGAAGAGTCACGCAGGCAAATGGCCTGACTAGCTGAGTGTGTTTAACCAAGGAGTTTAGCGTTTCTCAGCTGGATAGGGAGAGAGAGAGAGAGATAGAGATGTAGAGCGTGAGCGGGGGTAGGAGGTGGGGGAAGAAGTAAAAGCGGAGAAAAGACCCATCCGAGGTCCAACGAGCACTACGTGGCTGAAAGCAGTCGCAGCAGCCTCAGCGCAGTCCTGCCGGGCCTCGAGATCCAGCCGGGGCCTGTCAGCCATTCGTGCAATTAAACTGCACATTAAATCGGATTGCTTGCAGTCGGCATCGAAGCGGTGGTGGCGGAGCGGTCTCCGTCAGCCTTCGCTCGACAGCGCGAGAGAAAACGACAGCGCGAGGAGGGGTTCACGCACTCAACGACGTGCCATGAACGGTCTGCATCTGCCTGAGCAATGCGTTTTCATACGACCTTTCTGGTGAAGACTATCGCGCAATTTGCTGGTTTCACTAGATATATGTATGTATGTATATTATATATATATATATATATATATATATATATATATATATATATATAATTCTTGTTCGTACTATTAAAATTTTGTTTTGCAGGTCCACTAACCGCTATTCAGCTTGTAGTGCACAGAGCGACAAAGCCTTAGGTGGTAAAACAAGTCGGTCACCGTGCTATTCCATTTACCAGTACTACCTTTGCATCACTCGTAGTGGGCTCTAGCAGAAAGCAAGAGTGCAGAAAAGGCTAAATCAGTGCGTGCGGCTCTCTAGCCATCATCACAATCATTGCCTTTGTTGTCGCAGGCTGTATTGTCGCAAAGAGGTAAGAACGTGCAAGCAGAGCATGCGTCGCTGTCGTGCAATAAGCAGCAAGTTCATTTAATACCCACTCATTTAGCGTTTTCTGCCTTCTCACAGGTGTTACAAAGCTGTGAGTGCACGTTCCTAAAGGACCCATGCTGGCACATGTACACTTTAAATCCGTTTAATTTTGGCTAGCTTTTCGACGAACTGAAAAAGTTTATTTCCTTACATGTTTTTACCGCTTAAGTTGGCAACCTGAAATTATATATATATATATATATATATATATATATATATATATATACATATATATTGTTTCTATAGTAAGTGTTTACAATGTTCCTGCGATCTGGTTAACTCCGCTTTTCTCAGACACTATCCTGCTATCGTTACACTTAGGAGACACTCTGAGGGTGACATGACAGAGCTTCTGTAGGCTTGTTCGCTAGCTGTAGACATACACTATCTGGTGACAAGTGTACGATGCAACTAATGCTGACTCTGCCTTTGATGCGTTCTATTACCAACTCTACTGTGAATACAATCGTGTTTTGCCGCCGTTGTTAACGATAATTCAGTTGATAGTTTACTTATATTTGTCTTTTCCCCTAGTCTTAGACGTCTCAAACGCAACCTCAACAAGCTCTATACCTAGAACCGCAACGTAGGCTCACACGCATCGAGGGCTGTCTATTGCAATGCTCTCCGAAGATACAACATGGCCTTGTGACTAGCAAGGAACTTCTTTTTGCAATCACAGGTTTATAAAATGGAACAAATTTCTCAATTTGGAAAGTTTATTGGTGAGTTCTGTGGCAAGGGAAAATGGAACCCTATACAACTTGGCGCTGAAACTTAATTGCAAAGGGCAGCTCCAGGATCTGCAGAGCATTGCCGATGAGTGTAGCAGGCACTTTGAAAGCATTGGATAAAGCACCTTGGCCGCCCTTGACATCCAGACGGATATCCGAGATGAGCATCCCGTTCAGTTTAGATGAAGTTTAATGAATTCTCCAAAACACGAGGGAAGCCCGAGGTTGTCGAGCTACTAATATTTCCAGCAAGTTATTACAAATTAATGTTTCGGCAAATATTTTTGGTCGACTACTTACCCAAGCACGTGATTGGGAGGCTCGAAGTCGAACCTTAACTCAGCTAGGTTATTTTTGCCTAGCCAGTTTGGTTTTAGGAAATCGCGGTCCACAGGGTTAGCGCTGGCACACCTTTAGCAGGAGATCAACAAGACAATACAAAATAAACAGGTCTTCTTAGACGTTGCGGCCGTCTTCAATTCTTGCGCCATTTGTTCTTCCTTCAAACGTTTAGGATGTGCATCGGGGACAACTTATTGGTTCACGTCATTCTTATCTGGAAGAAGACAGGCTGTTAGAGTTGGTCGCGTTGAATCCACGTAGAAGGAAGTCAACATTAAAACAACTCAAGATCAGTGATTTTTCGTTATTTATATGAATTTCATACAGCTTAGGATTTCGGCGAACGATATTTATGAGTCGTTTGCGTACGCGGATGACACCTCAATGCGATTTCGTCTCGAGCCGACCAAGCTTGACGGCGATATGCGGGGACCAATAAACAGGAATATCTCGTCTGGCACAAAAAATTATTTGGCACACTTACATCTGATATCATCGCACTTATCGAAGCGTAGAATCCAAATGTGAGCGAGGGCGTCATGAAAAAGGCCACCACCGAGGACCCCTGAATGTGCCGCCTTGGTATCTCAACGATTACAATTTTTAGGCAGCAAATTAGATACCACTTTGTGATCATTAGCCATTTTGACTTCAATCATCCTCAGAGCCTTACTACGAATGATGGAAATGAAAACTCTAAGTTTTCCGGTAGAGTGCTTTGTCTTTATTGTTGGTGTCCTGTCTCTCGGCGACTCGCATTAAAATATTAGCTTTATTCCAAATTTTTGGGTTAGATAAGAAGCAAGCCCTTGGTTCCCACCCAGTATTGATTCTCCGATAGCGCCTTCCACTGACTTGCATTTTGATAGGTAACAGGAATGAGGTGGCTATCGACCGCGGTACTAATCCTTATCATCGTTGCTCTATTGGTAGGCTTTTTTAAAACTTTGCAGGATGCTAGCATATATATATATATATATATATATATATACATATGTTGGTCAGCAAATCCACGGACGCACAGTGTGGTATCAAACTGGAAACGATGAAGTATGCCATTCCGGACAGCAGTAGCTTATCAGTAACACTCCATAAGTATGAACTCATCAGACGAACAACGGTGCCTGTTCTGTTGCGAAAATGGGTCATCTCTCTGTTCGACTCAATTGCGTGTAACTTGTTAAGCTTGCATTTACTAGCTTTCAAGCACGCTTTCTATTGCAGAGTAGGTATACACAGTAAAAAGCTACAAATGTGCCGTGATGTTAATCATCGAAAATGGAATCGCCGGCAGCCATAGCTTATCCGATCCAACAGCAACAACCATAACAACAAGGCAAACAAGGACAAGCTGAATTTGCCTCGGGTCGGTTTCCGGACGATCTGCATTGCGACCCCGTCGAAGTTGCGTCAAATTACTCATGCGCCCCTGCGTTTCGTGTCGAAACCCCCGTCGGTGGGGTAAGTCGACATGACCGACCGCGTACAGAAGATGAGGCCGCCGTTATAGTGGCGGTAACAGGGGCGGTAATACCAACAAAGGCGGCTTGTCATCGGGGAGTCATTTTGAGGGTTTGTCATTTGCTACTCTTTTAGGCTGATATTATGTTGATATTGAGAGGGTCGAGAAGAGACAAAGAGAGAGAAAGAGAGAGTGGCGCGAGAGATGGGCTGACTAGATATAGGTAGAAATTTGTCGTCTCTTGTATTTGGGAAGTTCGACGAGACACAGCCAGCCTGCCTTCTATACGTGCTCGGGCGTGGCTGCATATACTCTATCCTCCAGCCGTAGGTAGGCATTATATTTATATGTATGTATGTATATATATATATATGTGTGTCTGTGTGTGACCACGTAGACTTTCTATTGTAGCCTTGTTAATACTACGTGCGTCAACACGTCAACCTCCGAGGCGGCAGCGGCCAGATCAATCTCCGGAACAAAAACAGGTAACGGACGTAAGGTCGGCGGCCGGCCAGGCGGGCGGCTTGCTGGGTGGCGCAGTCGCCGCCCGTGTTGCTGCTGTTGTTGTTGCTGTTGTTGTTGACTTCGTCGTTGTTGTCGCTACCGATGTTGTCGGTCATTATTATTATTATTGTTGTCGCTGCCGCCGCCGCCGCCGCCGCTGCTGTTGCCTATCAAGCATGTCCTCCTCATCGTACAGAGGGCCACTCACGCAGGCCACCGTACTTAGGCCTCCGCCGTCATTACTACGGTCACCGCTGCTGCCGGCACCACTACCATAAGCACCAGTAGCGGTAGCAGCAGCAGCAGCAACGGCAGCATTACCGATATAGAGCTGGCAATAGGTCAGCCTGGATCTCCTCTCCACATCCGAACATACCCGTTACCCCAACGGCCCAGTCGGCCCCCGATTCCTCAGTCGGCGGTTATGCTGGTTGTTGTGCTTCACTACGGCTGCCCATCCCCCTACCCCCCCCCCCCCCCTCTCTGCCAGAACCACGCTACGATCACTACTATTACCACCACCACCACCACGGCCGCTACCACCACCACTGCGGAATGATCAGCGCGTCACCACTAACTAGCACAGCGCGGACGGGTGGACGGACGGACGGATGAACGAACGGACGCCGCCACGGTCACTGCCATTCTCATCGCACTAGCGCAGCCATCAAACACGACGAACCACCACAACTTCTTCCACGAACTTCTATATGTAGTTATGTATGTGCCCACTCATAACCTCGCTTTCCCTCGCCCTCATTACCCGACTCAGCGCCCCCGCCGCCACCACCACCACCACCACCACCACCACCAGTCAGCCAGAGCCACACTGTACACGAATGAATCCGTATCGGCCCGATGCTGCTGTTATTCGTGCTTTTCGCTGGCTATCGGGGTTTAATTTTGTCCTCGTGCATGCAAATGAAGGCGGCAGCGGCTGCGGACGACGAACAAACGCGACGAATAATGGCGTCGACGTGAGATCGTAAAGACATCCATTCGAATTATTTCCAATTTGTCCCTCTGTCCCGCGCTCTCTATGATCCACTCGCATCTCGGCCCCTATGGGCTATTCTCTCGCTCATCTCCGCCCCCCCCCCCGCCATCTCCCGCACCCCACCCCAGACATTGTCCCCAACCGTTGCCGCCAAACGTTCTCGTTCACGGGTTTCCAATGTGTCAGGGCTCAACTATTCGCCACCTGCCCGTTGGTCTAGTTATCTATCGGGCTATGCAACCGAGCAGGCGTTTTGCTCCTGTAACGGACGGACCAGCTTGGCGGCTCATTGCTTTGGCATTTTCCTCTGGAATGTTCATACGTCGCTTTGCCAGTACGTCTGTTCATAGTACTCCGAGTGCTCTGCCATAGCACCTCCATCTCAGTGAACGCCCACAGATATCCTAAAACGTCTCCAGTTTCCCGCAGCTTTAACCGCCGCTATTTAAAATGCGCCAGCATAACAAAGCCTTTCTACACAACTGTATATATTACAGTCAACTAGCATTTATATATATATATATATGCGCTCGGATGATAGATGCATGCATTTTATGCATTACATTTATTGGCCCGGCTGCTTTCATGGTGTACGAACATTAGCCATATGTTGCGGTTGTGTCTCGTTTAATAGAATGATGTTTTTTTATTTGTTGCTTTTCTATCTACTTAATAGTAGTGATGATGAAGGGGTTAGAGGTGGCAATGATAATTGTGACAGTGGTGGTGGTGGTGGAACTGAAGATATTGGCAGCTTTCTTTGTGGCTCTTTGATATCTTCACTGTGGTAGAAACTTGAGCACTTCGAAACCAAGCACGATGATGATAATAGTGATGATGCTATGATTATTGCTGATGCTGTTTGTATATATATATATATCCCATTTCAGTAGTTATATGCTATTTTTGTTTATGTTTATATATATATATTATATATATATATATATTTATATATATATATATATATATATATATATATATACATATATATATATATATATAACAATTGTCTCTAAACCATATCCATCGCCACTTGTCACCACCTAGCGCTAGTACAAAATAGCAAAGTCCTTTTAAAGGAAGCTGCGTTTTCTCACAATGTGTCAAGCGACAGCCTCTGACGCAGAATTCGAATTACCGGTCGAAAAATGAAGCCATTGCATTTTGGCACATTGGGTCGGCCTTGTATTGTACCTGGGCCAGGAGTATTTGCTACTCTTGTTAGACTTAGCCAATTATGAACCAGGTCTTGTCCTGCACAGTCACACCGACAATCGAAAGACGGCTAGAGACAATTATATTGTTTTAAGTTTATTCACCATAAATTGGCAGTATACTATACCGATACTGTTCAACGACCAAACAAACGAAGGAACAGATGGCCGAATGAGCAGACCGGGAAAAAGAAGTCTTTCCTCCCACTCCCGGGCCACAGCCTGGCGCTGTCCCTTGGCGTGTAGGGCAGGCCACACACATCCTAGGGTCTATTCCTGTCTTTCTTCGTGTCTGCCCATTTCTCCCCCACCCTACCCTTTTTTTGCTGGCAGTCGTTTCGGTTTTGTTGTCGTCACGACGACGTTAGCAGCAGCGATAGAGAGCACGTCCTCCTTCCGTTGTACCGCTCGATACGGTAGATTCAGCATCGTGTGGCTATGCTGGTGCTTGTCGGAAATGAGTGCAATTAGACACGAACCGATGAACGAATCAAAGCTCCACCGAGGGAGCCGGGGATCGAGGGTCCTGCCGAGTTTCAGCTTTGAAACCGGCAGCCGGCAGAATTTGGAGAGACAACGGCCTTAGAGAAGAGGCCGCATTTCTCCTCCACCTCCAAATCCCTTCCCCGACCACAGACGCACAATCGTTAATGGTAACAACCGATGTGCGCCCTCGAGCGTACCGCCCGAGTGATGGTAGTACACCACGGTGGCGCCAGCATGAGAGTGATGGCTGGTGGTCACCGGCGACTAAACGCGTGGGCCACGCGATCCTCATCGCGAACCTGCGCCATGCTCACTGCAACGGCTGCGCTAAGCGTCTAACCACTGCTAGATCAGTGCCATTTCTACTACGACGACTACTACTACTTATACTACTAATACCGCTTCTGATGTTGTGGGGGTACTGCTGCTCCAGCTGCTATCGTGGGGGTACTGTTGCTGCTGTTTTTTACTAGTACTACCCAAATGCTGGTGCTACTATATCGCTCCCTCCTATAGTACTCGTGCTGAACTCCAGAACAACTTCTCGAACTTCGTAGCCGGTTTCATTTAGGTTAACGCTGAGTCAACCGGCTAACTAAACAGTGAGTGGGAGTGGGAGAGAAAGAGAGAGCAAAAGAGATAGAGAGGTTGCCGTGCAGCTGTTGTCACGTCTCTCTTGTCAACCACTCACAGCCATTACTAATACAATTGCCATTCGTACTACAACTACTTTTACGACGAATACACTACAATTGCAGCAACGACGACTTCCCAGCCATTATTTTTCTTCAAGGGAAACCGAAATGAAGAATCTAGCGTATCTGGATGCATATCGACAGACACTTGCCAACTGCACGTTAGGCTATATCGCTTGCGTTATGTCTTGGCACTTCGAGAATCGTTAAAGCCACAAAGTACAACCCACCTTGTGAACCTAATATTGCTGAATTGCATTTTCTCAATTGGAGAACGTTGGAAGAAGGTTATAGAAAGATGTGTTCGATATATGCCTGACTGGTGTAACACCGTATGTATAAAATACATTCTAAATCGATTTTTAAAATGCGAAAGGATATCCGGGAAGCCTCTATAATAACCTGAACCAAGCGAATATTGCTCTAAGTATCTAAGCAATATGTTTATCGTAAATTTAAAATTCAGGCAGAGGAAAGATTGCCAAATGTATAAAATACATTTCTAAATCGATTTTTAAAATGCGAAAGAATGTTCGGGAAGCCTCTATAATAACCTGAACCAAGCGAATATTGCTCTAAATATTTAAGCAATATGTTTATCGTAAATTTAAAATTCAGGCAGAGGAAAGATTGCCAATTCACATTCAGCATGCGCAACTTGTTCATGCGAGCTTGCGTTGTAAAACTGCTTGCCTTCTATCTTAACCTTTATCAGGCCATGTTTAATTTGAAATATTCTACTGTTCTCAGGTCTGGTCACCCTTAATGACCGAGGTGCAAAGCTGCTTGAAATGGTTAAAGACAATTTGTAGAATGTTTAGCACAGAAGTGCGATGTAACGTCAAAGTCAACCACATTAGATGATTGATTGATGACTGATATTGTTCTTTAATTGTATTGCCAAGAATCTACGATGACTCAACATAAGCCTGAAGCCAAGTTCGCACTCAGCACGCCAAGCCAAGTGTTATCGGAATGGAACGTTAACAAACAACTCAATTATCTCAAGTCGTTTCTTTCTTCAACCTCTGTAACTATCAATAAACATCTTTGGGTTTGATATTCCCCAGCATCGACTTGACCACATAAATGTGCCTACGTAAGCACATGCTCTGAACTTGGATTGAAGCAATTAGTGTTAAGAATCTATTTACAAGTTGTCTTAAGTTGTGGCCGAAAAGCATCGATAACTCGGGCATTTCATAGTGTACCCAAGGAAAGGTCAACCTTGAACTCTCTTTCTCTCTCTTTTATGCGATCTACTAGATAGATCTACGATATCTGGTTGAGTCTTGCCGTTTGTATGTCCCAGCATGCAAACAACAGCAGCTGCATAGTCGACATTCCGCAACGGCCAGTGTTTTACTCACGCTAGCGTGATGAACGCACTTGTGTGCTTGTATCGATTTTTGTAGACACGCAAACGTAAACACACACTTATATGCGAATATCTATATCTATATATATATATATATATATATATATGAATCCAACCTGATTATAAAGGATAGCCAACTTCTATAAGGGACAACGCGTATGTCATCCAGTAGGGTAAAGGGCGCAGAAAGCACGGCGACCAAGAAAGGCAAGAAACGAACGAACGCACGCTGGCTGCGGGCGTTCGGCTGGCAGTAGTACAACGACTAAGTAACCGCAATCAGAGCCATAATGAATACCACATCAAGGATGCTCTAGTCCCGAAACATCGGGCCTAGCTGCTGCTCTTCGAGGAGAGCGTGGCAGGAGTGCGCGGGGCGCCGGGAACAGTCTCAACAGAGAGAGACGAGAGAGAGAGGGGGGGGTTGCCCGCCGTTATTATTCACGTGTGCCCTCGTGATTGGGCGGCGGGGACGGCGGAGGAATGAACGAGCCCATAGACACTATGGGGGTAAGGGCAGGCCAAGTTGGGCTGGGGGTGCATATCGTGCTTGATGAGCCGCCTAGACACCGACCACAGTAGGCCGACAGACAGTCACTCTACTCAACTACGATGCAATCTAACTCGGAATTAGCCCTGCATGCATCCTGGCCTCCGCCGGCAGAGACTAGACTCCTGCCACTCGCAGAAACTCGCACTTCTTCGCGTCGAGAATGATGGTGACCCAACCTACAACTACTACAGCACAGCGGCAAATAGTAGTAACGACGTATTTATCAAAGACGAATAGTCAGTCACACTAGTGATAGCTATGATAGCATCATCGGCAGTCATACGCAGAATAGTAAGCATACAATAATCATATTAGCCATCATAACCGTAGTAGTACTAGTAGTAGTTGTTGTAGTAGTAGTATTAATTTCAACGGCGATACTGGCCACCGCTAACCACTGTAGGGGTAACATCAGCGTGATTATCAACACGACAGCGGGTAACGAGTAGAAGAAAGGACAAGGATTACAGCGAAAACAACAAGAGCAACAACAGCGCGGTAGCAGCAGCATCTGATGCAACGACAACAAGCCGGCGAGCCAAAAGGCGAGCGCCGAGCTTAGTGAGTTATTCAGCATATCGTCCGCCCTCGCGGTCGCGTCGGCCGAAAACAGACGAGGTCGTTCGTTGGGGGGCATGAGGGGCAGCCTCGGCTAGGGATGAAGCGAGGGCGGAGTCCGCGTGCCCTTGTTGTTGTGTGGGCCGGCCAGTCTATGCACTTGCCTGGCCTGGTCAGGAGTTACCTACACCCCGTGAATCAGCTCAGCCTATTCCCTCACGCGGATCATTCACTGATGGGCTACGCAGTTGTAGCGGGCTACCGTGGTCGCTGTAGTCGCCGCCCGCCGACTGAAGGGTTGTCTATGGGACGGTCAATACGTCCGATGCGCTAGGTCTCATCAAGCTCTATCTAGCCATCGAGCTTCGTCGAGTGTCTGAGCAGCGTAATATCGGCGTAAAGTAGCACTAATAGTGATAACAGCAGCAGCAGCCACCGAAGCCGAAGTACGCGCCAGTAGGACAGACCCGTCATTAACCATTGACTACACCAACCGTATGGCTCTCATTCTCATGTCGATTTCGGCTTTTCTTGCTCTTTGACTCTCTGGCTGTATCGCGGCACCTCGCTGTCGTCTATCCTCACAGATTCGAGTCTCTTAGAGTAGTATTCTCTCTCTCCCTCTCCTTTTTGGTTTTTCTTCTTCGTTTCCTGTCTATACTTACTGGTCCTACGTTGCCGATATATATATATATATATATATATATATATATGTATTCAGGGTCCTCCATAACCGTATGTGCTTATTTTAAGTTTTGGTAGTAGAACTCGGCAAGAAAATATTTTTTTCCCAATGGAAGAAGGCGGCGCTAAACGTGCTGTGTAGAAGTGAGGATGAAATTTATAGAGGTTGTTATTCTGTTTTTTTTTTGTACAGCATAGTTGTGCAAGATCTACTACTGGGGAAAACCAGTCAACGTATGAAGGAGCAAGATTTTCCGCCGATCATACTCCGGCGTTGTTCGCGCGCGAAAAATTTGGCATAATCTGAATGACACCCGACCTAAGCTAGCAAAAGGCGAATAGCGATATTATGGAATATCATACAAAAATCGATATGTTGTTAGTTCTTACATTGTTGAAAAATATTTTCTTGCCGAGTCCTACCAAACAACAAAAACATGTACCTAACGTTCTGATACACCCCTGCTGAAGCAGGCCAAAATGCTAGCAAGTATGTATGCCCTTACTTTCGATATGGCGGCCACTACATCACGCAGCACCATCACTTTGGTTAGGAAAATCATGGGCATTCAATTTGCTATTGCCTAAGAATAGCCCTCTCTCTCTCTCTCTACATTTTTGACCGTAATGGCCAAATTTTACGTTTTCTGAACGTGAAAGCTTCAACGTAATACATAATTCCGCTATTCGCCGTTCGCTTTATTAACTGTTTCTCTTCTCCGTAGATTTTGCACCAACTTTGTAGAGGAAAAAAGGCAGAACAACAACTTTCATAAATTCATCCTCACTTTTAAAGAAGACGTCCCCCCCTTCCATTAGGAAAAATCTTTTTCTTACCGAGTTTCTACCAAACCTTAAAATGAGTACATACGGTTATGAAGGCCTTATATATATATATATATATATATATATATATATAAGTAGCCAATGTATAAAGTAAAACCTTTTATTTTTTTATTGCATGCTATGCAATTATGAAAGCGCTGGACCGTCTATGACACTCGCAAGTAATGCGGACTACGTTTACAGAAGAACGAGTGTTGGTGTTCTAAGTACCGCTAAAAAACAACAGTCTCACAGCAGACAGGCGATGTGGACCACAAGGTATGGGCGCAAAGTAGCTTTCTTTGACATCGCTAAGTGGAATACGTACATTTAAACTATGATATATATATATATATATATATACGAGGTATGTTCAAAAAGTATCGCGACTTTTGGATTTTCCGCGGGTTACGTATATTCGAATTTCGATTTTTTGTGGCGTTATGTTGGTACTCATGTCTCTCACTTATGCCGACAAGCTCGGCCATTTTGAATGTTCACTTAATTGTTGACAGCTGCTTTGCTTGCACGTGTTTTGGATCGTCTTCGATTTTTACCTATTCAAAAAAATGGATCAAAGAACCTGTATCAAATTTTGTGTGAAAAACGAAATTAAGTGCGCGGATGCATGCCGAATGTTGACTGTGGCATACGGAGAAGCTACCTTGGACCGAAGCAACGTTTATTGGTGGTACAAAATGTTCTCAGAAGGCCGAGAAGATGTGAACGACGAAGAGCGTGCCGGACGCCCGAGCACTTCAACAAACAGACGAAAAAATTAATGAAGTGGAGAAGAATGGTATTGGCCAATCGTTCGAATCACCGTTAGAGAAGTTGCTGAGAACCTAAACATATCGATTGGCTCGTGCCATTCGATTTTTTATCAATGATTTGGGCATGAGACGGGTCGCCGCGAAATTCGTACCAAAATTGCTCAATTGCGACCAAAAACAGCATCGCATGAACATTGCTAATGAGATGTTGGACTCTGTCCGCGACGACCCAAATTTGCTCCAGAGGGTCATTAACTGGTGACGAATCGTGGGGTTATGGTTATGAGTGGAAACCAACGCTCAATCATCTCAATGGAGGCTGCCGCACGAACCAGGACCGAAAAAAGCGCGCCAAGTTCGGTCGAATGTGAAAGTTTTGCTGACAGTTTTCTTCGATTGCAGGGGCGTGGTGCATCATGAGTTCTTGCCACAGGGTATATATTAGAACGGTCAATAAGGAATATTACTTGCAAGTTATGCGCAATTTGCGCGAAGCAATCCGCCAGAAACGCCCCCGGATTTGTGGAAGAACAAAAATTGGCTTTTGCACCACGATAACGCCCCTGCTCACACATCGTTGCTTGTGCGCGAGTTTTTGGCCAAAAACAACACACTAATGATGCCGCAGCCACCGTATTCCCCAGATCTGGCCCCCTGTGACTTTTTCTTGTTCCCTAAACTGAAGAGGCCCATGAAAGGACGACGTTACGCTACGCTTGACGAGATAAAGACGGCATCGAAGGAGGAGCTGAACAAGATTAAAAAAAAAGGTTTTTTGAAGTGCTTCGAAGATTGGAAAAACCGTTGGCACAAGTGTATAATATCTCATGGGGATTACTTTGAAGGGGACAAAATAGATATTCATGAATAAATGAATAATTTTTGAAAAAACACAAAAGTCGCGATACTTTTTGAACACACCTCGTA
>QVRM01006361.1:0-26747 GCA_003439945.1 Dermanyssus gallinae
CCGGCGCTAGCCAGCCAGCCATTATTCTCCACTGCCGAGCTCCACTGGGCTGATGACTGAGAAAAGCATCGATTAGTCCGGCTACGGCCGCCGGCACGCAGCCGCGGGCAACCGAACATGAGTTACCAAACTCATGCGATGCCGCGCACGCGCGGCCCGGTGAGAGAAACACCACGGAATCTCCGCTAGTGTTTTCTCTGCTGCTGCGGCGGCGTGTTTATAGTCGGGCTTTTTCGTGTTTGGCTGTCTATTTTTGCAGCCGACGAAGTGCCGAAGTGCCTCATGAAGTTGCGCATGTATCTTCAAGCTTCTCGCTCGAAGTGCGCATGTATCTTCAAGCTCTCGCTCGAAGTTGCGCATGTATCTTCCCAGCTCTCGAAGTTGCGCATGTATCCTCAGGCTCTCGAAGTTGCGCATAGGGGGGTCGTCTTGCCCCACTGCCGACTGCGGGCATGTTTTCACTCTCGGCTTTCGTTAGAAAACCGGGTTCACCAAAACCCCCCACGTGATGATGTCGTGGTTGTTGACAGCCTGCGCCCCGCTATTCGTGGCCGCGTTTACGCTTCCGGTCGGGTAGGCGACAGAAGCCATACAAACACACACATAGATACACATACAGATCGATATACATATACATACACCACATACACACACATATGTACACCACAAACACGACCGCCGTTGTGAGTCCATGGTCCTCGTCGTCCGTCGTTGTCGTCGTCGTCTACGATGCAATCCATCGGCTCCGTTCTCTGCCGGTGCGCTTTAGTCAGCGGTTATTTAGCAATTCGTCTTTAGTGATCCGCCTTCGAGCTGCCTTTGCTGGACTTGTTGTTGTTTGTAGCCATTGTTATTATTGTGTTGGTATTGTTGCTCGGATTGTCGTGGAAGGATGGTGCTGGGGCCATCTATTGGTGTCGCCTGCTATTGATGTACTTCTCGTCAATATTGCTGCTACTGTTATTTGTGTTGTTGTTGTTGTTGTGCTTCTACTTCTTATTCTTGTTTTTCTTTTTCTTCTTGGTTTTCTTCCGTATTTTTCCTTTGTCATTCGTGTCGCTGTTATTGTGTTCCGTTTACTAGTAGTGTTGTCCATGTTGTTGTTATTGTTGGCGTTGGCGTTCGCGTCGTTGTTGTTGTTAATGTTGGCGTTGTTGTTGTTAATGTTGGCGTTGTTGTTGTTAATGTTGTTGTTGTTGTTGTTGTTGTTGTTGTTGTTGGAGTTGTCGTTGCTTCTGTTTGTGTTGTCATTGCTTCTGTTATGCCTACGTTTGTTATAGGTTCTGCTATTTCTGTTGCTCTGCTTATTGGTATTCTAGCTGGTGTTGTTGTTGTTGCAGTCGTTGTTGCTGCTGCTGCTGTGATTTCTACGTTTGCTATAGGTTCTGCTGTTTCTGTTATTGATACTGTAGCTGGTGGTCTCGCTGCAGCCATCGCGTTTGCTGTTTGCTTGTTGTGTTTTGTATCGTAGCTGTTATCGTTAAGGCGTGCTCTTTTCTGGCCACACAGGTGGCCGTCTCCATCGCAAGAATCCGCGAACATCAATCCAATTCCTTCCGCTTGTTTCGTCGAAGCACGACGGTAGGAATTCGTAGCCGCAATAGGAGCGCGTGTCCGTTCTTTCGTCATCCGCTCTGAATCGTCCATTGCCGAGGCTGTTACGAAAATAATCACACAGGTGGCGAACACCAGAATAAGAGAGGACACCGCTGCGAGCCATATCACTTTGCACGTATGTGTAAATCCAGGACGGCGGTCAATATCCTGCAGGATGCGCGTTGACTTCCCCTTGTCTTGACCAAATACCCATGAATGTTTGCGTTCCGTCAGCAGGCTGGAATCTAGCATGAATTTATCTCTGTTAGCCTGAAGCATTGAAACGATGACCAAATGACCACCTATAGCGCATATTGCATTTGAATTGAATTGAATTGAAACATATTGGTGGTAGCAGTAGTAGTATATTACGTAATGGCGTTAACGTATTATAACAGTATTTGTAACAGAATTGTGACATTGAGGCCATGCGTGCGAATAAACATTCGTATGTGTGTAAGTGTCGTAAAAAAAAAAGCACAAGTAGTGGAGTGATGCTGTTGCTGTTCTGCAACGCAACAACACTTGAAAGAACTTTGCAACAAAATAGAGAATATGTATGGGTTTTGTGTATATTCTCTTTAGTTATTCTTCAGCGTTAAAGAAAAGCGGCTGCTGCTAACGTACCTGTATATGCGAACGCAGAAGATCAAATGGCGTAGTGGCTAGTGCAAATCCGCACAGCAAGTGCAAGGAGTATGTTTTTTCAGCATATAAACAATATGTGCATAGGCACGCGCAATGACAAGTTTGCTAAACATGCGGATAGCCTGGTGTTTTGCTGTTTAGGTCTATTCCTTTCGGCGACGATATCTTCGGAGATTCATAAAACGTTGAAAAGCGAGTATAAGTTTGTAGGTATGTGCCGTGGTGACAATTTCGTTGCTAGAGATCTAGGGTTTCATCACCTTTGGTAGGTAATAGTCATGCATTTTTTTGTGGTCTCTATTTACCTATCCTGTTACTTTGTTCCAGTACGCTATAACTGTTGATCATTGACTAAAGGTCATCCCCCTTCACCCCTCCCCCCATTACGCAAATAGAAGCGCTGTAAAAAGGCAAACAAGCCATCATAATGAGTCTTCGAATTCAAATCTCTCGACACCTCGCAAGGACAGGAAACGGAACAAAACGGCCTTAACAAAATTAAATTAGTTTTTAAGGCCGTTGTTTAGAGGATAGTCGAATTTTTTATATTTCTAGACTATCCTCCGTCCCCTACGGGCTTGGCACTTAACCTGAGGTGTACCTTCAATGCACCGAGGGCCGGACATGTTAAGATATCTAGCGTTTTTCCAACAGTCCTTGTGGCAGCATGACCGCTGACTCTCAGCAGCGGTATGGTTAACTATCGTTTCGTAATGAGCATCGCTCAAAGAAAATTCGACCAACAACAGGAATCGAGCCGGGCGATCCTTGTTAGCTGAATTTATGTGGTCGATTGAATGATCGACTAATCGTTCACTTAGCTAAATGTGATTGTGTAGCATTGATTGACCGACGTTACTGACCCTAGTTAGCTGATAATAAGGTGATATATGGCTCCTCCTGCCGAGGAATGCATAGATACGTAGGCAGGTAGAAAGAGAGAAAGACGAAAGAGAAGAAGAAGGGAGGGAGGGAGAGAGAGAGAGAGGGGGAATTACAATCAAAACGAACGCTAATTTGACGGAACAAAATAAGTATTGTGCAGCAACGCAACGCATGTCGCTGTGTCCGCATACCCACGAAGCTATTAGCTTGACTCTTCAGGTCGGAGGCGATGGTGCTGTCGTCGTAGTCGCACCGTGACAGGAGCTCATCGGGCGTATGTCGCTTGGTCCGCAGCGCAGTGGGTTGTTCGACGCGCGACGCCTCTTTGCTGGACTTCGAATGAGAGCCGAGATGTGATGACGCTGACATCGGAATCGGTAGTGGGCGCACGCGGCGGAGGCAGCGGCGGCGGCGACGGCGAAGGCGGCGGCGACGGCGAAGGCGGCGGCAGCAGCAGCAGCGTCGGCGTCGGCGATGTCACACGAGACGAACGAGGGGTCCACGAGGCGGTCCACGAGGGACTGACAACCACAAGGCCGGAAAGGCCAGCGTTCGAAGGCCCGCCTGCCTGGCGCGACTGGCGCTCGCTAACGTCGTTCGTTCGACGTGCTTTGCGATACGACCTGTCTTGCCCTGCCCAAGCAACCAACCAACCACCTTAGCAGAGTTTAGCGTCTACAGTCTCCAGTCGCTACTGGCTGGCGGCTCTCAATGGCTGCGCCTGCTGTGGCGCTGGATTCAAACACGCACTGCCGCCGCTTCGTTGTTGATATGCGACCGTGTGCCGTCGTTGCTAGTGCAGCTGTGAATGCACAGAGCCAATGGAAGTAGCAGAAAGATAATAGATCACTTTGTGTGTGTGTTCGTGAGTGTGTGTGTGTGGGCGTGAGTGTGGGTGTGTGTGTGCGAGTGTGTGGCCTTATGGCTGTGTAGGCTGACCAAAAATAGCTGGAATCTCCGATCGATGTCCGATTTATCTCGCCCTCGACCCCGCGCCAAAATCGAACGTGACTGCTCCCCCCTGCTTTTAACAACTCTCCCACCTCGGCGTTGTACCCACTGTCATAGGGGTAGAGCCGCAGTAATGTTGCCGCTTGCCGGCGATCTCTGTTGCTCTTGTGGTTGATTCGATGTCACGCCGCAGGCTCGTTCTCTGGCATCGCCAGATTTTCCCGTTCCGTTAGTATCTGGCCGAATGTCAACTGCCGAAGACCGGAGATCGCTGCCATGTCCCCTTGCAAGAGCTCCCTACTGAACTTCCTGTTGTTAAGGAATTAGGAATCGGATATAAAGACTTCAAAAACCTTAGGGAATCTCGTATCCTACATCTCTTACACTTGCGTATCGCTGCAGTCGCACAGTCGTGGCGGGCCCTGTCGTCCTGCCAAGCACCCACAGTGGCCTCTCTAGCCGTGCTTAGTTAGAGATTCCCGTCAAGTGATCGATCGTTTCTTTCCCTGACCAGCAGGTTATACGGTAGATCCAGTAGGGGCCACTCGTATTAACTTGGCAGCTGCTCCGCGATCTTCTAGCAGGAGTACGCTCACCTTGCCATTCGACCCTTAATTCGTAGGAATGGGCCATCTCACGCTCTAAAGCTGATCCGGCCCCATGTACCCGCATTTTTATCCCTGATTTTCGACTTCAATTGGGCACCGCAGGAACCTTCGCCTTTTACGTCACGAAGGACTTTACAGGCCCAGAACATTGCCAAACTTAAATGCTTTTTTTAAATTAGAAAATCGACCACCGATACATGCATGCTCCGCTTTTCGGGAACTATGGGCAAAACCGAACACACGGTCTAGGCTGGCACGTGACGACACGCGATACTGGAGGATTCGCGCAGAGAACCTGCGTCGAAACCGCCTTGCACACACAGTCGAGATAAGCGTAGTAGTGCCATACCGAGCCTGTCGAACTGGAGGAGGAACCCGGAATTTGGAGAGTGAGGGGGCACTTAGTGCCAATACCGCTGCCGGAACCGACCGTGCAGGAGGCATTCTTTGAAGCCTCTTAGAAACGTCGCGTCGTACCCTGCAGCCGCATTGTCCAGCAGCGGCACCAGTTTGATCAGCTGCTGAGCCAATGCTACTATCAGCAGTGACCGGCGTGTTAGTCGCGCGGGTATGAATGTGACCCTGTATAGAATATCGGCGACACCCTCATCGCTTGGTCTAAAGGTACTAATGTGCCTGAAATAAAAACAGTTGCATTTAGTGCACCCACACATTCCTGCACAGGTACGCATAATGGTCATATATGGTTCGCTAGAAGTGATCAGATCCGCAAAAGTTCTTGGGATTTCTCTTCAGAGGAGACCTAAGACAGTCGCTTCTAACAGATCGAATTGCTTTGAAAGGTCGAACGCCAATTGACGCTTGTCAAGAAGACGTGTCGCTAATCTTCCTTTTTCTATTAGTTCATACCTTCAAGCTTTCATAGAGCATATGCTAAGGCATTGCGTTGCAGTCTGCGGTGGTGCGTACATGGCAGTCTTGCAAAGTTTCCAGAATGCCCAGAACGATGCACTACAAGCGGTGCTTGGTGTGTGTGTGTGCACACTATCATCTCTCAAGTGCAGCAAGCTTTAAAGAATAAGTAAACACATTTACGGGGCTGATATTTAAATACGCCTAAATTAGGGGAATACCGTGAGAATGCCACTTTTTGTGTAACCCTTTAAATGGCTCAATAATATACGTTTTCAATCAATACATAACGGAAGCTCTCGAATTTCAGACAGAATTCTTCAATCACTATATTTTAAGAAACCTAACTTAGGGGAGATACCGCGAAGATGTCACCCTTTGCGTAACCCTTTAAATGGTTCATGTCATTTGAGAGAGGCAGTGCAGAGATCTCTTCGTAAGGGTCAGGCAGGTAGACGTATGAGTCGTCATACACTGTGAAGGGCACAGCCGACGGATGCACTCTGTGCACTTTCGCAACAATCTGCTATAGACGTGGCAACTTGAACATGCAAGATCAGACCACAGGTCAGAGGCACAGAACATATCCAGGTCTCTAACTTTTCATCAGACTCGTTTAGCTTTTCCCATTCCGGTGCACGGCGTAATTTTAACTACATAACGCGAGTCCTTTCCCTGATTGACAAAAAACAAGTACTGGCATCGTCTACATTGTAAAACGCCTTTTAAGCAAATTAAAGTTTGCCTGACTCCGATGACCTCATACTCTGCCGAGACATACATCAGCCTTGAAATAACCTTAAAGTGCAGTCGCCGGACGTCACTTACCCCTCAATGAAGACAGTCTAGAGCTGTGCGCACTGCTGGACGATGTGCACAGTGAAGGTCGTCCCAGTATAATAGAGCACACGTTTCTCCGCACCACAGGCAGTCAGAGATTTGTTAAGTTAGCAACGTCAAAAAATTAACCGTGACAGACGCTCACTTACCCCCACTAAGGGGGTTTCAAGCTTCAGACGCAGTTTTGACTATACTATAAACTATGTAAAATTGGCCTAGATTGCTACTGGTTTGGATTTCGTCAAAGTCGACTTAAAAAAGAAGTTACAAATATCAAGTGACTAAATAGTACATTATCCTAAAGTGGTTCAAGACAGGTAGGTCAGTTCTGTTTAGGTCAGGAGACCTAGTCAAGTAGTGATCTATTAACTTGTCTATAACAGTCCTAAGGTTATTATTTTCGACTTGAACGTGTTGTTCTCAGACTGCTATTGTGTTACCAAGATGTACAATAAAATCACGCGGTGCTGTCGCATTCTAATCGACGCTTTCACCAAGGTGGTCAACAAGAAAGTCGGTAATTTGCATGTGCCTAGACGTTTTACGTGCACGCAACGCCTGGAAATAACAAACGATTGCGATTTGTACATGAACGCCAACAAGGAATTTTACTGTATATGCCTCGACCAGAAGGGTGCCTTTGATAGAGCCGATTATAGGCTTGATTATAGGCCGATTATTGACATGATGAGGACGCGCTATGTCCAGCCACAGACTTGTAAATAAATTGCCGCTTATTTGCACAATTGGTCATTCCGAGTGAAATGTGCAGGGGGGGTAAAGGGCGTATGTGTCAAATAATGCTTGTACCAAACGCATTGCAGAAATTGCTGTAATCAATACACGTCTGGCGTGTAGCCAGAAAATTGCACAACAAGGCTGCTTCGCGAACTTACCCGCACTCCAGCTTCTTCCCACATTTTATGTAGTGAATAACGGCCTTTTCTATTCGAAATAGGTGTTATGATGTGAATTGCATATCACTTGAATGAATGTGACTCCAAGTTCTATATTTTTTATTATTTTAAATTCCGTGTGACGATACTTTTCTCACGTAGCCGATGCTATGCGTCTTGCCACAAGTGAGCTCGGTTAGAAATTTACGCAGGCTGTTGTGATTTATTTACGGCCTTTTTTTCTGAAACCGTTTAGCACTACTGTAAGAAATTACGGGAATCCTGATATGCGCCACCTCAGCCCCAGTGTCAAATCTGAGGCTCGCAAACCTGCACAAAGAGATCGATAGCTGCGTGGGCACTGCTTTAAATCCATGGAAGCGGGTATTGCACCAACTTCTACATTCTACTCCAATCCGGTGCCTCCTGTCTGCCTTGATGCAGCTCAAACGCGTCCGCCAGATCGTAAACAACTTCCACAACTCCAACACCTAGAGATGCGTCGCCTGGAGCGCCTCTGGCTTTCTCTGCCTAATTCAAAGGCTGGTTCACTTTTGCTATTCCCCACTCTTTCCCATTTGCCTACAGACGCTTTTTTTCTAGACTGGATCGGAAATAACAGTTAATACGAGCTTTCCTGGTAGTTTTCTTGACCGCCTTTAAGAACAGGATAGCCTCAAAGAGGGCACTAGACTCCCTCCACATCTTCGACGATGTCAGCATGTGTGCTACAACTTCCTTCATCGGGTTTTCCTCACGGTGGTCGCACCCGCGTCTTGACCTCTCGGAGAGCCAGATACTGCAGAACTATGTGCTCGACATTGTCCGTCTCACCCGATCTGCATAACGCGCGGGTGTCGACACTTGTTTTTGCGCCCATTCCTCATGCCAGGCCGATATGGTGGCACTCCTGGCCCTGGTGAGATCCAGACCTTCGTCTAGATACATTTTACTTCGTTCAGCCACTAGGAGGTCCCATGGCAGCATTTTGGCTAGGACCAGGAGAGCTTCGGTCGAGACTGTTCGATACGCCCGGCTTACCCTGATTGCCAGCGTTCGTTAGGTCGACCTTAGTGCCCCCCTATTTTTCGCCGTCCGCATTGCCATGTCCCCCCAGACTGGGGCTGCGTATAGCGCCGTTGATTCGGCCACCGAGGCCAGGAGCCTTCCTTTCACCTCAGCCACCCCACCGACCCTAGGCATGATCCGCGCCAGGTTCAGGGAGACTCTTTAGGCCTTTTCGGCCACGTACTTAACGTGTGCCGATCCGGTCAGTCCAGTGTCTAGCATGACCCCAAGGTACTTTACCTTCTTTCTGATTTCTATCGGGTGGCCCGCCATCACCAGGTTAATGCCGGTCGTCCTCTTTCTGCCTGTTAGGTACATCGCCTCCGTCTTGTCGGGCGCCAGTTTCAAGTGATGAGACTCCATCCACTCGGACACCATTGACAAAGCCTCAATGGCGGCGCTCTCCAGGGCTCTTTCGGTCCCGGCCGTTATCATGAGTGCAAGGTCATCAGCGTACGCCAAGGTCTCCACCCCATACGGGAAGCCTCGGATCTCGAGCACCCCGTCGTAAGCTATGTTCCAGAGCACGGGTCCTAGAATCGAGCCCTGTGGGACTCCAGCAGTAACCTTGTACTCCTGCCCCCCTGCAACCAAGCCTCTGTCATCCAGGTAGGATGAAATCATTCGACGGAGGTAGAGGGAAAAGCCTTTCCTCTTCATCGCCTCCACAATTAATTTCCAACGCATTGTGTTGAAGGCATCTTTGACATCCAGGAGGATCAGGAGCACGAATTTCCTTGTTTTAGGGGTCTTCATAGCCTCCTCATCCGCTTGTTTCAGAACCTTCTTTAGAGCCCCTAATGCGGATCTGCCTTTCAGGAAACCGTACTGGGCATCTGATAGGGTGTTCTTTTCCTGAATCTCGTCGTTTAGTCTCTTGACTATAACGTTCTCCAGGATCTCACCCATGGCGTCAATGAGGCATATGGGCGGTAACGAAGGCCCGTCTTCCTCCCGGGTTTGGGGATCAGAACAAGGCTTGCCCTTTTTCACAGCCTCGGAAATCTCCCCTCTCTCAGAAGCTTGTTGGCAAGGTCTTGGAAGATCTTAGGCCACCTTTTGGCCAGTAGCCTCGCTACCTCTGGGGGAATTCCGTCTAGGCCGGGCGCTTTACCGGTTGCCAACCGATTCCGGGCTTGTTCGACCTTCTTCAGCGTCACCTCCGGAATGTCTTCCGGGGTGACCGAGAACTCCTCGTTTTCTCTCTGCGGCTGTGCCGGAAAAAGACCGGATACAGTCTCCCGCAGCACATCGGGGGGGAGTTTCGGGGGAGGTCTCCGGAGTTTGCTCGCCACCGCGTCTATCAACTCTTTCTCCGCTTGGGCTTTTTGGCTTTTGGCGATGAGTCCTCGGAGTCTCGATCGAGCAGCCTTGTACTCCGTCAATTGGGATTCAGCTCTTGCGGTCTCTCGCTCCCCGTAAAATCCCACCCATCGGTTTCTTCGCGTTAACTAGCTGCGTGTTCTCGTGAAAACCCTAGTTAGCCTAATGCAAGTCCTGCGGGCAACTGCGATCCCTTTGTTCCACCAGTAGTTGGGAGGGTGGCGGCTCCCGTGGTGTTGTGAGGGAGCAGCTTTCTCGCATGCTGTAGAGAGTATGTTAATTATTTAATATTCATCCCCCACCGTGTCTCCAAGTCGTTTGCAACCCTCGTCTATTTCAGCCACTAGAATCTTGGCGTCGAGTTTTCGCATCTGCCATCTTTTACTAGGGGGCGGGGCGAAGGCCACCTCGGGGGTACTGATGGTGAAACAGATGTATCTGTGGTCACTCATGGTCTCCTCTGTCTCCCTCACCCTCCACTCTACCACCAGTGGAAAGGCCGCCTCATTGACCATTGTTAGGTTAATGAAGGCCGTCTGGCTCCCTCTGGAAAAGGTGGGGACCCTTCCGTCATTAAGAACCATGGATAGACTCTTTTCAGCCATCCACTCCTGTAGAGTTCTCCTGTAGACAGAGAGGAGAGAGAGACGAATTTAAGCCCGTCTAGTTGTGGTTCGGCTACCCCATGCTATGCTGGCTGCGTTAAAATCTCCGGTGATCATTACCCTCTTACCTGCATGTCCCCCCGCGCTCTGGGCAAGTTCCTTGAGAAATTCCTCGAATTCCTCCTCCTCCCTGTTGGGAGAGAAGTAGCAGCTATAGAACCCCTACCCGGTCAATCTCCAGCCAGGAGAACCCCCTCCCCGACCCTTGCCCCTAATCGCGAGGTTTCTCTCGGAACCCGTCCACCAGATTGCGGTCTCCGCCTCTGCGTCAGATACCCAGTCTGCCTTCCGCTTGGTGATCGCTATGTTTGGCTCGGAGAGCAGGCAGAGGCCTATGGACTCTCTGCGTACTATGTCATCGAGCATGTCATGCGCCGCCCTGCAGCGGTTTAGGTTTCCCTGAAGTATCTTTAACATTGGTCGGATAAAGGGCCCCTACCTACTAAGTTCCAATCACCCTTTCCGTCCCTTGCTGGGATAACGGTTGTCTTCTTATTCTTAGCCCCCTTGTCTTTATTCCCCTTTTTATTGCTCTTCTTGGTAATTTGGGCTTTACTTGCCATCTATCTGTCTTTTGGCGACGCCCCTTCGGGCCTCCCGCCGCTGCTCGACTTGCTCCCTATAGGCCGGGCAAGACATCCTATCCGCTCGGTGCCCCTCTATTCCGCAGAGCAGACACTTTAGTGTCGTTGCTTTGCAATTGGCTGCGAGGTGGTCAGGTTCACCACATTTGTGGCATACCCGAGGCACCTGGCTCTCTGCTTTGCAGTCTTGGGTCTTATGGCCCGGCCTATGACACTTGTAGCAGTTGGGGAGCCTAATCCACTCCTTAGGTCTCCACCTCGAGCCCAGCTTGAGGGTCTTGCGGGAGCATATAACCAGTGCAAACTTCAGCTCTTCCGAGCCTTGGCTCGGTAGCTCTGATCTTGGCGCCGGCCGGAAGCTGCAAGGCCTTTTGCAGTTCCCTTTCGACCTGCTCCCTGTCCAAGAGTGAGTCAATCCCCCACAGGGCAATGGTCTGCCCCTGGTTAAGCTCTCGGCAGTCGGTCTGCATCTTTGCAGATTCCCGAATGGCCACCGCCATTTTTTCTCCTGCGCCGTTTTCACTCTCCTCTATTCTAATTATAACGTCACCCTCCTTACTTTTAACTACCCCCCTAGCCGTTATCCCGGCGCCTTCCTGCTGCCTGACTTGTTCTCTGGATTTGCTTTATGGCCCCTATTGTCAAGTGACCTTTGCAAAACCCGTGCTGGGCGTCTGACAGCAGGCGGTTTCCCTCCCTAGGGAACGAGCCCGACTAAAGCACTCCCGTCGCTGCAGTCGCTACTGTTTCTGGAAACGCCTGTATTAGGGTCGAGACCCCGGAAAGCGAGACACCTTCTGGGCCTGGCGCCTTTCCCTGTTTGAGGCGCGTCGCGGCATCCTGCATCTCATACAAAGTGGGTTCCGAATGATCATCTCCCCCCCCTGGTAGGGGGCGCAATCGAAGCGTCGGGTGATGGGGAAGAGCGTTTCGATTGCATTCCGCGCCTCTTCTGTCGCAGAAAGAGCATCTCTGTACCTCTTAAAGCGGGAAAGTCCCTAACCATCTTATAGGGGCGGTCCCAGGGGTCGTCTTTCAGCTTCTTAAGAAAGGTCCACCAGGAGCGTTTCTTGCACTGGGTACTCGTTCTTAGGGAAGCGGGCCTTCCCTTTGGTCCTATGAGTGCCCTGAGGGACCTCCGAAGCTGTTCAGCTTCCTGGCGTCTAATAGGCGGATGCAGCGTCGGACGATTTACCATCGCGGTAGTAGTCACGTGGAATTCGATGATAAGGTAATCGCTGAGAGGTTCCTCTTCCTGTAGCAGGAAGGTGAACGTACCCGTGTTAAGAACAACGGTCGTCAACAGGTCGAGGACGGCGAGCCTCTTTCGGTAGTTCTGGCAGAGCCCCATGCGCTAACCACCCCGCTAAAATCACCAGCTATGGCTAGAAGTGGAATATCCATTTAGTTAAAAGAAGAGAACAAGTCGTCTAAAAACTTGAGCGGGTTGTCAAGCAGAGCATTAAGGCTGCAGTAGCAGAAGTAAAAACGCGCAACGTTCGCTACGTAGATCCAGGTGAAACGATAGCCGTAGCCGTGATCGGAGATACGGAGCTTGTTGCGACGTCCCAGTACGATGCCCGTTGCCCTGTCGGTGATCACGAGCCGGGCCGGAAGACGGCTTTCCGCCCACCGGACGTTGGGTTCGCTAAGCAGCAGCAGGCCGGCATCTGACCTGCTGCTCAATCAATTCGCGCGCGTATTTGTAGTTAAATATGGGATGGAAAATATAAAGTCGTTGACTCCTTAGTGTAACGCAGTCGCAGCCAATACGATAGCTGTGTAAGGCTAATTGTTATTCAATTTACGCATTGCTTTCTTAAAAATTTAGCATAAATCGCTGGTTGCTATTTAGATACTGATTCGTTACCGTTGAACCGGAGTTTCTTTCCGCGAATTGCGGTATGGAATCATACACCAAATTGCAACGCCGGTAAAATGTGTGGGGTTCATCTAAGGATCGCTGACCATCGGTAACAAAGTCGCTCTAGAAAAGAAAGTGGCACTGATAAACGTTTGAGCCCTAAATAGAATCCACTAGCTACGATAACTCAGGCCATACGTATATTGTGTTGCTGTTGTATACGTTTATTGCGCGCCGCTAATGGAAGATTTAAGTATCGCCTAAAACCGTAGGGTACGTCCGGCAAAAAAACGTAAGAGAAACCACTCTGGCGATGCAGTGCGATGCATCTGTCACGCACGTGGGACATGCGAGTTAAGAGATACGCCATAGGAGCCCACCCGCTATGGGGGCTGTCTGTGTGCTACAAGTAAAACGTCTCCCAACAGCAAGATGGAAAAAGTAGAGACACGCGCAATCGAACACAAGCCCCGTTGCCCCGATTTGACACATTGGTTGGAAAACAACACTTATGGGTTTCGTATCAGCGAAGGCTCAGTTTCATGCATTCATTGAAGTAAACGGATAATACTTATATTAATTACACAAAACGGGTATACGTACACTCAGTTGACTACAACACGGATGATTTACCAAATTAGATAAGAAAACGTCGAGTAAAAAATAGGTGACAAACTAATCTCTCCAGAAGTCCTAAGATAAACTTAACTACTACTAGTAGGAGTCGCTTCGAAAGGCTATAGTTCTGTAAGATTCCCACAATCATCACAACTGCAGATTTGCGCAACTCGGGGGTTCACTGCAACCGCTAGATCAAGCGAGATCAGTTATGACTCGATTCACAACTCGTACGCACGACACGAGGCCAGGTTTGTCCAGGCTTTCCACAAATACACATAGGGCTGTGTCGTTTATTCTGAGATTGAATTAAGCAAAAGTGCGTTCTGCCTGTTTTGTGCGCGATGCTGCCTCGGGCAGCAGGCACTGCGGGAAACAGGTCGCACTACAGACAGCAAGTAATAGCGCTGCAGCAGTTTGCCCAACAAAGCCACAAGAGCACAAGTTCTTCAAGCGCACAGCTCACCACACCACCGAAGAGGAGGAAACAGTCGGTAATTCCGCACGCTACAAACAGAAACGGTAGGCAGCCAAAGGCAGCCCTACTATTCGAGTCTTTTTCGGTCTTGACCGGCGCTAGCCAGCCAGCCATTATTCTCCACTGCCGAGCTCCACTGGGCTGATGACTGAGATAAAAGCCATCGAGTAGTCCGGCTACGGCCGCCGGCACCGCAGCCGCGGGCAACCGAACATGAGTTACTAAAATCATGCGATGCCGCGCACGCGCCCGGTGAGAGAAACACCACGGAATCTCCGCTAGTGTTGCTTCTGCTGCGGCGGCGGCATGTTTAGCGGGCTTTTTCGTGTTTGGCTGTCTATTTTTGCAGCCGACGAAGGGCCGAAGTGCCTCATGAAGTTGCGCATGTATCTTCAAGCTCTCGCTCGAAGTTGCGCATGTATCTTCAAGCTCTCGCTCGAAGTTGCGCATGTATCTTCAAGCTCTCGCTCGAAGTTGCGCATGTATCTTCAAGCTCTCGCTCGAAGTTGCGCATGTATCTTCCCAGCTCTCGAAGTTGCGCATGTATCCTCAGGCTCTCGAAGTTGCGCATGGGGGTCGTCTTGCCCCACTGCCCGACTGCGGGCATGTTTTCACTCTCGGCTTTCGTTAGAAAACCGGGTTCAACCCCCCACGTGATGATGTCGTGGTTGTTGTCAGCCTGCGCCCCGCTATTGGTGGCTGCGTTTACGCTTCCGGTCGGGTAGGCGACAGAAGCCATACAAACACACACATAGATACACATACAGATCGATATACATATACATACACCCACATACACACACATATGTACACCACAAACACAACCGCCGTTGTAAGTCTATGGTCCTCGTCGTCGTCGTTGTCGTTGTCGTCTACGAGGTGCAATCCATCGGCTCCGTTCTCTGCCGGCGCGCTTTTAGTCAGCGGTTCTTTAGCAATTCGTCTTTAGTGATCCGCCTTCGAGCTGCCTTTGCTGACTTGTTGTTGTTGTTGTAGCCATTGTTATTGTTGGTGTTGGTATTGTTGCTCGGATTGTCGTGGAAGATGGTGCTGGGGCCATCTATTGGTGTCGCTGCTATTGATGTACTTCTCGTCAATATTGCTGCTACTGTTGTTTGTGTTGTTGTTGTTGTTGTGCTTCTACTTCTTATTCTTGTTCTTCTTTTCTTCTTGGTTTTCTTCTGTATTTTTCCTTTGTCATTCGTGTCGCTGTTATTGTGTTCCGTTTTACTGATAGTGTTGTCCATGTCGTTGCTATCGTTGGCGTTGGCGTTCGCGTTCGCGTCGTTGTTGTGGTTGTTAATGTTGGCGTTGTTGTTGTTCATGTTGTTGTTGTTAATGTTGGCGTTGTTGTTGTTGTTGGCCTTGTTGTTGTTGGTGTTGTCGTTGCTTCTGTTTGTGTTGTCATTGCTTCTGTTATGCCTACGTTTGTTATAGGTTCTGCTATTTCTGTTGCTCTGCTTATTGGTATTCTAGCTGGTGTTGTTGTTGCAGTCGTTGTTGCTGCTGCTGCTGTGATTTCTAAGTTTGCTATAGGTTCTGCTGTTTCTGTTATTGATACTGTAGCTGGTGGTCTCGCTGCAGCCATCGCCTTTGCTGTTTGCTTGTTGTGTTTTGTATCGTAGCTGTTATCGTCAGGGCGTGCTCTTTTCTGGCCACACAGGCGGCCGTCTCCATCGCAAGGATCCGCGAACATCAATCCAATTCCTTCCGCTTGTTTCGATGAAGCACGACGGTAGGAATTCGTAGCCGCAATAGGAGCGCGTGTCCGTTCTTTCGTCATCCGCTCTGAATCGTCCATTGCCGAGGCTGTTACGAAAATAATCACACAGGTGGCGAACACCAGAATAAGAGAGGACACCGTAAATCCAGGACGGCGGTCAATATCCTGCAGGATGCGCGTTGACTTCCCCTTGTCTTGACCAAACACCCATGAATGTTTGCGTTCCGTCAGCAGGCTGGAATCTAGCATGAATTTATCTCTGTTAGCCTGAAGCATTGAAACGATGACCAAATGACCACCTATAGCGCATATTGCATTTGAATTGAATTGAATTGAAACATATTGGTGGTAGCAGTAGTAGTATATTACGTAATGGCGTTAACGTATTATAACAGTATTTGTAACAGAATTGTGACATTGAGGCCATGCGTGCGAATAAACATTCGTATGTGTGTAAGTGTCGTAAAAAAAAAGCACAAGTAGTGGAGTGATGCTGTTGCTGTTGTGCAACGCAACAACACTTGAAAGAACTTTGCAACAAAATAGAGAATATGTATGGGTTTTGTGTATATTCTCTTTAGTTATTCTTCAGCGTTAAAGAAAAGCGGCTGCTGCTAACGTACCTGTATATGCAAACGCAGAAGATCAAATGGCGTAGTGGCTAGTGCAAATCCGCACAGCAAGTGCAAGGAGTATTTTTTTTCAGCATATAAACAATATGTGCATAGGCACGCGCAATGACAAGTTTGCTAAACATGCGGATAGCCTGGTGTTTTGCTGTTTAGGTCTATTCGTTTCGGCGACGATATCTTCGGAGATTCATAAAACGTTGAAAAGCGAGTATAAGTTTGTAAGTATGTGCCGTGGTGACAATTTCGTTGCTAGAGATCTAGGGTTTCATTACCTTTGGTAGGTAATAGTCATGCATTTTTTTTGTGGTCTTTATTTACCTATCCTGTTACTTTGTTCCAGTACGCTATAACTGTTGATCATTGACTAAAGGTCATCCCCCTTCACCCCTCCCCCCATTACGCAAATAGAAGCGCTGTAAAAAGGCAAACAAGCCATCATAATGAGTCTTCGAATTAAAATCTCTCGACACCTCGCAAGGACAGGAAACAGAACAAAAACGGCCTTAACAAAATTAAAACAGTTTTTAAGGCCGTTGTTTAGAGGATAGTCTATTTTTTTATATTTATAGACTATCCTCCGTCCCCTACGGGCTTGGCACTTAACCTGAGGTGTACCTTCAATGCACCGAGGGCCGGACATGTTAAGATATCTAGCGTTTTTCCAACAGTCCTTGTGGCAGCATGACCGCTGACTCTCAGCAGCGGTATGGTTTACTATCGTTTCGTAATGAGCATCGCTCAAAAAAAATTCGACCAACAACAGGAATCGAGCCGGGCGATCCTTGTTAGCTGAATTTATGTGGTCGATTGAATGATCGACTAATCGTTCACTTAGCTAAATGTGATTGTGTAGCATTGATTGACCGACGTTACTGACCCTAGTTAGCTGATAATAAGGTGATATATGGCTCCTCCTGCCGAGGAATGCATAGATACGTAGGCAGGTAGAAAGAGAGAAAGACGAAAGAGAGGAAGAAGGGAGGGAGGGAGAGAGAGGAGGGGGGAATTACAATCAAAACGAACGCTAATTTGACGGAACAAAATAAGTATTGTGCAGCAACGCAACGCATGTCGCTGTGTCCGCATACCCACGAAGCTATTAGCTTGACTCTTCAGGTCGGAGGCGATAGGTGCTGTCGTTGTAGTCGCACCGTGACAGGAGCTCATCGGGCGTATGTCGCTTGGTCCGCAGCGCAGTGGGTTGTTCGACGCGCGACGCCTCTTTGCTGGACTTCGAATGAGAGCCGAGATGTGATGACGCTGACATCGGAATCGGTAGTGGGCGCACGCGGCGGCGACGGCGGAGGCAGCGGCAGCAGCGGCGTCGGCGATGTCACACGAGACGAACGAGGGGTCCACGAGGCGGTCCACGAGGGACTGACAACCACAAGGCAGGAAAGACCAGCGTTCGAAGGCCCGCTTGCCTGGCGCGACTGGCGCTCGCTAACGTCGTTCGTTCGACGTGCTTTGCAATACGACCTGCCTTGCCCTGCCCAAGCAACCAACCAACCACCTCAGCAGAGTTTACCGTCTACAGTCTCCAGTCGCTACTGGCTGGCGGCTCTCAATGGCTGCGCCTGCTGCGGCGCTGGATTCAAACACGCACTGCCGCCGGTTCGTTGTTGATATGCGACCGTATGCCGTCGTTGCTAGTGCAGCTGTGAATGCACAGAGCCAATGGAAGTAGCAGAAATATAATAGATCACTTTGTGTGTGTGTGTGTGTGTGTGCGAGTGTGTGGCCTTATGGCTGTGTAGGCTGACCAAAAACAGCTGGAATCTCCGATCGATGTCCGATTTATCTCGCCCTCGACCCCGCGCCAAAATCGAACGTGACTGCTCCCCCCTGCTTTTAACAACTCTCCCGCCTCGGGGTTGTACCCACTGTCGTAGGGGTAGAGCCGCAGTAATGTTGCCGCTTGCCGGCGATCTCTGTTGCTCTTGTGGTTGATTCGATGTCACGCGGCAGGCTCGTTCTCTGGCATCGCCAGATTTTCCCGTTCCGTTAGTATCTGGCCGAATGTCAACTGCCGAAGACCGGAGATCTCTGCCATGTCCCCTTGCAAGAGCTCCCTACTGAACTTCCTGTTGTTAAGGAATTGGGAATCGGATATAAAGGCTTTAAAAACCTTAGTGATTTTAGTATCTTACATCTCTTACACTTGCGTATCGCTGCAGTCGCACAGTCGTGGCGGGCCCTGTCGAGCCCTTTGCCAGCGAGTCTTCTACTCCTGTTCAAATTCCGTTCATTCCTTCCTTCTGCCACTTTTACGGCGCCTACCGCAAACAGCTTATCATCCGTAATAGGCAGACCCGTTTGTGTCTATGTGCACGAGGTTCCCACTGTAAGGGACACTCGAATGTCGCCGATGCCACTTCCTCTGACGGTCGGCTGAAAATGCTTTGACAGTGTCTGTCAACGCCCTCTGTTCCTTCTAATCCAGCTAAATCGAGATGAAAGTCGGAGGCCTTTGTTGTGTCACGCGGAAACAACATCCGGCTCCTACTTCTCTGTACCGCAAAAACCAGACTCAGCTTTGTTAATTCAATTTCGTCACGCGTGTGCCCCGAAGCACAATCCCGTTCAGATTTGTCAGTCAGGAATGTATTTTTTTTAACCGGTTCCATTGCCGGGTAAAGACTATTGTATAGTGTTTATACCATGTTGACTTGTGACTCTCATTAGTTTTAGCACTACAAGCGTGACGCCAAGGCTAATTTTTATAAGACGTGCTTTAGGCAACTCCAGGGTGACACTTCCAATTTTTGGAACTTTATTAATGGTTCGTGTGGCAGAGCCAGAAAGTCGATGGAACTTCCCTCTACTCTGGAAGCCAGTTCAGGGCTTGCGACTGACCCAACGGATATAGTGACGGAGCTAAATCACCATTTTGCTACGGTGGGATCCAATACAGTAAAGGCTCTTCAAGTCAAGGAAAACGTTCAGCCAGCTCTGGAGGCCACCTGGTTTAAGAAAGATTTGTCATTCTCTTTTTTGCCAGTAAGTACGCCGGAGGTACAGAGACGTTTAGAATCTACGAAGGCTTCCTGGGGCTGCAAGAATCCCAGACCGATTGCTAAAGCTGTCCTCCGCCACTCTTTCTCGTCCATTGGCGCATATTATAAACCGTTCCCTGACTACTGGTGTTGTTCCCGCTAGATTAAAGGTGTCCACAATTATTCCCTTATTTAAAAATAAGGGCGATCGTAAAAATCCGAATAATTACCGACCAATTTAGTGGATTACCTCTCAAAGATATTTGAAAAGGTATTTAAGTCCAGGTGCGAAGGGCACCTTAGTTCGATTGGTTTCTTTTCAAGGAATCAGTTTGGATTTCGTAAGGCACGCTCAACGGAGCTTGCCCTCGCTCATCTATATCAGGAGGTCGCAAAGTCTTTCCAGGACAACCAACTTTGCCTTGGCGTCATTTTGGATGTTTCTTACCGCCTCTAACTGTGTAAATCATTCGTTGTTCTTACATATGCTCGAAAAACTTGGTTGTGATAGCACTGCTGTGGCTTGGTTTAGGTCATAACTAGCGGAGAGGCAGCAGGCGGTAAAGGTAGGTTGTTTTGAATCGCCCTTAGAAGAGCTAAACATCGGGACGCCGCAAAGGTCAATCTTAGGACCGTTTATGTTTATCTTTTTAATCAACTTCATTATTGAAGAGATCGCGTCAGAAGGGTCCTGTACGCCCATCGTCTATGCTGATGATACGACCTTACTTTTTCGTATTCAACCATCTGCGATACAGGCTGACGTACAGAAGGCTATGCAAGTAGTAGAGTATGCTGTTCTTGGGTTTGAAACAATTCGGTCTGGTGATAAATGCGGAAATACGGAAGTGACACTTTCCTCTACTATCAAATGTCTGGGCTCAACTTTACATGAGACGCTTAAATGGCATGATCACTTAGACGTTATTACGCCTAAATGCTATGCAGTCATTTCATCTATTCGTCGTCTACGAGAACTAGAGTGCCTGTCGAGGCTCTTCTTATGGTGTATAAAGTGCTATTAGTGCCAATTTATTGTTATGGTATTTCAATTTGGGGATTTCATAATAAAGGTGTAACTCATAGGGCCAGTCATTCAGAATGGTGCCCTCAGGGTAGTATTTAACCTGCGCCGCAACGATTCGGTTCGCAAGTGTTTTCAAGACTTTAAGCTTTTACCACTTAGGGATATTTACAAAACGGTAAAAATTGCCATGCTTGCATTTAAGGTGTATAGAAGAATTATTCCGGATGATGCTGCTTTTCCTATAAGAGCTGCTGTTAGACGCACAACTCGACGTGCAACGGAATTTGTGAGGCCAGTAGCTCTAAAGCAGCCCACTCGTCATGCTCTCGCATGCACCCTGCCGACTATCTGGACCGAACTTCCCAAAGAAATTCGTGTACTTACTTCAGTCAGATTATTTAAACGTGAGGTGAAAATATGGGTAACGAGTAAAAACTCTAGTCAAAACTAGTTACCCGTCATTAGGTTGAAGAAAGCGTGTCATGTAGGTAAACTGGAGAAGTTTTTAGCACCTTCAATTGCTAGTTTCTTATGGAGTGAGACATGTTAAAGTATGAAATCGATAAAGTTGGTGTAAATACATATTTTAAATCTTTTTATATACGAGAATTTAAGCATTGTGAAATTGCGGTTCCGTGAATAAACCTAAAAAATTAATTAATAATTAGATTTGTCTCTACACTATGCAGAGTCATAGCCTACACGTGGCCTACAAGTTCATTGAGGACATAAAGCTTATTTGCCTATGAAACCTAAGAATAGATGATAATTTGTATTATATATCATTAAGGACAGAATATATAGTATTATATATAATTACAGACAGAAATCTTATTTAGCTAAGAAACCTAAGAAAGGATGATTATTAGTAATTGTTGTAGATCGTCACAGATCGATTAGACGTCATAGATAAAAGCCCTCCGTCATAAAGCTGGCGTAACAGTTTGTCGAAATTGCCCTTTAGTGAGTCCGCATTATATCATATTTCTGACAATATTATTATGGTCGCCATTGAAATTCGAATTAGAGCTAGATGAATGCTAACATTTGTCCTATCATGACAAGACGTGTAGTCGCGTGTCCACTCACTGCTGTGGATTAGAGGGGCCAGAGAGTCCCGCTCGGTTTGCAACTGACGTCTCTTCCAAGGCGCTCTTATTTAGGAGCACGAATATGGTCAAAACCACAATACACACATACATTGACGTAAGCACACGTATTGTATAGAATAATTACTCTTATTGGCAAAGACACTCTTCTTCGTGCAGAAGGCTTATAAACTAGTAGACCCCGATCCGACGAGGCGTGGATTTCCTCCTCAAAGCTACGCCATCCTGTTCTGTCGCTTTTGTCGACATTAAATGTCCGTTACCTTAGGCATCTTAGGTTTGAGTTCGGTAATATAGCTTTAGTGAATGGCGTTTTGACGCTGTATACTTTCACAAAGTGCACATCGTTTAGAAAATTTGATTTCTCAGGTCCAATTTTCTAAACGATGTGCACCATGAAACTGTCGGTTACAGAACTCCCACTGCAAGCACCACTGCGTTTAAATCGTAATACTAAAATATAATATTAAATCAATAATAATAGTTATTAATTCGGCTGCAGCACTGTTAAGTCATCTATGTAGAGTGAAGGACAAAACTAAGCGTAATATTATTTTCTTTTTGGCGACAAGATGTATTTACGTAGGACAAATGCCACAGTTGAAGTCATATGTGTGTCTATTTTTTATTCTCTCGAGCTACGTCACTGTACAAAAATTGGAAAACAAAGTGGCAGAGTGAGCAGATATGAGTGTACATACAAGTGGAAACAGAAAACTATATATATGCAAAGCGTGGGATATACCGCAAATTCTTGCAACAGATACGAATAGTAAAATAACAAGTACTTTAAGTTCTAAAATAAAGCTTATAACGTGATTTGTGTCAGGCGAAGAGAACTTAACGACCCTACTTTTCCTGGCAGCTTATAGAAGTATGCGTGAAGAGCCGGATTAGTAAATAGTGAAGTTCAAGGTAGAGAGATGTTTAGTGCGTACAGGTATTGACGTTGGCAACTTTGGAAAGTGGCGGTGTGGTTTGGGGTCTAGTGCGCTATATTCCCAGACCACGCGGGGGGGGGGGGCGTGGTCATTTACCGGCGTATCACGGGTTTGACCCCTTGTTAATTGATTTTTGGGAACGATGCTCATTAAAAGTGCACGATAAATCAACGCTAAAATTCAACGGGCATACTGCCATAAGGACCGCAGGAAAAAAAAAACAGATATCCCAACATGTCCAGCCCTTGTGCATTGAAAATATGCCTTACTGCGTTATCAAGCCCATAGGGAACGGAGAATAGTCTATGATTAAAAAAATACTTCCTTAAAAATAATTTTAATTCTAGGTCTCGACGTAGAAAGTGTTGAAGTAATGACACCAATTTAATAATAATATAGTAAAAAAATAAAAATAATAAATTTAATCCTTGAGCCTAAGAATATGCACAGAGAATTGACAGCACTCGGACTAAGTTTGCTTGTGAGTCTCACACTTGTCGCTGCTGATTGCTGCCGGCGCATGTGCATCATATATTCCCAAAGCTTCTCATATTAAAACAGAAAAAAATCAGGTGTTGTCTGTTTTTGGACAGGTATGCACCCGTTGACGACGGTGCGCAACTGCATTTTATCCTTCTTCACCAAAAAAAAAACGTTCAAAGATACAGCTATCTCAATACACCTTTTGTGTTGTACAGGTAAGTTGCCGTTACTTGAGACTTGTTTGAGGAACGCTACCATTGTCTACTTTTATTGCAACTAGTTTTGCTAAATGCAGAAGGAACCGTGGCACCATACATTTATAAAAGACGAGCAGATAAGTAGGCGTAGAAAAGAAGCATGATATGTTTCTCTTCTGCGCATATTCAGACACCTTTTAACCAAAGAACAATAGTCATTATAATGACATTATTTGAAATAGTTAATTAATTAGTTCATACTTACGTGTACGTTCATATGACGTAGAATGATACCCAATAAAGTAACTAGAACTGCATTAAAGAAACGGGTGGATTAAAAATAAAGAAAGAAAGAAATAAGAACATTAGTAACATTAGCCAGTTACATTTGTAGGGCGTGGCTACCTGCGCATGACAGAGAAAAATAGCACGTACGTGTGTCTTCCGTTCAGTTGACGCAATACGTGTTAGGACATCATGGCGTTCCCATTGCAAATTTTAAGGATTGAGAGGCAGCGAGGTGTTATTACATTTCAAACCCCGGAAGATATTCAGCCGGCCAATATTTATCGCAGGATAAGGCCGAATACGAAGGAGACTGTGTTTGTTACGGCTGAACTCATCGACAAGGTGAACGACCTAATGAGAAGTGATCGGCTTGTCCTAATGCGAGTGTTGGCAGTGTGGCGGGGTCATCGGGCCTTATGGCCCGGCCTATGACACTTGTAGCAGTTGGGGAGCCTAATCCACTCCTCAGGTCTGCACCACCTCGAGCCCAGCTTGAGGGTCTTGCGGGAGCATATGGCTCTTGCCGCCGCCGGGGACGCCGTAACCAGTGCGAACCTAAACTTCAGCTCTTCCGAGCCTTGGCTCGGTAGCTGTGATCTTGGCGCCGGCCGGAAGCTGCAAGGCCTTTTGCAGTTCCCTTTCGACCTGCTTCCTGTCCAAGAGTGGGTCAATCCCCCACAGGGCGATGGTCTGCCCCTGGTTAAGCTCTCGGCAGTCGGCCTGCATCTTTGCAGATTCCCGAATGGCCGCCGCCATTTTTTCTCCTGCGCCCTTTTCACTCGCCTATATTCTAATTATAACGCCACCCCCCTTACTTTTAACTACCCCCCTAGCCGTTATCCCGGCGCCTTCCTGCTGCCTGACTTGTTCTCTGAATTTGCTTTATGGCCCCTATTGTCAAGTGACCTTTGCAAAACACGTGCTGGGCGTCTGATAGCAGGCCGTTCCCCTCCCTAGGGAACAAGCCCGACTAAAGCACCCCCGTCGGTGCAGTCGCTACTGTTTCTGGAAACGCCTGTATTAGGGTCGAGGCCCCGGAAACCGAGACACCTTCTGGGCCCGGCGCCTTTCCCTGTTTGAGGCGCGTCGCGGCATCCTGCATCTCATACAAAGTGGGTTCCGAATGATCATCTCCCATCTTGTAGGGGGCGCAATCGAAGCGTGGGTGATGGGGAAGAACGCTTCGATTGCATTTCGCGCCTTTTCTGTCGCGGAAAGAGCATCTCTGTACCTCTTAAAGCGGGAAACCCCCTAACCATCTTATAGAGGCGGCCCCAGAGGTCGTCTGTGAGCGTTTTAAGAAAGGTCCACCAGAAACGTTTCTTGCACTGGGTATTCGTTCTTAGGAAAGCGGGCTTCCCTTTGGTCCTATGAGTGCCCTGAGGGACCTCCGAAGCTGTTCAGCTTCCTGACGTCTGATAGGCGGATGCAGCGTCGGACGATTTACCATCGCGGCAGTAGTCACGTAGAATTCGATGATAAGGTAATCGCTGAGAGGTTCCTCTTCCTGTAGCAGGAAGGTGAACGTACCCGTGTTAAGAATAAGGTCCTCGGTCGTCAACAGGTCGAGGACGGCGAGCCTCTTTCGGTAGTTCTGGCAGAGCCCCATGCGCTAACCGCCCCGCTAAAATCACCAGCTATGGCTGGAAGTGGAATATCCATTTAGTTAAAAGAAGAGGACAAGTCGTCTGAAACCTTGTGCGGGTTGTCAAGCAGAACATTAGGGCTGCAGTAGCAGAAGTAAAAACGCCCAACGTTCGCTACGTCGATCCAGGTGAAACGATAGCCGTAGCCGTGATCGGAGATGCGGAGCTCGTTGCGACGTCCAGTACGATGCCCGTTGCCCTGTCGGTGACCACGAGCCGGGCCGGAAGACGGTTTTCCGCCCACCGGACGTTGGGTTTGCTAAGCAGCAGCAGACCGGCTACTGACTTGCTTCTCAGTCAATTCACGCGCACGCGTATTTGTAGCTAAATTTGGGATGAAAAATATAAATCGTTGACTCCTTAGTGTAACACAGTCGCAGCCAATACATTAGTTGTGTATGGCTAATTGTTACTTAATTTAGGCATTGCTTTCTTAAAAATTGAGCATAAATTCCTGGTTGCTATTTATATACTGATTCGTTCCTGCTGAATCGGAGTTGCTTTCCGCAAATTGCGATATGGAATCATACACCAACTTGCAACGAAGGTAAAATGTGTAAGGTTCATCTAAGGATCGGTGACCAAGTAGCTCTAGAAAAGAAAGTGCTGTTTACTGTGCACTAAGTAGTGGCACTGATGAACGTTTGAGCCCTAAATAGAATCCACTAGCTACGATAACTCTGGCCATACGTATATCGTGTTGCTCTTGTATACGTTTATTGCGCGCCGCTAATAGGAGGTTTAAGTATCGCCCAAACCGTAGGGTACGTCCGGCAAAAAAAAAACACGCAAGAGAAACCACTCTGACGATGCAGTGCGATGCATCTGTCACGCACGTGAGACATGCGAGTTAAGAGATACGCCATAGGAGCCCACCCGCTATGTGGGCTGTCTGTGTGCTAAAAGTAAAACGCCTCCCAACAGCGAGATGGAAAAAGTAGAGACACGCGCAATCGAACACAAACCCCGTTGCCCCGATTTGACACATTGGTTGGAAAACAACACTTCAGCGAAGGCTCAGTTTCATGCATTCACTGAAGTAAACGGATAATACGTATATTCATTACACTAAGCGGGTATACGTACACTCAGTTGACTACAACACGGATTTCCCAAATTAGAATAGAAAAAGTCGAGTAAAAAATAGGTGACAAACTAATCTCTCCAGAAGTCCTAAGATAAACTTAACTACTACTATTAGGAGTCGCTTCAGAAAGCTATAGTTCTGTAAGATTCCCACAGTCATCACAGTTGCAGATCTGCGAAAGCTCGGGTTTTCACTGCAACCGCTAGATCAAGCTAGATCAGTTATGACTCTATTAACAACTCGTACGCAACAGACGAGGCCAGGCCTGTCCAGGCTTTCCACAAATACACATAGGGCTGTGTCGTTTATTCTGAGATTGAATTAAGCAAAAGTGCGTTCTGCCTGTTTTGTGCGCGATGCTGCCTCGGGCAGCAGGCACTGCGGTAAACAGGTCGCACTACAGACAGCAAGTAATAGCGCTGCAGCAGTTTGCCCAACAAAGCCACAAGGGCACGAGAGTTCTTCAAGCGCACAGCTCACCACACCACCGAGGAGGAAAACAGTCGGTAATTCCGCACGCTACACAAGAAACGGTAGGCAGCCAAAGGCAGCCCTACTATTCGAGTCTTTTTCGGTCTTGACCGGCGCTAGCCAGCCGCCATTATTCTCCACTGCCGAGCTCCACTGGGCTGATGACTGAGATAAAAAGCCATCGATTAGTCCGGCTCGGCCGCCGGCACCGCAGCCGCGGGCAACCGAACATGAGTTACCAAAATCATGC
>QVRM01006362.1:0-165434 GCA_003439945.1 Dermanyssus gallinae
TTAAGTACCGCAGGCCAACGCATTAACGTCGACTGCAAGCGATCGATTACGACATTGTTTCAGAAACATAAGCAAGGTCAAATATTGTTACCCACCCTATTATGTATAGTTACAATAGATATACATATGTATTCGTTACAGAACATTATGTTACTTTGTGCGTAGCTATATATATATATATATATATGCATCCACTACATACTCTTACGTTTGCATGCTCGTATATATTTATATGTATGCACATAATATGAACACAGACAGAGTCAGCTACCGGCCTGAGCACATTTTCAATCCGTGCCTGCTCGTCTACTGCAAAGTAAATATGCTACTACGAATAGAGGAACAGCCTCTTATAAACGCAAAGCGTCTCTCGGGGTTGCCGAAACATCTATCGCTATCTATGTAATTGCAATCTCAATGGAAAGGACGGCGTCTCAGTTCTATGATCAGAATCTCGGAAAATTGAGCTCGATTGATAAGTTCATATCTACCAATGTAGCGTTTGCATTTGGGTTGAAAATGGCAGCACCGCGAAGATGATGGTGAGTCATACGGTAGCACTGCACAGTTACATCTTGGCGAATCCTCTGACTTCACATGTGTTTTGGCTAGAATCGAATTATCAAGCCGTGGTTTTACCTTAAATCTGAAGCGTACATCAAGTGCCCTGGCAATTCACATTTGCGTATTTGCACGTACGGACGTAGGGCAGATATGTTGCCTTGCATAAAAGTGAGTCAATACAAGGAACAACAGCACTTAACACGCTTTAAGGGCACCTGATCCGCAGACGTCTCAGAGACGTTTCTTAGACACCTTCCACTAACTTTATGTATTTAGACAGACAAGGCTCCTAGGCATGATATCAATGTGTAAGCTTGGGAAAAACATAGATTTATAAACGCGAATGTACACATATAAGTCGTCGAAATAAAACGGCGGAAGATGATATTTGTAATGCGTAACGATCCTCCACAACCTTGGTTATGAGAAGGCAAACATTAAGATCAGCGTATCTGTAGAAGAGAGTCGGCAAAGTGCAGTCGTTAATTTTATAGTCGAAGTCAAGTGCACCATGTTTCACTATTCACATTTAGAAGATGAGAATATCATGTTTTTTTAGAACAGCATCGAGCAATGCCATCGACAGCTGAGTGCAGAGCGGCATGGGAGTCACAAGAGCAAACAGGATAATAAAATTTTAAGTCGTTTGCATATTCGAGATAGTTGACATCAGGCGGTAGATATGTTCTTCTATGTTTCAAAACAAAAATCGCATATAGGAGGGGGATAAACGTCCGCCTTGAGGCACAGCAGATAATGCAGAATATGGTCGACTAAGTTTTGTCGCCAACCTTTACTTGGAAGCGACGGTCGCCCAAAAATGCCTCCACCCATTGCACAGTACATGTGTCGACACCTAGATGTACCAAGTTGCGTAGCCGAAGGGAGTGATCAATTTAGTCAAATACGCTATTATTAATACGCTATTCGAGAATTCATAAACATAGCCCAGTCCTGCGTCATCTCCCAAAGCTCCAAAACTAAGTACATGTAGGCCGATGGGTGGTGAAGCCATGTTGGGCAAGGTCAAGTAAGCGGTTCATATATATATATATATATATATACCAGAAATTAGATGTTTTTGGCTGACGAGTCTAATAAGTTTACGTGGCTCCCTGATCGCTTCAATGGTTAGTCAAATGCAGTTCGGGCTGGCTGTACGCACGCAACTAAGTTAGCCAAACTCAGTAAATGCAAGCTATATTTGTCGATAGAATACGCTCATAACATCAGCCCTTGCTTTGGAAACTTTCGGCAAGCCGAGCCCTATGACTGGGAGCCAAGCCCTATGATTCACCAGCTTAGCGAGTTCTTGTATTCGCTTTAGGTGACAAGCGAGCTGAGCAGTTCCCACATCAAAAGTATTTGCTTAACGCCCGAAGCGTCAGCAGCCGCAGTGGTTTCGGGGCCTTTTGGCAACAAGAAGCATGAAAATGAAGCGATGTAAATCTGTTTTATAGGTGCATAATTTAAGATTGACCAATAACTACTAGTTCCTAAATCGCGACGTTTAGTTTCACATTAACATGACTCATTAGTGCGTGTTCTAAAGAAAATCACACGAGTTGTATTCAAAAGGCAACAACGTAGCGAATGCTGTTGCTAACGCACCTACCAAGAAGCTCGGATACCAACATAGAAGGAACGAGATTCTGTTTCGGTCTACTTCTATGTTGTGCGGCAGGATATTGGTGCTGACCTGTTGTTCCAAGCTTTCCAGCATCTCGGCCATTGGCCATACTTCGAAGCAGCCCTACAATCTTATATAGGGTGCTTCATCGTCGTAGAAGGAGAATAGACCCCTTAGAGTAATCGAACTAGAGCTACACTGTTTTGCAGCATATGTGTAGAGATCGACAATGATCGATTCGATCATCTAACTACATTTTATTAAATAGGGCCGCACATGCTTTGTACGTGTGCGAACTGTGTTTACTGTAGCGCTACGCCGGCTAAAGTTATAGTCAAACCAAAGCGGCAAATAGCGTTTCGTTACGCACCATAGCCGATGTCTTTGTGGTAAATGTTCTACAAAAAATCTGCTAGACATGGCTTGCAAATAGAGAATTCGAGAGAAAGAGTAAAGTGAGTGTCTGTCAGTGTGTTTACTTATTATTAGAGGTAGGGCAGGTCAGTTAGGGTTTCATTAGTTTGCGATACGTATATGGCAGTATCTATCATAAGGCCCTGCCGGATCAGATCTTGTGACCAATCAAATAATCAATAATGACTAAAAGTACACAATATTAGGTACCTGGTATAATATCGAACTAAGCAGTGCATATGATCGAACCTTCGATTTTCAAGTAACCGGAGTAAAGAACTAAAAACCTCATGTGACGACGCCTTGATACTGTACTTGCAAGTACAAGTCGTTTCAAGTCGTCGTCATACGTAAACGCCTCAGTCTGAGTGAGGAGTAGCGGCTTCGTATGGCTTCGTACCTCACCGCAGACCGTGCGCCGAGCTTAAGATGTGCAACGGGCTAAGATTATTGCATCTGACAGATTGTCAACTGCTGAGAACTGACCAAGCGGCATGTCCTTAAAGTAAGATGGCAGGTGCACCATGACAAAGTGCGCTTTGTCGGTCGTTGCCGCCTGTTTTAGATGTGTCGCCCACGCTGCACAGAGACCTGCGAAGCCTGCCTGCTGGCCAACGCTCACGCGACCGTGCGACCATAATCAGTACGTCCTCTAAAACTTGGAAATGCTGCCGCCGCCGCCGCCGCTGTAAGCAGGATTATTAACTACTAATACGCTTTGGACCTGCATGACGTGCCATGCTGAGAGTAGCATGAAGCCGGCCTTGAGCCCCTCAATTCAGCGTCGAATATAGGCTAGCAGCGGCAGCGGGAACACAATTCAGGAAATATTCCTCGCACGGACATGGGTTGACGGACAGTGACTTACGCCTTGACGAACGCCAGACTCTCCATCTGCACTCACTAGGACCTGACCAACCTGATCAAACGACTTGGCCTGAGGGAAAGTACCACGCCGCTTACAATCGCGCTATTCATTGCTGCTACACACTTACCGCGCATGGCGGAACAGCCGCCCCTACATACTGCGAGGAATAGAAGCGCTATTTGTGACGTTCTTTGCATACATTATTGCACGTGAGATATCATTATTCTGCACATTTATTCTGCTCATATTGAGTATGCATCAAAAAGTATAAGACGTCTGTCAACGACACTGCCATCAACATTTATTCTCGTTATTGTCGTTGGCACCGGCGTATATGTACTCGTATATATAGTTGGTTGCATATTTTACTACTCGCCTGCTACAACAACTACAGATCCAATCCTCGAGCGCGACATATGAACGCGACAAAAGCGTGCCGAAAACCATCAATCTATCGCGGTTGTCTACGCGGCAATCGGAAAGGCAGATAGTTGGTTGGTTGGCCGGTTGGAGGTGAGTTGATGAAGTTTGAATCCGTTCGAGTATTATCTTCATCTCCTTTTACAGAGATAATGATGGCCTTTCATTTGGGCGGCATACGGCAGCGCTGTCGCCGCCGCCGTTCTTGTTTTTGATGTTGATGATGATGATGATGATGATGATAATGATGTTGTTGTTGTTGTTGGTGGTGTTTTTTTGTTGTTGTTGTTGTTGTTGTTATTATCGTCGCCGTCTTCTTCATATTCGTCTTCTTCTTTTTCTTATTCGTCGTCGTCGTCGTCGTCGTCGTCATCAGCATCATCATCATCACCACTATCATCATCGTTATTGTTGTCACAGACATCGCGTCTGCTAGCCAGAAGGGATATGCTTCCGAGACGCATACGAGGCGCGGGCCGAGGCGGTACGGGTACGGTTATGGGTACGATCAACAGGAAATCAACGACGAATGAAAAATTGCGGTATGTCAAACGACGATAGATAGTCTCTCCTTGCCTCCACCGCGCTTCTCCCACCGCCGCCCCCGCCGCCACCCCCGCCGCCACCCCCGAGTACGGATTGGCTGACTGACAGGTGGAGCTGTAGTAGTCCCGATAGCAGTAGGGGCTGTGTGCAATTCTAGCAGCCGTCCGCCAAGCGAAGCGAAGCGGACAGCTGATGAACCGAGTAGCGCGGGCGTGGGTTCGTGGGTGGGCTCCCTGCCTCCGAGTGACTACTCCCTGTCCCGTTGGCGTGCAGTGGAATGGCAGTGGAACTGAAAGTGGTGTGGCAGTCTCCTTGATTCTCTTGATGGGTCGTGCGCTGTGCCGCGACGTGCGTCGTGCGTGCGTGCGTGCGTGCATGCGTGCCACTGGCGAATGCCGACCAGAGTTCGCCGACTTTGCGCGGAGAGCTCGTAAGGAAGGTTTTCTTTACACGTTTGAACGCTGGACGGGCGTGCACGAGCAAATGAAATGAAAGGCAACTGCTAATGCAGGGGGGGGGGGAGGGATGCGGGGGTGCGGTGTGGAACAGGGAGTAACGTTCTCGCGCATACATGAACCTGAAGTGTCGGGTTCGGGGCCGCATCACGAAGACGTTTTTTTTCGTATATTTGCCTTAACTCAACAGTGCTGGTGGTGCATAGGCTGGGTCGTGTGACGGTCAAAGGCTTGAATGATTGCGCTGTAAGAGGATACTCCCCTAACAGTCGCAGTTAATGATCGATGGCGAGGCCGTGGCAAGTGAAAATGCCTGGCACGCAAGACTAGCAAGGCCAGTTTCAAAAAGGCGGCGGACTAAATTGAAACAAAACAATTCTGGATTGGAAAGTGGTGGACAATCTGAGACGTCTAAAATGTACTACATATACATCAGGCACCCACTCGCGAGCGATGAAAAAGGGCCACGCAAACCGATTAGAAATAACTCTCGCGGCGTTTGGGTTCGAGGTAGATAAATGATCAGGGTCAAGATAGTCAAAACCATCAAGACGAAGGAACCGCCTAGCTCGCAAAGCAACCTGCACAAACTGTTTAAGGAAGCACGGCGGAAAGCCTCTAAGCCTGTGACGACAAGGGCCTGCCTCAGGGAGCAAACACCGTGGATGAATGACACAGCTGAGAGCACGAGCTGAATGCTCTTCGGCCAGGAAGAAGAGACTTAAGTGGCCTATGGCTAAAGGACAGCCGCAAAAAAGCAAACGACACTTACAGCAAGAGAAAACAGTAATGTACGAAACAAACGTAGGCAAACAAGTCTCTAGAAAAGTTACAAGCTTAGCCATAAGGCCGGCCATATGCATTGGGCAAAGAAAAACTGTGAAAGAGAGCCAATGTTGTACTGGCCAAAGAAGAGTGCAGAAAAGCAACCCATAAGGTGTTCTCTCTTTATTCTGAGGACAGATAAATCTATATGGACATCCGCCAGTCATATTAGAAGACACTGTTACAGCGGGAAACCGCATTAAACAGAGAAAGGCGCCAGGCTTTCTCTGTTCAGCCCGGACCAATCCCCACCTGAGATCATTTAAAATGTTATTCAGGTACGTCGTTACTATAGTACTTCAGTTAGGAAAACTACTTTCGAAATCAAATGAATTTCTCTATCTTATCAACCGCTATACATAGAGTGACGACGGCTGAGGAATCCGTTTTAAACCCGACGGATGGACCGAGATCTGTATTAAGCCTACAAATAAACGTAAATAATGCTTTGGACATAAATGAGGCTTAGTATGTCTTAGCAAGACTGTTAAAAACCCTTTAAAAGAGGAAGGTACCTCAAAACCTCACGCGACCGGTCCCTATTTACCTGAAGGACACTCGTATACTTACGAGTGGACCTCTTACTTCGAAGCTTACTGTGGGAATACCTCGAAGCTCAAACCTGGGGCCCCTGCTTTAGATTTTCACATAGGATGATCTGACCCATCTGCCCCTTGGGATACACCTAGTTCCATACGCGAATTACTTGACTGTTACAGTCAGGGCCTCGACGACGAAGATTCTCGAACTAAGAACAAATTCGGCGTTAGATTCTGTCTCTCCTAAAGACGAAATTTGCTACGAGTTTCTACGTACCGGATCGTACACTTGCAAGTAGACCTCTCACTTTGAAGGTTACTGCAGAAGTCATTTAAGACCTTAGTCGTTCGACGCCAGAGATTCTCGAACTGAAAGCAAATGAGGCGCTAAATTCTGTCTTCCTATTGAAGGAGATATGGAACCGTTCTCTCGCACCAGCGAAAAACAAGGTGTTGGTGCTGATCGGAGCGCTTTGCCTTGATGACAAACACATCAAGATGGTATATCAGTCACTACGGGTCATATTATTAATAGCGCACTATTAGCGCAAATGCCGCACTGGTCATATCGCGACGCACGCCGTGGGGCATGACAGTTCAGAAAACGAATATATAAATATATATATATATATATATATATATATATATATATATATATATATATATATCGTAAATTAGTACACGCATTTGCACAGCACGCCGATAATTCAGATTAAGAGAAGTGTTCCTACAAACAAATATAGAAATTGTGGTGCTGAAATATAAATATTAAAGCAAAAAATTAAGAATATTTTTTTTATACAGGGTCTTTAAGAATTCGTCCAACAAACTTTGGAATCTAGTACGAGCCGACGAAAAAATATTTTTTTATAATGGGACTAGGGCGGAAATGTCTTCTAAGAAATGAGAAATTGAGCGTGAATGCCAAAGTATACGAATTGCAAATCATTTCATTGATTGAGAATTATCTTTAATACAATATTGTTCTGAACTGGGCTGACTAAATCAACGGATGCAAAATTTTCCTCCAAACACGCAGGTATGATTAGTTTGTCGATATAATGACAGGGTATCTCGCAATCGCAGATTCAGTGAAGATATGTCAGGATAAAAAGCTTGCTTTATCTATTTTTAGCAATTTCGCTCTCGCTCTAAGAGAAGTTATTTCTCCCGTTATTTCACTGGCAAAAAAAGATTTCGCCGAGTTGTAATGGCCCTCAAAGTTTGATGAGCAAATTCTGGGAGACCCTGCACACACACACATATATATATATATATACCACCAAAACAAAAACGCTATTAAAGAGAAAGCGTAATAGTTCACCGCATTCAAGAAAGCGAAATAGAAAGAAAGGAAAATTAAGTGAGATGGATACGTCACCGTTAGATATTACAAAGAGATGCACGTCACTAAAATAAATCGCCATATCGTGTGAATAAGTTGTCCTTTCCCTTTAAAAAAAGTGTTCCCTGTCGTCATAACGAAGCCACGATGAAAACGACCATCAAGCGTTTGCCGCTCGCGTGGGAGGGCGTCAGGCCCTGGCCAAGGATCTTGCGACTAATGTGTTTTTCAGCATTTCAGTGCTGCCCCGTTGAGTGTTGGCCACGTCGTGTTTCAAAGAAAGAAAAAAGTTCAAACCTGCACGCTGGAGGACAAGGAGCATTTGCCGGGCCTTTTGAGAAGGCGAACTTGAGCTGCTTGTTACAGCTGCCAGCCTGGCGCCATTATGTGAGGCACAGCCGCCGGCTTTATTACGTTATCGCAATTTGATTTAAATGTGGCAGCGACCGCGTCAGAGAGACGTCTTCTTTGACGGACTTCTGCGTGGACGCGCTTCAGCCTTGACTAGACCGACCAGCCACCATCGACTATGCGCAAATTCATGTCCACCACAATGAGTGGCTAGAAGAGAGGTAAGTAGAAATGAAGTGGTTGCTATACGACTACGCTTAGAGTAGACACAAATAGTATGCATTGCAATGAAGGCCATCGACTAGTTGAGTTAGTTGCATATATTAGTTGCGCCCCATCCTCCAAGACCTCGGTTGTCCTCCTCGTTGCGGTAGAAGTAGATAACGACGGTAAAAACTACAAAACAATATCGGCTGGCTAGGAATACTGCTTCGAGGAGGAAAAACTACATATTTTTACAGGAAAGGGAGTCAACTTTCCAAAAAAATACTTGTCCATAGAAGAGGAGGAAGGAATGGATATACTTCCCTCTAAGATATATTGTTTGTACTCACCGAAAGTGCAAAGTGTGTAGATGGTTAACCTACACTGCTGAAGCACTGCTGAAAAAATCGCGCAGCTGATTCGTATGTCAACTACTCCACAGCTGGACTAGATGTGTAGCCTTGCTTTTGGGTTTCTTTTGATCAATTATGTACATAACGAGCAGCAAGTGCACTTCGAAGCGGTAAACAGTAACCAACTCAGACTTCACAGGTGTTGCTTCTGCAATATTAGACTCACTGCTCTTTTCTTGTTTGCAAGAAAGGTGCTCTCTGTTGTCGTACATTGTAGTTTTATTACGACTAACTTCGCCCGCCGTTCATCTGTGGGTGGACTGTGGCACTTTATCCATTCCGTCGGTCACGTGCGCGGCTATCCTTGGAGAGGAGACGGGTGATTGGGATACGTCCATTAAAGGCCGCATTACCTGGTGGAGTGCCTCGTTAAGTCATGACTGCTGACACTAGTATGACAAAGGAATGGAATCTTTATGTAGTCGCTGAACCGGTAATGAAAACAAGGAACGCAGCAAGTGAAGTTCACCATGACTGTCCTGAGATATGCGCGCGTACTCCGGAGAGTACGATGCAAGACGTAATCTCGAGTTCGACGAGCGGAAACTTGTCGGTTCTTGTTTGATCTCCTGGCAACCAAAGCAGCCGGAGAGTCAAGCTCCCCAATGATTTATTCATTGCTTGTGTTCACACGCATTAGACATATATATATATGTCGCGATTAAATTATAGCAATCATAAAACGAAGCCGATTTTGTATTGGAAATACTGCATATATACAAGGTGCGAAATCAAGCAGATAATAATAAATAAAATAAAAAGCAATAAAATCGTCATATTTTTGCTACTTAGGCACCTACAATAATGAATTTAGACTTGTTGTACTTATCAGTTTTCCGCACATCTGCTTATTCAATATATTCACACAACCTGTGTAATGGAGCACAGATAACTGCTCCATTACAAGGAAACAACCTCGCCTAAACCGGCGGAATTATCCAGGAAGGTTTGAGTATGGTTATACCTGCAACTAAACGCCATGCAAACATCCTGTTAACAATCGTTTCTGCAACGTATTGTACTGGATATTGAACCGGCGCAAGTCCCCTTTTTGTGGCAATATTTGAAGAACTTCGCCATTTTCTCAGGCTGCTTACATATCCGAGTAAAACGTAGTGTGTCAATTCGTTCTAACATAGATTGCAAATCTTTCACATTTACGTCAATTTCCATTAATGTGCGCGAGTCGCAACGCTTCTGACAATTTCTTGTGAAGTTTTTTAGTAAGGTGTTATTGTCCACGGTATACCTAGGTTTCCACACCGGCGAGGCATACAAGTAGGACCGGCGAACATATTGGCTTATAACAACTTTATGTACAGGGAGGGATTTTTTAACACAATACAACGAAATATATCCAGTTCAGCCTCCGTGTGGCCAGGGCTGCCATTCTAACACGTGGGGAGTATAGCTAAGAGTACAGTTTGTCAAAATGCCTAAATATTTAATAGACGTCTTAGCCAATGACACCTCCGAGCCCAACGTGTATCTGTGTACAGGGTTATTGTGGCCAAAGTGTAAGACGGCACACTTATTTACAGATAGCTTAAGATCGAGCCCCTTACACCACTCTATGAAAGCATTAAGTGTATTTTGGAGAAGTCCGGCGTTCTTATCCTTATCTACAGCTATATACATTTTTACATCGTCAGCATATATGTTTGTTTGCACTGGCTGGGGCACTATATATCAATATCCACCGTTTGTTTCAATAATCGCTTCAAGTCAAGACTGAAACTGTGCGCAGTGATGAAGAGTTAAAGTGTGGAGATTTGATGGAACCTCGCTTAACTACGCCCCACACAAAGAAATTCAGATGATTTACATCCTGACTGTTTGGCGGCCTAAAATGTTTTAGGCAAAACATGTCCATGTTATCGTCTAGCCAGTTTTGCACCAAAGGATTTGTATGAGCAAGCGCGCCGTCTTGTTGAAATATGTACGGCCTTCCATTGGAACACGCGGTCAATCTACGGCTTTACAACTGTCATCATCGTAGCTCGTTGGTAGACTTGCATTGTGATCATTTCACCCTTTTCATTAAAGTTTGGAGGCATAAGTCCCTTCACTTGTACTCCCGCCGGAAACTTGGTCATTTCTGTCACAGGCACCAGAAGCTTCCCCGGACTTCTGTGCGTCGTTGTTTCTCTTAGGAATGACATGCATAGTACTTCTCGGATAGTTCAAGAAAGAGATTATCTCGTCCACGCTTCTGCTTGCGCAAAGCGTTTCTACTACTGTCACTCTTTGCTCCAATTCCGGGCCTAGAATTTGCACTTCCGCTGTTGCCATTGCGTCAGATGTGATGTATAGGTTCTGATGAACACAGTTATACCAAACGCCAACAGGGCCAACACCATTTTGTCGTCTACCTGGAGGTTTTGTTGAACGTCTTGGAATACGCCAAGCATTGCTTGGACGGCCACAGCAGCGAAGGTTCTTCTGGTAACAAGCTCTTCACGCGAGTCGACAGAACATAAACGAGAGCGATTAGATGACCCTAGAAAAAAATCGGCAATCGTGGTGGCCTCGGCCAATTCACCGACTCTCTAAATTGCGTTCGCGTAATCGCGTACCGCAGGGGTGCAGTGAAGTGATGCTCCATCGTGGTCGAACCACACGCTCTCGCGAACATCTTCTGAAAAGCCTTCTTGAAACAGCTCTGGTAATGTTTCACTCAGGAATGTATAGTACGCGTTTTTATCCAACCTCTCAGGAAGTATGTGTAGGCCTATAGGGTAGCTATGTTGACTATGCAAGCCCACACATTCGTGGAAACACGCCTCTGGCGCCCACACTGGCAAAACATGTCCAGATTAATCATATGTGAGTCATGTGTGGGTTCACTTGCCCACACTCGCGTGCACACTAATAGGTGTTGTAAAGCCTGTAAAACACATCGTCTTGCGTAAAGTAAGCGATATCCGTGAAAGCACTAGGGCAGGGAACTCTTGCCCATTTTTGGCCGCAGAAACCAGCTCCAGTATTCAACCTGTTGCTCGTAAGCTGGATCCAGCAGAGTTTGAGCAGAACCCGGTGCCGTCGGTACAGACATAGTCCTGCGGCTCGGACCATTCTGTAGATGGTAATGGTAATCGCACCAACGCTTTGGGCCACTTTCCTTGTGCTTACAGAAGGACGGTGGGCTATAGCCTGAAGAATGCACTTTTCCCTAACTAGTGTCACTGCTGTCCTCAGTGTTCCAGCGTCGTAATGACGGTCACGGTATGATCCAGTTTGACGTACGTGGATAATGTATGTTTTCAAACGTCTTAGCACAAGGTAAACGTATATTTGGCAAACGCGTCTGGTATAGCCGCCGCGCTTTACACGCATTACCCCGTGCTTCAGCATATATGTGAGAGATGTCAACTTTCTCGGCCTCTCTCTCTCTGCCGGGCCATCACAAAGCATCTTGGCCGCTGCTGGTTGACTGTTTCTCTTCCCATAGTAGTCAGGTCGAATTCACTTCGATGTGGCCTTCGACAGGGTGGAGCTCGTCATAACATAAGCGTTGAAATCTCTGCGAACGCTACCGCATCTGCTGAATGGTTCGTGGAGGCGCCATTGGTTAGGTGGTTCGTGGCTACTGCAATATAGCAAATAATTGTGCGTGCTTCTAGATCTATGCCAAGTGATTTATGTGATGGAATAGGTCATTTATGCATGCTCTCAATCTCGACATGCCCGCCGGCAAATCTCTTGAATACTCTGCAACTACGGATCGGATCGCCATAGGTTTGGTATCAAACGGATAGTGATGAAAAGCGCATTTGCCTGAATGTGTTAGGTTTTAGCTCTACCATTTCCTATGTCGCTTGGATCATACTTTTGAAATACTAGTTAGATCGTACTTTTGGATAGTTTGCTTTCTGCTGACTACTGCCATCTCTCATTTTTTGCCATATACATACGCTGGAACTATATCAATCAACCCAGGGGGCCTTGACTCACGTACAAGTCGACCGGACGGCATTTGCCTCATTCCTGTGTTTGCCAAATCATACTAACCTGATTTTTTTGACAAACATATATTTCATTTAGTTTTCATATGTGGTTTGACTGTCTGTATCTGGGTAACGCACGTTGTTCTTCTTACAAAATTGCACGATCTGCTGGGTGTCTCGTACAGTTTCATGGGACAAGGCATACTTGAATCGTCGACAGTTTTAAACTAAACTGACACGGTGCGGCGTACTGCAGGGGGGATGCGTCACACCGACTTTATATCGGCTTTGGTTTAGATACTAACAATTGCATGCCACCTAATGTGAAATATCTTGAATTTGCCTATGATCTAACGATATATCACGCAGTTTATTCCCAAGACGCCGTTAGGTAGTGCGGTTGCGGCAATTGCCCGCATGTAGGCAGATAATGGTTGTTGCTATCCAAATGTGTCGCGGCAGAGTATGAAATGTCCAAATTTAGAAAATCTAGTCAACACCTTATATCTACTAAATGACGTTACTGCTTGGCATTTCACTATTCTACTAAATTACGTTAATGCTTGGCATTTCACATTTCAACCCAAGGCTCGCATATTGCCTTGCACTTCGCAAACTCAAGCTTCTCGGTCAAGTAAAAATTGTGAAGCGCATATAGTCTAGATTTGGTAAACGGTTGCGGAAAATATGTTGATTTCAACGCGACTACCGCGGCTCGCTCGCTTGTAGACTTCCATTTTGAATAATGTTATTTGACTTCTATACGCCAGCTTGGGCAAGATGAACCTCAAGAGCCTGAGTTAGTTTGAATGGCGGATGAGGAGATAGGCACATACAATCCCAATCCATCGTTGTCTCCTTCGCTGTTGAGAGCCGGATCTTAATAGAGAATTGCCGTACTGGGCTTGGCTTACATCAAAACGCGATACAGGTGTACATGTACCGCTTTATGCGACAATAAGAATGTCAAGTGCTATGCTATGTGTAATATTCGTTTTTCTATCCGCTGGAAAGTAACATTGTTCGATAATACATCATAAACCATGCTTATTATGGCAGAATATACCCCGAGCGCGTAAACTAACTGCGCTGGAGCATGCTTCGAAGGACTACATGCACATATATATAAATGTATATATATCTCAGCCTGTGATAAAAGTCAGCAAACGCGTGTCCTATAATTACGACGTATCACGTTGCCAAGTCCGTTACAAGCCTTAATCATTGACGCGGCCGGACCAGAAGAGGTGATATGTGTCTCTACTTAATGCCAAGATAGACGACTTGATTTCTATCAGAGGGACGTGCACCTAGAGTGAAGAAAACCAGCCGGTGAACACAGTTTGTAGTAGGCTAGACGAGTGGTCTCCAACGCTACCCATCGTTCAGCGGCCAGCACCTGCGAATGATTATTGTGCCAAATTATTCTCCTAACGCACTGAAGTCAAGTGACTGTAACAGGTATACATTGATACATATAAATATATATATATATATATATATCCCTTTAGCACATGTACTCATTTAGGTGTTTGATATAGCAGAGCCAATGTTGTATCCGGCGAGAGTTTCGGGAAGCCTTTTTCAGGCACTGTTTCTATCAGTGCTTCAGTATCCCCATCTCATTATGCCTATGAAGCCAAGGCAGCAGGCATTCCGACTGGTACCCCAGATCGGCTAGGTTCCCTGTCAGTCCGGGATTAGTGGCAGTCACCTATCTGTACAAGTTAACTAACTATTAGCTTTGACAGTCCTTGAATGGTCCACGGTAATATGACAATATGAATTTGTCGCTATATAATCTCTATCGTATGCCTTGCTTTTCATGACCATGACCTAGGGAATGTCACAGTAGAGAGTTTACACACCTGGCCAACTCTATTTTTGCGAGGAAGGTGCCCGCAGCATAATTTGCGTGCATCACGGGGAGTTACCGTGAAAAGAGAGTGATAGTTACTCCAACTCCCCGCCTCGTCAAAACTTTATCGCTTCTGTGCGTCCGTGTGTAAATCTCTAAACCGACAAACTCTGCAACACAAAACGCCAGATTTGACAATGCGTGTTGCGGGTTTGCCTGGAGACCACAACAATATCTGCGTATATCAGGTCGTGGGTGGCGGGTCAGAATTTAGAGCACTAAACAGGGGCTAAATACTTCGGGACTCCACCTTCTATGATCATTTAGTCTAACCGTAGAATGTATTTGATGAGATCAGTACGTGCTGTAATGGTTGAACGGCCAAGGCGAAGTCCTTGTTGTTCGTAAGGGAATGGCTCCCTGGGCTTGTGAATGGTGTCAGCCGGCGCATTAAAAAGCTCGCTATTCACTTGTATACACAAGACTTTTTGGCTACCCCATTCCATTAAGTAGGTTTCGTGGGAACATATTTATTGCTGGGAATGAGTATCATATGATTGGATTGATGACCACCATGAAGTGGGAATCTTCTTCTAACGCAGACATGCATCGAATAAAACTATCCAGCATGGTGAATGCTCTACTGCTGAAGGTGTTCGTAGCGCAGGCCGTCCCGCGGAGTCATTCCGTGGAAATCACTGGATGCGGTCCTTCACTTCCTGCTGGGTAAATTCCTGGTTGGGCAAGCTTATCAACAGCTTCCACACACTGGAGTATATATGTATAAAGAAAGTATTTTTTAAAGATGATCAAGATGATCGTCACAGTTGTCCTTTCGTGCTTTCAAACTTAACGATATGGAGAAAACGATTCGATGGTCTATACATTCCAGTCCAAGCAACACAATCCGCAGATTATCAAAGAAAGTTTAGAAAAACGTTTACTCTTAGTTCTGGCAAGATCAACCTTTGAACTTAAGAATTAACGACGTAAACTCGGCAGCTTCTTTTAGAAACTTTTCAGTAACTGTTTTTTGAAAGGTGAGCCCAAGACGCTCTGCAATATTTCAGCGCATTTGTCAACAACAAAGTTAAGACAGCAATTTTGTCAGCAGAGCGAAGTGGCAGCTCGGGTAAACCTGATTATTTACGAACACTTAAAGGCCAACGTAGACATAGCATGATCTGTGCTAACTTATCTTTAGAATAGAAAGGGGAACAAACTTAGGGAGCTACATTGTCCTTGCTAGCGTTTTCGATAAGATCCTAAAACTTAACTTATCGTCAACAGGCTATATGCCGCTGCAAAAGAAGCGATCCCGGCTGAATAATCTGTACAATCATTCACAGACAGCCTACGGCGAATACAGTGGAATTTGTTATGAGTTTCGTCATAAGTGGCCCAGGTTTGCATACTCTCCACACACAAGGACATGAAAATGCGATATGCGGCACTTATCGAGTTCAAGACCGCCTTTGGCTCTATAGCCTCGACATCGACTTCCTAAAGTCGAGTTGTTCGAGGGGAGGGAGGGGATCGAGAGTAGAATGCTCAACCTCTTGCGCGCCATAGCATATTTGCTGGATGACATCTTTACGACTAGAGTTTCCTCTCGTTCTATATGCTGAAGCTTTCACTTGCGGGCCGGACGGAAACGACACGTTCTCGTCGGAGAGAGGCCGCCGGCTAAATATGCATAGTAAGCCCGCTGGACTCATGGATGGACTACAAAGTGACTGCTTTTATAACGCGGATGCGTTTATTTTTTCGATTTTTCCCTGTGTCTCTAAGCGTATAGAAGGCGCGCGTTTGTGCTACGTGAAGTACAGACACACACTGCATAGCAGAGAAGGTAGTGATGCAACCGAAATTAACTGAAATGGCAATTATAAGCCACCAATGGCACCGGCTCTACCTAGAACTTGTTAAAATGTTGGTTGTGTTAAACAATAGCCCTGTAGACTTACCACACCGTAGATATGCTACTACAATAACACTCTCAATGCGGCCACAAAACCCGCGTGTGGTGTGGCTATTTACCAATTTGTTGCCTTCAGGGGGGAAGCATACCTTGTATATTGCGTAAAGTAACAGGACAACTTGTAGAGCCTCTAAATTCATACACACTTACGGATCCCGTGCGATCGACAGGATAAAGCTCTTCAGCAGTCTAGCCAGCAGCTAAAACGCTCTTTTTTTTAGCAAATGAACTGATCATATGTATTTATTAATCGTCAAATTTCCAATAATTGTATCTTTTTTGTGTCATTTCTACAAATGTAATTTTGGTATTTCCCTTGTTAACCAATCGAGTGGCAAAAGGCGATCTCGGCACGTATGCAAAACCCTTGTTCCTCAAATATATATATATGGCTGTATATATGCTGGCGAGATATATATATATATATATATATATATCCTATTAAATAAACATAAACATTTGAGGCGTGCACTTGCGTGCACTTTGCTGGAGAAGGACAACTGCGGATCTCTCTCTCACCCACTGTTCCGGCTTTCGACGACGAGGTGGAGAGGCGGGGGGTAAGAGATGCGGGGAGGGCGGGGGGATGGTAAGATATGGGGTGGTAGTGGTGGAACGGGAGAAGCGCGCAAAGGACAAGAGAAGGAAGACGAAGAAGAGGAAGAACAACAAGAAGAAGTTGGTGGGGGAGGGTTTGCGCTGACCGACCGACTTACGCACGCCGCGGGCAGGCACGTAGGCACCCAGTCACGCCGGCACGAACGCACCCACGCTTTAGCCACGCGGCCAAGCCTCCACCCCTCACCCCCCACCCCCCTACTCGGAAAAACAACCCCACGCCGGCCTATATGGTTGGTGTGCCCCTTGGCGGACCCCCCCCCGAAACGCCCGCCCGCTTGCTCGCTCGCTCGCCCAACCAACCAACCAGCGGACCAGTGACCGAATGTCTTTAGACCGACCCAACGACGATCCCCAGCTGACGACCAACTGACTCATTCAGTCACTGGCCGGCCCTGTCTGATTGTCTAAGTAAAGTTTTCGGGCTGACTCTCAGCCAAGATTTAACGTGCACAGATCTGTTTTTCACATTGCTGTTCATCGACGGACATGCCCCATAAATACAAATCGGTGCGGCAACGGTAAGACTCGAACCCGCGCATCTATGTGTCTCCTCCGGTCGCGAGGCGCAGACCTAATCCACCACCACGCCACCACCGGGTTCGACCTGTCTGGCTGACTGAAAGTGGAGTGAGTGAGGAGTATGTAAGTGGGCAACAACTACTTGCTTGACCGAACCAAACCTTGGTCTGTTGCGCCGGCGGCGGCGGCTGAAAGCCGTGTGCCGGGGGTGGTGCTCCGTAGCGACACCGACCACGCGGCACGCTGTCTCGAAAAGACAGCAGCAGCGGCGGCGGCGGGGGCGCCGATTGGAGAGCAACGGGTGAGGTAAGTCATGATGATGATGATGATGATGTCGATGGTGATGATGATGATGAGGGTGTTATTGTTGTCGTTGTTGGTGCTGATGATGATGATGATGATGATAATGCTGCTGCTGCTGACGATGATGTTGGTGGTGGTGGTGGTGGCGGTGGTAACGCGGATGGATGGCCGTGGTGCTGATGATGAGAACAACCTACTACGACCCTCCCTTTTCTGGAAAGGCGCTAGCTTTTCCCTCGCGCATTATCGGCAGCCGGTAGCCGGCGGTAGCAGCAGCAGCAGCAGCAGCCGCTGCAGCGGCGGCCGCAGCATTCTGGCGGCCAAGTGCAGCACGACTTCACCGACTTGTCCTCATCGTAGCAGCCAGATGTAGCAAATAGCAGCAGTACTCGTGTCACAGTAAAAGTTTGTCGTTGTCTTCGTCGTCGTAGTAGTAGTAGTAGTAGTAGTTGTAGTAGTAGGAGCAAAGTGGAACCTCTAGGTGATCCTGAAATTGCCCTGTACGGCGGACACCGGATACGAGCCGGTGCGCGAGGGGTTCGTGCGGGTGTGCTTCGTCCGTTGTTGTTATTGTTGTGTTCCTCAATATCGCCCTCATCATCATCATCATTATCAACATCATCATCATCAACAACAACAACAACAACAACAACAACAACAACAACAGCAACAACAACATCACCACCATCGTCATCATCATTACGACCTCACACCCACCGCTGTCACGCCGCCGCCTCAACACGTGGCTGTCACGCTGTTACGGTCGTCGCTGCTGCTGCTGCAATCTTGTCGTTTATTGCGGAGTTGTTCTGTTCGCGAACAGACTTTAGCTTGTCGTTTCGGTACAGCAGCATTGGCAGAGTCCCCCTTTCAGTTTGGCTAGCTTTGATACCACCTGGACGCTGATACCACGGTTGCTACTGCTTCTACTGTTGTTGATGGTGTTGTCGCTGCTGGTGCTATGTTCTATGTGGTGGATAGTATTTGATGTGGTCGAGTACCCGACACTATTTGTTGCGTTCATTGGTCTTTGGCAACATCGTCACGTATTGCGATAATTGACCCCCATCTTGTGCCTACCAGCTATACGATGACCTACAGCATCGGATATCCAGGACCAGCTGAAACTTAAGTGAATAATATGTGCTTTGCAAAAATTGTGCCCGCGTTAAGAAAAGAGGGCCAAGAAACACTTTTCCTGAGGCCGACATTTAAAGCCGTCGTGATTGGGGGAGATGCTGTGAGGAGTACCCTCATGTAACCGCTGAATTCGCTCAGCAATAAGCAACGTACGTTCAATCAAAGCGACGTTTCTGCACAGACTAAGAAGTACGTAGACAGTAGAAGGAAACACGCGAGTGACCACACGGAAAAGTTATAGGTCTATTTTGAGACAAATCAAACACGTGCAAAAAGTATCACAAAACTACCATATTCACACGGAGCAAAGCGGCTGACCATCCACAAAAGTCAGAGGTTTAACTTGAGACGAAGCAAGCACTTGCGAACAGTAACACAAAAAACAGAAGCAACACACAACAACAACAACAACATCGCCTTCATTCGAAGCAACAACACATATTGACATCCGAGAGTGGCACCCAAGTGTTGAATCATCATCACTATTAAAATGATAGCGTAGCGGTTGCAGCGTCATGGGAGACTCGGGTCGAGGCGACTTCGTCAACCCCCAGCTGGCCAGGCCATGCGCGCGGCCCACTGCAGTATTATTAGCCCATTGCAGTATTATTAGCCCACTGCAGCGTTCCTACTAAGCCGTCGGTGATGAACGGAGAGACCGGAGCAAAGCATGTGAGCGAATGAATACATTACCACCACCATCATCATCATCGTCGTCATCGTCGTTGTCGTTCTAGACAAACTTGCAGCAGCATCAGAGGTGTACCGTAGACATATGATTATGATGATGGTGATGACGACAATCACAATGCTCATGTTGCTCATGATGTGCGCGCTAATTGCTCCACGTAACGTGCGAGGTTGTGATGGCAGTACATTGACTCGGTTGGTTGAAATCGCCCTGTCAGGATATTGTCGTGTCGCACGCTCCTTGCAGGCAGGCAGACAGAGCACGTGTTGTACATGCGTGTCTACTGGCAAGCACATGCGTTTGTGGGGGTGTTAGCGTGCCGATGCGTGGGGGGTTCCAGCGAGCGTGGTGAGAACACATCAATCATCGTGATCGGCTTTCTCGCCTGTGCTCTGTGTTATTGTTATTCTTGTTGTTGTTGATGTTGTTGTTAAGTGTTGCCCAGTCTAAGGCAGTCCCAGTTCAGTTCGGCAGTTTGCCAACGCCCGAGGTGTTGCGTGTTGCGAGACGGAACCGTCGCCGCCACCTGCATACAACTGATCGATCGACACGAAACACGGCGGAGAGCATAATTTGTTATCAGCACAGGTGTCGATAGTGGTGATTTACGCATGCTGACCGAATCAAATCAGAGGATGATAAACAACGACTTTTGGACTACTGCAGAAGCAACGACAACAACAACAACAAGAACAAAATCAACAACTGCAACAACAGCAACAACAACTGCAACAACAGCAGCAACAACAACATCAAGAACAAACACAGAACAACAGAAAAAAACATCTAACAACAATGAGTACGGCGTCTACGATTGTTGATAGTGTGCAATGTCTGTGAATCTAGATAAATGGGTGTTCTACCGTGCTACGATGGTGACGATGAATCTGAGAATGCCTTCCGAGATGTTCCTCATATTTGACTAATCGTAGCCGGCCGAAGCAGCTGTTCGAGTGGGTGTTGCCGTGTTGCCGGCATGTGAAGAAGAGCGCCCGCCTAAGGGGAACTGCAACAGTGTGAGGTTCGATCGCAACAATCTCAAACAAACAAAGCGGACTCATCTGAAGAAGAGGAGTTCTTTCACTCAGAGCAGAAAGAGCGGCTCACCTTTGCTCATGGCTAACGGGGTACGTGCAGTTGTGCGCTTGATGTGTAATTTATGTTTTGCTGTTTTTTTTTTGGTTAGTTATCTATAGTTTACTTGCTAGCATTGCTCTCATACGCCACAAAGCGATAGTAAACCAACACCAGAACAATATAAGGAAAGCCGTTATTTATCACATGGTGCGCGGAGAGGTTTTTCCAAACTCAACTGTTCTCACAGCTATGCAGCTACTATAATGACCTTATTGAAGTAATCGTTTCTGCAAAATCGCTTTGGTCCAAAATGTCAGGAAATAATATATAGGCTGGCTACAATTTATGATTGGTATTCTGTTAGCATAGTTTGTTTTTTTTTATTTCGCAACAATTAATTATGTCGAGGCTGTTTTATAGCTGCCAGCGTCATCGATTGAAGAGGTTTCCTATGCTAGTTGTCGGGCGTTTGCAACAAAGGTTATAATTTGGAGGTACTATACTTTATAAGCGTTATATCGCAACCTGGTATTTTATTGATAGTGATGCGTAACGCTGTCCTAAAAGAACGCGTTTAAATAAGTATGCACAGTATTAGTGGATACTGATGAATGGAAGCGTGAGTTAGATCATGACAAACAATACATTAGGGCACTGGGATACAAATAATATACGCTTAAATGCTCAGCGTGTATTAAGGCCGATATTTATAGTCGATGAGTTAGTTGTGCTTGAGTGCGATTTTGTGTATAATTGACAGCGTGTGATTAGGAAACTAGTAATTTATGGTAGAGTACAACCATCCTCGAGCCAAGATATAAACGCTTGTATATTTAATGTGACAACGCACAAAATGACCTACACAGTTTATATATATATATATATACTTATATATATATATATATATATATATATATATAATGGCGCGAAATCAGGAAAAGTTCGTTATCCATATTTATAATATAGCGTAGCGTGAAACCGGGAAAAAATTTGGTCTTTATAATATATGCATATATATTTATGGATATATATGTTTTCACCAAATTTGTGGATATGTATATAGGGCACTGCAATAAATTTCCCTAGGAAAAATCTCATTGTCTAGCAGCGCGCAGATCTGCACTCAGATGAACGATTAAGGTACACGGATGTTATGTATTATGTTCCATCTTGGTAGACGCTCTTTTTTTTAGATGCTTATTGAAAATAGATGATAAGCCATACCGCCGAGAGTCAGCGAGCAAGCTACCACAAGAAAAAAACTGCGAAGAAATCCTAGATATATCAACGTGCCCGATTATGCTGCCGCTCTAAGCGTCGCGTATCTATAATGGTGATTTATGTATTTAGTACACATGTCAAACACAAATGTATATATATATATATATATATATATATATATATGGTAGAGTGCAATACTGGTTTTCTCAAATAAGGACATCTGGAAAGAAAGTTGGTACTACCGGTCCCATCCGAGGTGCAGAGGAAATGCAAATATCTCGGCATTGAGATGTCAGACTAAAATAATTGTATAGATAAGCAGAAAGCCGTCTGGAGGCCAAAAGCTGCTACAGTCGAACATCACTGGCTCCGAAGGCGAAGAGCCTTCGGGGTCTTAATATATTTTATATTTCAAAGGTTCTTCTGAAAAGCGGTGGGAAGGAAACTACCAGCGCCCCTCCATGCATATGCGGTTACCGTGGTATTGGGAGCTCTGGTAGGCAAGCTGACGCCAGGCTGGTCGTTAGGCATACCCAGTATAATGGTCGTTTGCCAATTCACTAAAGGCTAGTTATAGGGTCCGGAAGGCTCAAAGCAAGATACGGTACTTTGCTAGAGTCAGATCCGTAGACGAGAATCGAGGGCCATTCGTATGCCACAGGCTCTAGTCTGAGCCGGACACAACCCTCACCTGCACAGGGTGTGGCGTCGTATCCAAAGTCAGTGGCGCATGTCATCTCTGAATACATCTACTGCACAGAAGACCAGTTCGTAGCAGCCTAAGGTTTTGCGGAAAGAAAACCGGCGCGCACACTTCAACCGGTCCAATCGAATCCCGGACTATTAGAAGAAGGCAACTGGATTTATCCTCTGAGGTGAACGAGTGATTGTATTATCATTATATATATATATATATATATGTTACATAAATTATACAAGCATATGGGTTGATGCAAAAGTTCTTGCCTTTTTTGTCTAAAGCGAAAACGCAAATTTGCAAGAACATGCGGGTTTATTTAATCATCAATACAGTCTTTAATTCTTTCATTAAAATAGTGTCAACGATCATATGTGTGAAGAAAGTGTATACGAGAACTTAAGCATTGTGAAATTGCGGTCCGTGAAGAAACCTTAAATTTGAAATTTGAAAATTTAAATTTGAATCAACCAGCTTTTCGATCCCAATATTGTAAAAGTATGTTCTCGTTTCCTCGAAAGAAAGAATCGTTGTATCTAATTTTGGGCGTCCTCGAAAAACGTGCATTATTTCCAGCAAAAAGTTTTAGTAATAAAGATGCGATAGTCTGAAGATGCAAGGTCCGGAGGGTATGGCGGGTGCTCGACCGGACCAGGTCGTATATTTTTCCAGCTGGTGTTTCTTACATACTGTCATGCGTTGTCTTGGTGAAAGACGACTTCTTGCTTGTTCTCGAGTTGTGGACGCGTTTGGGTCAAATTTTCGTGAGTTCGTTGGAATTGTTGCCTTTAGAGATTCGCTTTGCTGATTGCCTGTTTCTTTCAAAGGTCTAAAGTAAACGACGTGTCTGATATCCCACCAACAAGACAACCTTACGTTCTTTTTGAAGACGTTTCGCTTAAGTTGGCTCTGGGATCTGCGGCGCCCCCGGGCCAGAGATTTTGTAACCTTGCTCACCTTTTCACGAAAGACCCATTTTTCATCGCAGATTACCAAATGGGGCAATAACTAGGCTTGAAAACAGAGATTCAAAAAGTAAGTGCAGACGTGCATATGCTCCAATTATTAGTACTACTCTGTTTGTGGGGAACCCACCTACACAGTTTAGAAGTTGTTCAAATGTTTTTGAGCGTCTTGACAGTGGTTGTTTGGTTTGTAACTATAACTTTGTGCGGAAGTTCTTGAGTGTGCGTCGTCACTGTGGGGTTTTGTTGTGTCTTTAAACTCATCCAGTAACGAGAGACCGGATCTTGGTGGTACTTACCACACACACACACTCACATATATATATATATATATATGTGAGTGTGTGATCTAATCATCGTCGATTGCTGAGGCCAAAGACAGATCCAGCCTTTTTCTATTACCCTACTTTCTCCCTCTTGATCGAAACGTGGATCCGGCTTTTTGATATCATATATATACATAAGAGAGAAACGCAAGAAAATCAGGTGTCTTGAAAATCGGTGGCTTGGCAAACAGGACAGTCTTCCAGGCCAGCCAACCAGCGTATGGCAGTCACGTGTGCCTCCTGTCGATTTTTCAAAAAGAAGACTCTTTTTCACTTGAGTCGAGGCAGCTCGTGCTTAGGCCAACGCCTTACTACCTGCTGAAGAACAAAGCAGGTGGCACAAAATTCAAGGCATTAAATAAGTACAAATTTACCACCGCAACCGCGAATTGCATGCCAGAGCAATGATTGCCGTTGGTGTATGCGGTTTATATGCCGATATATATATATATATATATATATATTCGCGTGTGTCGACGCATAAATTGCACCAAAAAGTGCTATTTCCGTGCAAGTGACGACGCGATCACTCGCGAGTTGGATAGCGACTTTCACGGTGCTACAATACTTCTCTGTTCATTGTCAAGTGATGGTTATAGAAAACATTCGACGTGCTTGGTGCACACTATACTATCCATTTTATGGCGAGCAGATGAAAGAGCCAGTTGTGGAACCAAAGATACAAGCGCAATCTATTTATACACACGTACAAGGCACATATAGGTATGCGCGGTACCTGCGATTGTAAGTAACGTTTGTTCCGTAGAGTGTGCGTGAGCTAAGCCAGCCAACGCTGCTTTTGAAACTCCACGAGGTAGGTAGCTTCTCATGCACGCCTAATTCTAATCAGCCAATGAACAAGACAAACTCACCTACCGCCGATTTGAGCCGGTCAGCACACGTAAGCTTGACTGTGTATAGATCAACGGCGGTGTATTACGGTGCGATGCCTTCTTTTTTTTTTTCTCATAGCACTAATTAAATCCGGCGTTTGCCTAACAGAAACCGCATTGGCGTATAATTGCCAACCAATAGGCCGCGCCGCCTCATCGAGTACAGAGAGAGAATAGTAATGAATGTTTCATCCCTAGCGCTTCCCCTTGTTGAATTTGCCAACGACTGCAGCAGCAGCTGCTGCTGCAACGACAACGACGACAACAACAACAACAACAGCAACAACAACAGCAGCAACAACAGCAACGACGACAACAACAACAATAACAACAACAGCCGATTTTACCATTACAATGTAGTCATAGTACCTCGTGGTCGAACTGCTATCGCTGGTACAGCCGCACCGAACAGGCAAAACGATGCGGCGATGCCTCGCGGACTTTTTCCGCCGCCTCCTCCGCCGACTTGTCTTGGACTCGGGCGACTTTCTTATACGTGCGTAGTGCTACGACACTAAATAATAGACCGTCCGGCCACCACCGGCCGTCCACAACCGCTAACTAACTAGCTAAATAGACGTGTACAGACAGGTAAAGGAGTCGTACACTCTCGCCGGAATTGGTTGTAACATAATAATCTCTTCTATCGGTTTTCCAGTCCATACGTCACATGTATGGCAATTTGTGTCGTTGTTGTTGTTGTCGTCGTCGTCGTCGTCGCTATTCCAGTTGTTATAGCAGCTTTTGTCTTTTTTGTTGTTGTTGCGAAGAACAATAACAACTGTTATTGTAAAATTACTTAATAAATGGTATATATATATATCAACTAAAAAAATAACGGTATTGTTGTTGCGGTTATTGTTGCTGTTGTCTTGTCTGCACCTTGATGCGGTTGCTGCGGTAGCTTTTGTTGTTGTCGTTGTTGTTGCCACTACTGTCATTGCTATGTATTTTTCACCGCTCTACAAGCAGGTCAAGTTAATTCAAGTCAAAAGCATTTTTATTCAAGGGTCATATACGACTCAGTATACGCTGCTATCGCCACAACAACTTGTAACATTCTTCAGCTCTAATTCAAACTGCTGCTGCTACATCCGAACCGCTGCTTTTGTGACTTCGAGACTGCTGATCTGATCCATTTGTCTCGTCTGCGCCACTGCGGAAATGTATGTTCTTATGCAGACTACATAATTGACTTTAAGCCTCTTTCGAGGACGTTGCACTTGACGTTGAGCTTTATCCGAGCGAGCCGCGATCGAACATGCGAGCTCTTGCTAGATCGGGCTCGGATCGCCAAGCTAATGGTCGGCGGGTCGCTGGGCCTGCCTGCCTGCGAGCCTATACCACCATCACCACCACCACTACACAACCCTGCCCATGCCGTCAGCGTCGCTTCAGCTCGTCGGACCTACGGCCTAAGCGCCCGAAGATCCGGCCGTCATCTCCTTAGTTCGCTGGCGGTGCCAAGCAACGTCAAGGCCGCTACGAATGCCTACGCTTAGCAAATCGCTTTGAACCGCAGGTTTTTATGCAGCCAGTTGCAGGCAGAGTCTGAGTCCGACCTCTCTCTCTACCTTTCGCTCTCTCTCTCTCTCGCTCTCTCATTCAATAACAATACGAACCGTCACGTTTACACGTATTGTTCTCGTATAACTTCTTCTTAGTTTCTTCTATCCTTTTCCTTCTCTTCTTCTTCTGCTTCTCTACTTTCTCACTTCTCCCGAGCGTAAATTAGGCATGACGGTATTCAGAGAATCTCGTATTTATTCGCTATGCGAATACGAGATTGAAAAGACCACACCGTCGATTTGATTAACCTCTGCATAGAGATTCACTAATCAGGTTCTTGTTAAATAATTATCTCGTGGGTATTTGTGCAAGCGAAGCTAAGGTATGCGTGTGGACATGAATGTATGGTGTGAATACATATATATGTATTCATATATATGTATTCTGAAGACAAACTATATATATATATAACTATATATATATATATATATATATATAGTTTGTCTTCAATATGAGGTGTATGTATGTTTCGATCCGTTTAATGCATTCGGTTACGGCCACGGCAGCAACAGCATTGGTTCACTATTCGCTGTCGACATCAAAGCAACAATTGTAGTACCTTCAGGTGTAATATCGCTGACGGTTATAGATGATGTTATTAAAATGTAGCAGTCCATGGCATCAGATCGCGTCATATAGCCGATATGTACCCGCAAAGAGATCTTCCTCTTTGTCTCTATGTCGGGAAATCTGGCTACTAATAAGTATTTATTATTTATATTGATTAGTTATATATATATATATATATATACGAGGCAGAATATTTTAACGGAACGGAAGGTCGTATCTTTAGGGTATTCTGTCCCGTGAGAAAGCCTGCCGCTCGTAGCTGATACGCCTTCGGGTCTTATTCCTTTAAGAAGTCTCCCTCCCGAAGGATGAAGGACGGGGGGGGGGGGCAGGCGTAGTGGCAATCATAGTGCAATCCTCGGCGAAAACACACAGCGACCTGCCGCTAAAAAGCTTGCAAGAGGTGACTACACTTGAAGGTCTGGATATAACAGTAACTGTAACATACGCACCATATACACATATGTTGGCCACATGAAACGGAGGTGAATTGGTGGACGTATAGACCGCTGTGCCATCCGCTTTTTACTTACGTTATCTTCCCCTAATAGTCGCGCTCCTCGCATTAAGATTTTGATATATATATATATATATATATATATATAAAATGGGTGTCTATGTCGAGGGTCCCGCTTTTTGCAGTACTAAATGGAAGCTGGCGAACAACATAGTATGGTTATAACCATCTTAAAAGCTTGAGAGGAAATTGTTATGAAATTGACGAGTGTTATTAGACGTTACTACATACTTGATCGAAACATCGTCACTACTTTTTTTTTATGATTTTCAAGCATGAATCACCTCGTGAACTTTCTATGAGAGAGTAGCGTTATTTTTTCTTTCAAGAAGTATAACTATTATTTAGATTTAGACATTTTCTAGACAATTTTGTTAGACAGTACATATGTGTATCAAAACACACCTCAGTATCGCTTGCGTTGATTATTTCCAGTTTCACCTTGACGGCTTTAAGTACACACTCGCACGAATCGAATCGTCTCGATGATAATTTGCCTCTAATATTTTGAAAGACAGAGAAATTGCACTACGCTAGGTCAGGCAAATAAGGTGCGCGCTCTCTGTCCTGAAGAAGTTCCACAAGAGGATGGCAATTATCAGCTCGTCAGCCGAATCGTTGACCGTTCACTGCTGTGGTTAGAGGCGCTCCAACGCCTAACTACTGCGACCTCTGGCATTTGAGTAGAGTAAAGAAAAACATGTACCCAGCTCGCATCACGTGTGGCGAGTCTCGAGAACAAAACGACCAGCCTTTGGCGAATTTAATCAAAAATCCTTGCGCCAGAAATGCCCGCGCCTCTTGCTCGCACATAACATTATCACGAGGTACCCGGTCAGCAGATGTTTTGTTACTCGAGGGTTTGAGATGGCGGCGAATGCTTTTAGATATGCACGCGGAGCTCAAGCTCAAAGTCTCTTCTAGTCTTCTAGTGCTTTCGTCAATCGCTGCTTTTGCACCCACTAAGTCACCCTCTACGTCTCGGTACATGCCCCAGAGCAAACTCAATTCCAAACTCAATTCCCAGGCAAAACTCAATTCGGAGGCGTAATCCGGAAAGCTTTCAGAAGAACCGGCATACCACGCCGGAACCAAAAGTTTGGCAGCTATCGTTGGAGTGAGGCCTATTGGAAGGACTATCCTTAGGGCATACGGAAATGCTTAGTGTGGGGCGTGACTGTCTCACGCACGCTGCCATACCTTACTTGCATCACAGCTCACTGCGCCAGGATGGACAGCGGAACACGCGAAATATTAGAAGTAGAAGATGAGCGAGTTAAGGAATTTGCTTCTTAACAGAAAAATGCACCAGGTACCAGGAATAAGGCGAATTCGCTTTCTCAAGTCTTAAGCATTTTGTAGGAATTGAATCCTCAAGTCAATGTTTTGAAAATCAATTGACTGCCGTTAAACAGGGGCAACAATAATAGTAATTTCAGAACAGAATTATATAAAAAAAAACTGCACCGCCCCTAAATCCAACATAAGTTGCTATGAAGTCCGCGCTATACGCTGATCATTTCGAATTTTTGGGCGTATAGAATTACAGCAGGTTAATCCATTAGTTGCGCGTACACGCCTTGCGGTGGTGTTTAGTATCCTACTGTCATTTCTCTCCTTCTACCCTTACACCAGTAGGTGACCGAAATACCGGCGTTTGTGAGATTTAACTGTTTAGTTGGATCACGATCATTTGGGCCGTTTAAAGCAGGCGAGATTCACTTACTGTACAATGAATTCGATGTACTATCTCTATTCGTATTACAATCAAATACCGATGCAGTAATTATTCTAAATCAACTGCTGCTCGATAGCCATTCGGGTGGGAAAAGACATAATTACAAGTGAGCAGCAAGTGTGTGTGTGTGCACGACCTTTCTTGGAGAGTGTCGGCATCAACCGTCGTTCTAATCTAAAGGGTGGAGGCGGCGAAATACACGACTGCACCTTTCACAGACGTGGAGCGCAATACTGAACAGGTTAGAACAGATTTTTTCTTTTTTTTCTTGTAGACACAGCGGCATTGTTGACATAACAGTAGCAACGCTACAACGTATCCCAAAAGTGTGTTTGCTCTGAGGTATTAAACTACACGTCGACTAGATGGCTACTCAAGTTCGCTTTGCGTTTGCTGTGCAAATTTCCGCTGCTCGAACTACATATATTGTGTCGCTTTTGTCTCTCCGACGACATGAGCGGACCAAATGAAACGGAACGATGTCTCGGTTGGTGCTTGCAGTACAGTTCTTTGTTTCTTCTCATTTCCGCTAAATTCAACATGTTCGTTCACTTTGTGTGTGTGTGTGGTGGGTGGGGTGGTAGATCGTAATCGTCCAATGCTGTGTTATTCTGGTAGTTCAGGTTTGCCAAAACAAATACGTACATCTAGACAAACTACTGGCTACTGTCTTGGCATGCGGTTTGTGTTACTCAGAGTGTTCAGAGAAAAAGACAGACGCGCATTCTACAATGCGTTCTCTTCGTGGCTCTTTTCTTCTTGTCCTTCATGCCCTTTCTACGATTACGGCTTCGAGATGTCATTTTAGTGGGACATCCCTCCGTGTGGCAGCCGCCGTAAGGCTCTATTTCGAGCGTCGGCTTTTTCGTTTTAATAGAACAGGCAGAAAACAAAAATGTATCTTTTTTGTGTGTATGTTTCTGTGTGGGCAGGACGATAGGAGTGCGCAGTTTCCTATTTCTTCGTTTTTTTTTTACCTTAACTACTCGCTATCCGTTCTACGTTGCCAATATTAGCACAAACTTCATAGCTTTCGTTTCCTTTGTGGCTTTAGACTGCGTACGTGCAGGCACGTACGATATCGAGGAATAGAAATAGATAATTGGAACCACAATTACACGATCTAGAACTTCTCATATGAGCTTGTAACTCTGATCTAATTAGCTCTCCGTATTCTCCGTTAGCCGTTACAAAGATAAAAAAAAAACACACTATGCGTATCAAATCGGGCAACCAGCCTATTCTTGTATGTATTTCCCTTGTTTCTGCACGCTGAACGTACAGAGCATCTGCGCTGTCGTCAAGTCGCGTCACAAAAACCTGCAGGGAGACGCGACACTGTATAGCTTGCCTTGACGCAGCGTCAAATTCAAAATATCAACAACAACAACAAACCAATCCGAATGTCACTTTCCCCGGGAAGAGATTTGTATGTAGTACGTATGGTATTACGGTGCACTAGTATTGCCCGCATTGCTGAGCAATCGCTCTACTAGCTTGAAATAGCCCGAGCCTTGTAATGAAATATAGGGTATCAATCTTTCTAGATTCTAAGCCCCAGCATGTTACGACGTTCGTTCGTTAGAAAAATGCGCGTCTCAAGAATTGTAGGAGCCGGATGGATATTCACCTGAATCGTGCGTGATTTATTTTAAGCTTGCTTTTGTTGCAGCTAATGATTTCCGCGTACTGAGGCTTGCGAGGATTTTCGTCAGAACGTCAGCAATTCTTATTTTTAAACATTTTGTTAAATTTGACGTTCGTCAACCGGCGTCTCCAGCGTCTGATACGGAACGCACAAACACATACGTGGCAGGCACAGATACGGCACCATCAAGCAGTCATCACATTAGATGAAATGTACAGTAGTCCACACACAGCAATACATATATATGTATATATATATATACATTTTGAGGTTGCGTGTGGGTTTATGCGGCATTTTTTTGAAGCGATGTTGTTTACAAACTCAAAATTAAATCAGCTGTTGTCATAGATGACAAACGTACTCTTCAATTATGCATGCATGACCTTGACTTTCATTTAAGCGTCAGGATCTATGAGTTGACAATAGTTTGTTTTTCCAGTAGAGCTTTAGTATACCCTATACTAAAGTAGTCTATCGCAGTGTCGTGCAGATGACTAAATTTGCTAGCTGCATCCAACACTGCCTAACTCTGCGGCTGAACGGTGCGCCTCAAGCTGTTTGTAAACGAGACAAATCAGGCCAATGCGCGTATGGGCGAGTATCGCTCGAGTTAATGCTGCCGAGGCTTTCTTTGTCTAAAAATTTTTTTGGCAAATTATAATTCGAAACGTATAAAATATTCGTTCTCAATTTTTAAGAATTGATTTAATAAATGTGTGCGCTGTATTGTCTTGACAGCCGCCTTTTTTAATTAGCGCTAATTCAGTTAACAACAACGATATGAGCCGCATCGGTGCCTTGCCATTCGTAAACCGGCATCATCCAACGTTCGATACGGAAGGCACAAACACATACGTGGCTATGAGACACCCACATCACCGTCATCACATCAGAAGAAATGCACAGGACTACAGAAGGACAGAGAAGTAGAGATAATTGTGGCTCTAGATGCCCCGGCCGCCTAACAGGAGAGAACTGCCTTTAAAACAGACGCCAACTTGAGCCGCAGGTCTAGGTGACCTTGAAAATGACAATTAGCTTCAAATCTGCCTCCATCACTTTCGATTTGTCTTGCAATTCTGTTTCGACGTTTGTCGTTGCTGGCGTTTTGAGACCCTGTTCTTCAACAGCTTTTGTTTGTTCTTTCCGTAAGGCTAATAATGCCCGTGTACGGTTTTTTTTCATCTCATGGCAGATTTTTAATCCACTCCGGCAATCACCTTGTTTAAATTGGAAACCATGCAAACCAATTCAAGAGTGGCCGGTCTGGGGCTCGAACCCAGGCCTCCCGAATGCAAGGCAGAGGCGTTGCCACTAAGCCATCTTGCTCGGTGCTTCAACAGCTTCGGTCGGTTAACTTCATTCCGAACTCTTAGCGGAAGCTATTCCTACTCCCGTGTACTATATACTAATAGGCAATCGATGCAGGCAGGTCGATATATCTAAATGGAAAAGTATTACCTAGACTAGCTACGTGGGCGCCATCTCGTCGACAGTTTCACTAATACACCTGTATCCCTTTCTGGTGTACGCTTCCGAACCTAAGGGGAGCTCAACTGCTGCAGACTGGCACGCGTCTTTGTAGTCTACATACCGTTGTTGCGACTATGGCACTTTTAATCGAGTTTTATTCGAGGCTGCGACAATATAGGGTTTGCTTTAAAACGGTGCAGCTTGCACTAATACCACTGGGTTAATGGCACTTGCAAGTGATGTCTACTTAATCGTGCTCAAAAATAGTCAACCTTACCGTTTTTTGGTGCGTTGGTGGTTTGGTTGTTGGTGGTAGTGGAAAAAAGAGAACAACAAGAGAAAACGTTTGTTATTTAAATTTGTTTTCAACAATATTTTGGTGGCGAGGTTGAGCCGAGTTCTGCTGAGCATATGCTTAATCTTTATAAAAGGCGACATTTGCACTTGCAAACTTGCCAACACCTCGGACGTTAAGCACAGCTCATTTGCTTGAACGGATACAACGCATAAACAATAGATGTCTAAGAAGTTAACTAAACGTTCAACGCACTGGAACGTTTTTTGCACGCGTATCCACTGTTGACAACGCCACCGAATTTAGAACCCTCCTCTTGAACCACTATTAGATCCTTCGTCGCGCAGTGATAGGCTTGCTTCTAGTCAAACAAAATTAGATTATTAACTAATTAATTAATTAATTAATTTTCTATTTTTTTTAAATTAATTAATTAATTTTCTAATAATGCCCGCTATATATCGCGCGATCGCTCCCTTTGCGCCATGGGGAGGAACGGCGGAAAGCGCAATCCATTTCGATTGCTTCAAGACTCCTCTAATTTTGTCTTGTTAAATATGATATACTTGTCACTTACTCATTGTCTGTTACTTACTATTATATATTATATATACCTTTTAGTTTGGAAACGAACATAAATCAGATACCGTCCTTAGTTTTAGTACGCCTGCCCACGTCGATTGTTTCTGAACATAACGCCGTGCGTAAGGCCACATATGTATAAGGTCTGATACTGCACGACGATAGATCCATTGACACGCTTCACCAGTAACATCACCTAATAAGATGCTTGATAGTTCGATGTTATCGATTTGGAGACTACATAATTCCGTATATATATATATATATATCAACAAGTGTAACGCCGCAGTGAATCATTTAAGCACAAGGCAAAGACAAAGTATTCTGCTTAAATATACAGGGATATCTTAACCGATCGCGATGTTACTGGCTTATATTCAGCAATAATATCAATTACGGTCGTTCCTACAATTAACCAGTAATTAATAACAACAGCATATTTGCACTAACAGCCACTACACTAACAGCGCACAACATTAGTTATTACTAACTGAAGTTATAGTTAGTGTTCAGTAGGGTAGTCAGTAACTACTATACCTCCTCCTTATGTCTTGGATCGAGCCAAATTCACGACTCGCGCTACTAGAGCTGCCGGCCATCTATACAATTTCGTATTCCTAACATGTATATGTGAACATATACACGTATGATCGTGCGTGTATACGAAATTAATATGGATATGCATGTTTATATGTCTATACAATATTCTGTTTCGGTCTGAGACTAAGGGGCGGATCAGAATCTTTAATACGACACCCTCTCTAAACTGTTTAAGGTCCTTCAAAAAATCCGAGAGCTTCGTTTACCGAACTTCTTCAGCGACTACTATATCCAGTGTCTGACCGGCTAAAACCGTCGATACAAATGCAGATGAGCAAATAGCGTGACAGAAAAAAACTGTAGACTGTTCGACAGCCAGACAAACAACAAACTAAATATACGCTGGTGAACATGTATGCAGCAACGATAATAGCAAAGGTCACAGCCACAGCAGCAACAGCAACAACAGCGACAACAACAACAACAACAGCGACAATAACTACAACAACAATAATAACAACAATAACGACGACAACAACAACAACAACAACAATACCCACAAGCATCATAACCACAGCCGAAATGGGATGATCGGATCGGAACAACAATAACAACAGCAGTTATGTGATGATTGCATAGCAGCAGCAGCAACAACAACAACAACAGCGACACCGACACCCACATCAACGCGGTGACCAGTGGTGCTTTGCCGCACTCTTCAACGTTCCCGCTAATCCCCGGCATGATGCGCCGGAGGCGGTGCGTGCGATGTTATGGACGGGGGCTTGTGGGTGGGCGGACGAACGGGGACATGTGGGCGAGCGTGCCTGCGGAGGGAAGCAGGGAAGAATTCCCATTTTGGCCCTCTTCGCGTAGTCGAGCGAGCCAGCCAGCCAGCCGACCGGCCGGCCAACCAACCCTCGGGTAACGACCGGTCTACTGACAACAACAACAACAACAACAGCAACAACAGCAACAACAACAGCAACAACAACGTCAACAACAACAACAACAGCAACAGCAACAACAACAACATCGACGACTGGAATGACGTGCCAAGGCCAGGACGCAACGAAGACAAGAAGGTTGGCGGCGTTCGACTCGCAGTTGCAGTCAGCACAATAGTATGTAAATAACTCGCCGCCTGACTACTGGTAAACAAACACGATGCGTCGACGTCTGAGCAACAACAACGTTATTTTAGACGTTGCCGCGCGCCGATGCAGGTGGGCAGGAGGAGACGTAGGTCGATCGAGGCGCCCAGCTATTCGACGTAGAGCAGGGCTAGAGCTCTTGGTGTTGGTGGAGATCGCACGAGAAGAGTTGGCCGGCCGAAACGTGTGGGAGCACGTCTATCTACTATACATATAGACGCGTGGGAACATTCCGCTCTCTCTCTCTCTCTATATATATATATATATATATATTTATGAAGTCGAATCGAAACAGTGTGATACATATTTATACAACGGAGTATGTATTTAATCTTCCAGAGTGTTCTTATTCTATTGAAAAATTGTCTTTATCTCGTCTATAGTCTCGAGACGTTGTCCATTCAATTTTTGTTATCTGTGGAAACAGGAAAAGTCGCACATAGCTAGGAGGTCTGGCGAATTGGAAGGTTGCGGAAGTTTTCGCCATCCAAGCTGTTCGCTGAGAGAGAAATCTGCTCTGTCCGAGTTTCTTTAATCGACTTTCTCTTTAGAAGCACTACTGGCAGAACTATACTTTGGCCTCGATGCCGTAACCTTATACTCATGATTCGTCTTCTGGTATCACCCTCTGAAGCAATCCAGTGTTTTGTGCTACCGCCTGAAAGTTGGATTTGGACATTTGTTAACTGGCGTTTATCTGCATGATATTCAACATTTTTAAAACGAGCCTCAAATATCAGTCAAGGCTGTTTCAACTGATTCGTAAAATAATTCAAATGTCTCAGCTTGATGGTAATTCAGCAATTGTTAAGTAAGATGTCACGAACTTTTTTTTATCACAAAACGTTCTGGTCTGTTGTTGACGTGGAGGACTTCTCGGATAGGGCCCATCTTCTGTCTCTTCACGTTCATCGCGAATTAGACGGTACCAGTATGCACAATGTTTCAGGACACTGCTTGATCACCATAAGCAATTGGTATGGGTGGCCGCAGTACTGTCTTCTCGAGATTATTTTACCTGGTCACTTTATCCTGCCATTTAGGATGCCCGACTTTGTGCGGCGGTTATTTTCGCCTAGAAGACAAGTTCCGCAAATCTTCTGACCATACGCAGTCTGCTTTCACAATGCTGTCTAAGCATCGCTAAAAGCAGCCACCGTGGCCTTAGTAGTTGCGCAAGTGGACAAGCGATCGAGCCGTATTTATTTATTCCGTGCGCGATAGAGCCGTATTTTATAAGGCAGTACCATTTTCCTGAAATCAGAGAGCATTGATTTTGTCCACTATAAAAAGGGTGGCGCGGCTGGATTGCTTCCCATTGCTGGCTCCATGTTCTTAAGGCATCTGTTCTGCTAATTGGAAGTCCCTCCCTCCGGAGAATAATTGAGGGCATCTTAAGGCTAGGTTTTTTACTCGTAGGTCCCAAGGAATTTGTGTTTGTTAAGATTCGGTGTTCCTGTGAGAGCCCTATCCAGGATCTAGTCCAGGTAACCATGGCAGTGGGTGTTACTGGTTTTGCTTACAGGCGTTAGTTTAGATTCTGTAGAGGGCTCTTAAATAATTGCTTCCGTTTTTTTTGTGAACTAATTCTAGATTTAGCGTGTGGAGGTTGTTCCTTCGCGAGCGATAACGATTAGTGCCAGGTCGTCTGCGTAGGCGGCGGGATAAACTCCCGGGCCATTTGGGAGTCTCAGCACTCCATCATAGACTATCTTCTATAGAGTTGGTCTCAGTTGGACTCTGGCTGTGACTGCATAGTCCACGCCTTCGTAGGTGGGTGCTTGTGTTTTTTTAAGTACGACGCTCTTTGTTTACAAGCGCGCCGTTTATGGCCCCACGAAGACGTAATAAACGTTTTTGGCATCTGAACCAGATAATACGAGGAGTTTGTTCTCGGTATATTCTTCTGTCTTTTAGTTATGTTCAGAACTTTGCTGATAGTCGACGCATGAAGTGTCGGGCTCGGAAACGGAGCCAGTTTCCAGCCCCTCGTTGTCTTCTAGATCTGTTACTAGTCATCCGTTTATAATGTGCTCAGCTGCTTTGAATTGACAGGAGAGCATACTTATGGGGCGATATGCCGAGATGTCTCCCTGCGGTTTACCGAATTTCGGTATAAGAGTCAAACGTGTCGATCTTCATGGCTGAGGAAAGTCTCTGCTAATGAGCATTTTATCTATCTATATGAAAACCCCATAAAACGCTAATATAAAACTCTGCATTACTAAAACAAGCTTACCGAAGATCCAGCTTCCGTCCGCATTCTAAGATAGCCAGTTGCCACACGTGTTACTTGCGGAATAACTAGATCACCAACGGGTGAAGGACCTGCCACCACTTGCGACGAACTTTCCCCTCAATGAAAGATCTACAGAGAAGCCCGAAGAGCCTTATATAGGTCACTCAAAAGCACAGTAGATAACTGAAACTCATTGTGCTAGGAGGAAATAAAAACTCTTGGGGCAAACAGTACGATACACACATGCCGGTAGGTAGACGAGCATATATCATAGATAAAGACATAGGTATATGCGATAGATATAAATTCATATTACAATTTGTCTAAGTACGCGTGTTCGCCTCGATAAAACACTATGGGGCTCTCGGAGTGAGTCGGCATTTGTCTCGACAGACTGTTCGTTTGTTCGAGGGGGGGGGGGAAGGGGCAAAATCAACATCAAGCACTCTAAGATAAATATTACTTATATTTAGGCCCACAGTTTATACTGCTTTGGAGATTAGTGTGTGCGTAGTTCGGTGTTTGCTGACTACTTTTTCTACGTCGCCTACTACCGTCTGTGAGAGCTGTAGGTCTCTCTCGTCTGCATCGTTAGGCGCAGGATACGACACAAAACAGTCGATTGAGAAAGTGAAATTCCATATCAAGAATTTCAAAGCGTAGTGCCTAACAAACTGGATGGAGTTCATTATGCAAAAATGACATATATGATTCAATTAACTATTAACTATATAATATATATATATATATATATATATATATATATATATATCGTTGGGCGTGCTACAACAAGTTCAGTCCAGAAACAGATACATGTATGTTTCAACATTTATTGGCTATCACTTGCTTGCTATCACAGCTGGTACAAAGAGGTTCGTGGTATGAAATTCGAGTGGGTGTAATTGGTAGGCAGGTCGAAATCCACACCTTTTGCAACACTGATACAAAAAGAAATTCTATGGCCTGCGGATTGCCCAACGTCTATGACAAAAAGTTTTCACTTTATTGTCGTTCTTACGCTAGTTCCTACGCGCACAACGTATTTAGCCCAAGCGTCTAGCCTTAGAAGCGTCGACGTGCTGCGACCCGAATTTGTACGCAGCCGTTCTCCGCGACAAATATGCATAAATAACCATAACTAACCAATAATAGTCACCTGCTACCACAAACACGATAACCAGCTACTGCGAGGACTGCTAAACGCGCATGCATACATGGAATACAAGAAATGGAAATGCTACTCGCACGTTGACACATACGGTATGAACTGCTACTACCTGTGGTTTGTAGAATAGATTAACAGCAACAGTGCACTACGATCGTAGTATGATGATCGACAGTTGCGTTTGTTGTTATTGATAGCATTCTTATCGTTGCACACGTTGCTAACGTTGTCCTTGTTGTTGTTATCGCTGTTTTTTTTGTTTAGGTTACCTGCAGTTAGTACTGTACATGCAATGATTGCTGTCGTATTGCTGCCATTGGCTATTGTTGTTGTTGTTGCTGCTGCTGCTGCTGTTGTTGTTGTTGTTGTTGTAGTTGTTGTTGCTGTTGTTATTGCTGTTGTTATTGTTGTTGTCGTTGTTTTTGTTGTTGTTTTGTTGTTGTTGGTGTTGTTGTTTTTGTTGTTGTTGGTGTTGTTGCTGTTGTTGTTGTTTTTGTTGCTGTTGTTGTTGTTGTAGTTGTTGTTGCTGTTGTTATTGCTGTTGTTATTGTTGTTGTCGTTGTTTTTGTTGTTGTTTTTGTTGTTGTTGGTGTTGTTGTTTTTGTTGTTGTTGGTGTTGTTGCTGTTGTGTTGTTTTGTTGCTGTTGTTGTTGCTATTGATGTTGTTGTTGTTGTTGTCAGAACTGCTCATTCAGTCATAGCTCGCGCGTATGTCACGCGTTAAAAAAACATGCGCTTATTGCCCAACCGACTGTTTGAATGACGGGAACGAGTGACGATTTGACGATCTTCTTGCTGGTTTGCTCTCTGTACTCTGTACGGCTGCGGGAGTAGCCGTAGGGATGGTCGCCGCTCGGTGACGGTTGTCAGAAAAGGGTTGCTCTTCTCCAATGTATCCTTCGACTCGTTCCTTCTTGTCCATATTGGGCGTCATGATCCTCGTCGCCAGCCGCTGTTGTGCATTATCGACGAATGCAACCACACCAACGAAGCCGCCGCCGCCATAGACATCACCGCTACCTCCCTCCCCACCGCCTTCCCCGCGAACTGGCACCTATCGGTGTTTTGCGTTAGTACGAGTAAATTACGGACTTCACACGTCGAGGACATTGTGCTACATACAACCAAGCGACCGTAATACCGCCTGGATCTGGCTGTCGCTGCTGTGTCTGCCACTAAACAACTACCAGTTGGCGCAGTTGAGCAACGTGAGCGGGAGCCGGCTGACATCGATGACAAGACAAAGTCGAAAACTTCGTTTATGATGACGCTGATGTTGCTGCTGCTGTTGTTATTGCCACTGCAGCTGCTGCTGCTGTTGTTGCCGCCGCCGCCTGCGGTCAAGGTTACGACAAGGTCATCAGCGTAGTCTTCGGCGCTAACGACTAATAAGGGTAGATTGAGACCACGAGATCGATGAAGGCGCATAGGCGCCAAGAGTGGATGCTGTACTCACTGCATGGAAAGAGACCATGGATGAAAGCAACGACCCGTAAATAACCGCCAGCAATGCACCAAACAATTCCAAATGAACCTCACTCAGTCAATTTCAAAACATCCCTTAAAGGAACGTAGTGGCGGCAGCAGTGGTTTCTTGCGGACCAACAAGTAAAGCCCCACACCAGTAGAACGACCGACGATTTTGCATGGCAACTCGTTTCTAACGAGTAGAATTTTGTCGATTTTATCGACTAGGCTAGTATGACGGATCATGATCGATATGATACGGGTCAATATGTCCGGTTATGTGGCCGGTGAGCTTCCAGCAAACACGCGTAAAGATCCATCTCAGATAACGAAGAAGATGCGGGCATTGTGCTCGCTTCTTAAATTCAAATTGTGTGCTATGTGCACTTTGTGGACTCTGTGAATATACTGATAAAGTTAGCTCGTTAACATTCCATATAAATGAATACATAAATTGATGACGATAAACGATACAATAAAAATTATAATCATGTTGCAATCACAATATTTTTTAAATTATTTTTCCTTAATTATTTTTTTAAGTATTTCCTTACAATTTTGGGACTCAAACGTGTGTCCAACCCATATTTATTTTGTTATCCATTTATGCCAGCTAAAAATGTACAGAATAAACTGTTTGCATCTACATCAGTCCCTCCAGGCCTCTTCCACTCGGTAACGTATCAGGAATCATTTTCGATCTGAACTAGACTTCTTGATCTGGCCAATTGTCCGGGTTATGGTCATGGCATCCCGTTCCCACACGCCTGATGGCTCAATGATAAACGGACACATGATGTGCCCGTTTCCCAAGGCTTCGTCGATCGATTGCAGAATCATGATAATCAGCTCAAATAGTATGCTACCGAAAGTCCTGCTAATATCGATTGGAATGGCAAAGCAGCCATTGCCCTAAACACATGATTGAATAAATATTTGGTAAATGAAGGCGTTTGCAAATTCGATCGATTACTGTGACAGAAAGTAAAATTGGTTCAGTGAACATGAATTGATGAAATCAACATATGGACCCAGCTGGAGCAGGATACCGTGTTCAAGCACCTTGGCTAAATAGGTGGGGTCAAGCTAATGAATTAGTGGTTGCCAGGATACCAACGCGACCCTTTCCCCTGAAAAAGGTTCTTGACCCTCACTTCTCATACGTACATAGAAATTTACCATCCACAATTGATAAAGTGAATATGCGGGCCATAAAAAATGCGCGAAACATATTCTAGTTTAATATATTTGGAGGGAACGGTAGTTGTAGCCACTTGTAGATTCGTTTTACAGTCTGTTCATTCTAAATTTGCAAATTACCTAGCTAATAAACAGTGGCTGGGGAACTAAGGCGATTATCGAAAGAAACATCCGGATGAGATGGAAGATAATCCCGTAAGCGTCTGTGACCAGACGGTGTACTGCATATAGTCTGTTCACCAATAGTGGCCATGCGTTGTCCTAAACTTGAGCACACATCGGCAATTCCATAGACGGTGTTGTCATCGGGGCCCGCGATGGATTCTAGGAAATTCAATTTCTATATACGACGAGTCGCTTTATTTACGTAGTTCTAAAAACAGCCGCGTCGCTTGCTAGACTGATTTGACCGTTTTGGTAGTAACTGAACTCGATTCGTTGAGCAACGATCTACATGTGGACAGCAGCCTATAGTAAACGTTCCTAAAATGCTTATAATTTTTGTTACGAACATACATTTTACCAATTAAATGAGATACCGCTGAAGTGGTAAGTGCTCAGGTGATCTTGGTTGGCCAGATCTTGGTTGGCGACCCACGACCTCGAACATGGATAGATGGAAAAGCCTCATTATAAATATCAAATAGATTTGTTTAAACGGGTCCATAGTGCTGGGCTGTGACCTGAAACAACCAGAGTTGGTATAACAACGGAGTCAGCCGTAACTTAGAAGATAATTATCATGCAGTGCAAATCTGATCAAGGGTGGTTTTGGACATCGAACGCTACCTTAGTGATAATTTAAGTTTAGCTGAGGCTGCTGCGAGTTAAGGTTCGCAAGGTAATCGCCGACATCAGCCGACGAAGTTTTCTGGTTGGTGTACCCAACGTGGGCCCCTAGACATTCATCTATTCGACCCAAGAGGACACCAAGAAGATCGATGAATTTAATGGCTTGCAAACGATTCGTCGAGTAGGCAGTTTCCAGATAAATCTTGTATCCTCGACGCTGACACACCGACTGCACTGCCTGAATGACTTTCTCAGTGTCTGCTGAAAATATATCTTCTATTTGCAAATTTGAATAGCAGCCATGGTGTACCTACACTACCCATCTCTGATAACCACAAAGAGGTAAATAAATAAATGCCGGGTAACCAGTCTATCGACGAGACCAGTAATATGGAATCGTTCCATGCCAAGTCCCAGGTCGAAGGATTGTATCGCCTTTCAAATTTCCGACCACATCACCATGCACAATTTCGTTCAGATGTTAAACTAAGTAATGCAATAAAAGAAAAATGAAACATAAATAACAATATAAATTAGAATAATTGGGAAATAATGCTTACTTTGTAATTTTGTATTGCATTGTGCACAGTGACTGACATGTTGTCATCACCCGGATCTTTTGGAGAAGTAGTGTTCGTACCTCTATCGTCATGCATCGTTTCGTGCTGTGCAAAAGTAAGGCATCGGTTTTAGAAAATCATCGCAAAACGAAATCTGATTTGATTGTTGCTTTTCATAGACGGACTCCCATGAATACAAATGTGCAACGGTGGGGCTCGAACCCGCGCACCTATGTGTCTCCTCCGGTCGCGAGGCGCAGACGCATGCCACCACGCCAGCGGCCTAGACGACCACAGAAAACCAGCAAAAATAAAACTGACAAGATATATTTAGCAACCCTCTCAATAACGTGACTTTGAGGATTATAAGGCGCTAACTGCTGGTGTATCATGAAAAGAGTATTAATACCGACGCTTCAGCCCATGTTTCGAAAAGCGACCTATATTTATGACGACCTGTTTATGATATTAGTGAAGCGTTAGCAAAGCGGCGAAAACAAATTTGTGCTCTGGGCACACATAGTTTCCGTGCATTGCCATCGGCCTGATGACCCATATCTGTATAGTTTATTTTTCAGTTTTCTTCAAAGTCTAACGCGGGCTGTGTTTCCACTAAAAGTTCGTATTTGTCCTCGGGAAGCACTTGGCTCTACAAATGATGATTACCCAAATCGAGAGGTCATTTGGCGTGCTTGCCCTTTGTCCAGTTGAGTACAAGCTTTATTATGGCACCAATTCGTGAAGCTATTGCCGGTTGTTTACAAAGCATGAGACCTTGTGCCTCTTTACAGAGGTACAAACATAAAGTTAGAAAATTGAAGGAAAATAAGGTAAATAATAGAACAAACAAGGAGACAATGCACTGCGTCTACAACGTGTGCGTCTTTTTCTATTCGGATACGTGAGGCTCAGCGCATTCACTGTTAGGTGACTAGTGGGCTTGCTTCTTTTGAGGGTCGTTTGAAGGAAAAGATCCACTGCCTGAAGGTCCATTTCGTCCAATGGATTTTTCTCTTTCACTCTCGACCACTATGTTCCCCTTTTCTATCTCTCTCTCTCTCTTTCCTCCGATGTCTATTTTCCATTGGCGCTCTCCACTTGTCAAGATGCTTCTTGATGTTGATGTGACTGACCCTATGCCTGCGAATACATGGCAGCTACCACTACACCACAAGGGGTTACTTCGTTCCTCATTCGGCTGAGAACTTTCCTGTTCCAATAAAGGTTTACGAGCTAGAAGAATAGGAGTAGGTGGTTGACTAATACAATAGAATAGCAGCAGTGTAGAAGTAGGCGTATTGGTGGCACTGAGTGGTAAGTGGTCGTTTATGGACTACGATTGTCCAATAGAATAGCCATGCAGAGAAAGGAAACCATACGCCCACACGGAGTGCATGGAAAATATCCACTCACATTAGGTGCTCTTTTTTATTGCAAAACTAAGTCTAGTTTAAGCATATCTTGACTGCGATTGGAGGAAGGAACTTATAAGAATAACTTTATTAATTTTAAAAAGACAATCATCACTATATTCTAAGTTGAGGAGTCATTGCGATTTTGTAGAGGTTGCCACGGAAACACTGCGCTCTATGCCATTTAGTGGTAAAATTGACAAATAGTAAATGTTTATTTCGCAATAAGTCTGCATTTTCGGATGGTCTATGAATATAAATAATTTTTATAACTGCATTATTCTAGCACCTTGGAGTGAACAGTTGTCTGTGCGTGAACGTGTAGTCACTCTCTCGCTCAGGGTTCACGTTATTATCAATATAGTAGTAGTGTCATTGTAATTCGACTACTTTAGCGAAGGTACAGGAACCATCAATGCGCCTGACAGCTACGTGATATCTAGTGCACGTCTGCGAGCTGAACTGGTAACGGCATTAATCGCCAACCTGGTTAAATCCTTGGGTCGAGCACACCAAATGATGGTAACTATCCCTAATGTACCTTGTGTAGACATATTGACTCGTGCATGCCATACCATCCCAAAGCTCCCTAGTGAGTTACACATCTAACCGCGCTACCTCTGCCAAGGTTTCGGTCACTGTGTCAGCCACTCCAACTAAAAGTGCTAAAATGGTCCCATAATAGATGACCTAAGCCTGAATTTGGTTTTTTTGACTACCGGTCCGCAGCCTATTAGCAGGTACACAACGTGGTTACTTGCCGTCTGCGGCAAGCAAAGAACACGCTTTATAAATGTCATACAGCACTTTTCTAGCTGCCCAAAATTTTCCTCACATCCTGCCAAGGCCGTAATTCACTATTGGTACGATCCTAAGCTCAGTAGGACACACTTTCGCACTCAGAGATGGCCTTCAAAAGTCTCTTACCTCTCTGTAAATAGAGAGAACAGGCGCCCGACACCTATCGCCGCTGCCCTGGCCTTTTTCGTATAGACGTGTAACCTCACACTCAAATATGAGAAAAAGCTAACAAACTTTAGCGATTGGCTATAACAGGGTATTGCGCCTGCTGATGCCAATCGAGCTTCACGCAAAACGTAATGGCTTTTGCCCTCCGCGAATTTAAATCTGCGGGCCCTTGCGATGAAGGTACGTCTTTACGTCGCCGACACTTCGACAGATGGCATTGCGGTGCCCGTGGGCCACTACTATGTCATCCATACACAAGACGACGACGGCGTTACTAAATTACTCCCCCGCACATGCAAGCTAGGTCAGCGATGAGTAAAAAAAAAGCTAGGAAACTAAGGGAGTCTCCATAAGGAGCCCCGACGTTTTAACCTAACTGCAAGCTGCTCTTGCCGTTTACGTTTACTCCAAGGCGACCTTCAGCAGAGAAACTGGAGAGCACTCGTAAAGAGAGCCACTCTCTTAATCCTGCTGAAACAACTGACGGCTCAACCCAATGGTCGTAATAGGCCTTATCAATAACACCCCTCTTACGCTTGGGAAGCAAGAACTGCACAGCTTCTTTCATCATATACCGCGAATTTATGTGGTGGTGCTCCCGAGTGAGCGGTTTCCCAATAACTGGGTCTGGTGCGAAGGCATCTGCATCAAGCAGACGCGCAGTAAGGTTTTGCCGCAACCGTTCCTTTGTCATACTGTGCATGTTTTTATCCTGCTTTTCAATAGTATACACATGGGGCTCGGGATCTCCTCTCTTAAAAAGACGCTACTTTTTCCCTTCATCACACCGGCGCTTACTGTCCATCAGCAGTCTCTTGCAGGCTCCTATATATCAGCCAGAGAGCGCTCTGCGATCCGTTATCTAGAAACCTGGTTGTAGAGCACCTGCTTGACAAAGGAGATCCAAAGCTTCCCGGTGCTTTAGATAGCAGGCCTATGTTAACCAGGCCTGCGCCTGCTTTTGTCTGTACCTCTTCATAACTATAGCTGCCTTAATGGTGGTCTCAAACGCGTGATTGCTTTATTTCAGTGGACAGCTGCCAATTTGAATAGCCATGATTCGCGCGTTAATACCCGTAAATTTAGTTGCCTAGACAAATCAGGTGTCAGTGGTCGATACGGGCGGCGCGTTTGGGCAAGCATCCACAGATACGCAAGTACGGGCATATACTTTCATGGTGGAGTATCAAGTCTCTCGCGTTCCTGAAATTGCTGTGAAACATGAGATCAATCGCGCCCCTTCTGCTTTGGCGTACGTACATTTTTCATTTCATCCAACACTCATCTTGAAACATAGATTGCATTTGGAGGTGACTCTGCTCGTAATAACATTGAAAGGCCATCTACTGGTTTACTCAGCCTTCCGTCTGGAAGACTCGGCAGCAGGATAAAAATCTCGCATCTCATCAAAATGCAGCTTTCCTCGCATAAACATTTCCGTTAAGAATGCAATGTTCACATTTTCAAACAAGCGTTCTTTGTTAGCTGCACAGTCCCCAGACAAACGTTCGCAATTGCAAAGCAATATTAATTTGCAGCTATGGGCAGCATGGGTTGCAACCCATGTCATTTCTGACCAGCACTTAATCCGATGCTTGTCAGTAAACTCTTCGGATATTTAGGTCTGGGCCGACTGAGAGCCTAGCCAGCGCCAGAAGCTTACGCCCTTCGGAAACAAGATGCGATTTGAAATCTTGGCATAATTGTTGTTACTAAACGCCATGCAGAAGACAGAGCCCGGCCGAGAAACGTTGAGTTTCCAAACTACATGCACTTCGATTTGCCCAGCCCGGTTAGCCAACCACGTAGCTGCAGGCTAAAGCCATCCAAGTGGACAGCTTTTATGTACAATACATGGTTTTTACGGAGAGGACGGCGCCCGTGATCCGCATTAGTTTCGCGTTGGTCGACTGCTTTTGCTTGTGCCTCTGGCGGGGAGCGTCTTCCTGCTACTGCCTCAGGCGTCCGTCCTGCTCCCTGGGCTGTTGTCGGTCAGTCCACCACCATCCCTAGCGAGCGAGCTTCTTCTTCTCTTTGCTTCTTATCATCATTTAATTGGAAGCTTTTCTTCTGGCTGCTCTGCGTTGTTGCCTCTGTATAGTTTATTGATCTTAAAGCTGAGTCGCACGGCTGCGACCGAATAGTGTAGTCATCTCTTGCTGCTGTTGCTGCGGCTGCTCAGTAAACCTCTTTTACGTCCCTGGTTGATTGAGATCGGCAGCATTCCTAGCACCATCTGAAAGAGGTGTCTGCTTCGACAGCTGCTAAGTTTTGTGCCACTCTGTGCTGTGTTACCTTCTCGTTGTTCACACCCCATGTGCTTGAGTTGTTCTCGGTCGAACGGAGACGTAGCTAATGGATAACTTAGTCAAGGTCAGGTACAATAATTATGTTTGTCGCCGCCGCAAAAAGGCTAATCCGCTGAAGGATCTCAAGCACGGCGTCGTCTGGGCGGGTACCTTCCAGTTCAGGACATCGAGGGCACCGAGCGGGCCGGTTTGCTCCTACATCGGTGCTTGTTGATGAGCATTTCCTACTATGGGATACACCTACATGACAGGCAGAAGAATACTGGGTCTACTCATAACTGTTTTTTATTACGGAAATGCATACAAAGCATAGCGCAGTGCCAAATTGCTACATAAATGTAATAAATAAATATTATTTAAAGAATTCTCTCATTGTCTCTCTATCGGATTTTTACATATCGGGCCACAGCCATCAAACAATGAAGGAATTTTATACAATTAAAGTAAACCACTTCTATGTATCGATATTAATATAGGCGTTATCCAAATCACCAATGTACAATATTTCCTATACGCGGTGGGTTTGGGTATCGCTAACTAGAAGCTTGATAAAGTTCTTTCGTATGTCGACAGAAAGATGTTTCGTCCACTTACCGTGGTAAATCTCTTACAAAATATTTTAAATAAGCGATTTTAAACACTAATTAGCACTCTGAGGATTTATTTTGGTCTGACTGCTATGAGAGAGACAGAGAGAGAGAGAATAGAGTAGAAAGCTGAAAATGAGTGGAAAGGAGGCTAGGTAAGCGATAACGTCCGCCTTCTTGTGCGATTCTCTGAGTACACGCCAGGCGAACATATTATTGATTATTTCAAGTCCTCTTCAAGTGTGAGAGAAAGAGAGAGAGATAATAATCTTAATAACTTTAATCAAATCTACGAATCTTCAAAAAAATGCATGGAAAGGATTGGAACAGAAAATACCATATTAGGATTATAAAGGTACTACTATTACAAATACACCACTGCACCCCCCGCCCATCACTATTACGCTTATAAGTGGCAAATACAGCACTAGCGTCATTTCCCAAGCAGCCAGTAGTCGGTATGCGTTGTTAACGACTGAGCTGGCTAGATGTCTGACAGGTGCTTGTTAGACCCGCCATTTAGGCTACTGTTTCTCGCTACCGTTCGGGTACGACGTGTGAGGATGTTCGACGGCTGGACCGGAGGCAACCATAGCGGACAACGTCTGTCATCGTCGAGGCGACGACGGGACCGACAAAGCTTACCGTAGACTCGGAGAAGGAAGGAAAGCGCTTCGATTACTTTCTGTCGCGCTCATGTTCGATGATTCGCATCAGCTAACCCTTGTAGCATATAATGATGACGATGACGACGACAACGACGACGAAGACGGCGAAAACCTAAATTGACCTCAGTGGGTAACTCGACCGAACAAGAAGACGAAGAAAAAGCAATAAAGGTGCGCCCACTTACCGGTGACTTCTATCTGGCTTCCTGTATTCGTCGTTCCGCGTGAGCCTCAGTCCTTGAGGCCTGTATCGTCCGCCTATAGCCCGCATAGTGGCTGGCTTGCTTTTAGCTAATGAATACAGCCTTTTGTTAGTCGGTAGTCAGTTTCGCGGCACGTCACCACCGTTATAGGTACCACCGGTACGGTGCAGTTCAAACTTCACGAGCAAGACGCGTGCCGCTTGCCGTTTCCAGAGCGTCTCAAACGGCAAAGTCGGATGGCTTTGAAATGGCGCTTTGAGTTTGGGCAATGTGCGCCGGAGTTGAAAGCTTCAATGCGAACTCTAAACAGGTCGCTTTATAGAGTTCGGCAAGACCTCTAGCATGGCTCGACTAAACGAACTACTGACTAATCATTTAGTGTACGAAATCGCCGCATCGTAAGCTGCATTCTGTGAAATGGAATTGTCGCTTGCAGGGTATGCATCTGACACGTTTGCATCGTTAATCCTGCATTTAAGAACGATTGCAAGTCCGATTCAACGTTATTTATAATCTTACATAAATCTCGAAATCCCAAGAAAAATCGAAACCGTATGCGTCGTTCCGGGATTAAAACCACGACCACTAGTGTCAGAGCCCTCTCATCAACGCTACCTAGTCAACCTCTTTAGTGGTGGTAGGCCGACAGTAAGCGCCGTTTGAAGTTAGTTTAGTCGTACAATAGGTAAATGTGTTCTCCACTCTATTATAGGAAAAAATATCGCACGTAATTTATCTCAGAACCAACCATGTTAGCTGGACATGGCGTGGTTCTGGCTTTGAACCTAATGTTTACTAGGCTGTTTACCCATTCCAAAAATGAAATTTTCTTATATCAATCATATTTGCACATATGCCAGACAGCACAGAGTCTACTTGTTCGTTTTGCGGATAGATGTTTTCCGTTTATCCTATGACTGAGGAAATAAAATAAATGGGAACAAATTGTGGCGTAAAGTATGTATTCCTCTAGTTGCAGACAACACATTGTATATATATATATATATATATATATATACATATCGTATTTTGCCGTATTCATTTGCCAGAAGACGGCAAGTGGCAGTGCGGACCAAGAAGGCTAACTCGAGCAAAGAAAATGCGGTATAGTAGCAGGACTCTGTCGTAGAGGTCTGGCTAGCCATACGCGAAGCTCTAAGATGTGAACTGCAGCCCGGCTTTTGTCGAGCGGCTATCAAAGGCCTCTACATCTGTGGTCCCAACGGACCTCTGGTCGACACCCCAGCAAAGCAAACACCTCCTCTTACACCGCTAACAGACTTAAGATCGTTAATTCTACAAGAGTGCCGACGGCTGGTCCGACGGGAGCCAACCTCGTGCCACGAAGCCAAATGAAGGCAAGCATAATTAAGGGCCCGTGGCCAGCTACATTAAATCAGTTCTTACCGACTGACGCGTTAAGGTGTCCGCTTAGCCTTTTGTTTCTGCGCTCGTCACGCAATGATCCTAGTTCGTCTGTTAGCTAGTTATCTTTAGTTAGAAGGGACCGGTGAAACAGCTGTACAAATAATGGACAGAGAGCAGACAGACAGACAGATAGGCAGCCAGCTGTGAGTACAAAATGTACGGAGTACGTTAGCGGAACGCAGGGGTCTCAACGGAGAAGCAAGGCTAGAGAGCAGAGTGTTATCAATCAACGGCACGTATGTCTCACGCCGTCTATTAGAGTGGGCCAACTGCATACAAACACTAGCAGTAAGGGCGACATCCAAAGTAATAGCAGTAATAGTAGAGACAGTATGTGTAGTAGTAGTAGTAGTGGTAGTGGTAAATTTATTAACAGGGTCTTTCGCCTCAGCCAGCGCAAGGCTTTCAGGTGCACCGTTCCGTGCCAGAATGAAGGGTCGCGTCTAAACGACGACGAGGTTTAGTTGCGGCTGCTAGCTGTGCTCCCAGTGGGAAGGAAGAAACGAATCCGGCGGTGGCGAAGTGCTGCTGTGATTTCTGCAAATTGGTTGGAACGAGCTCCGCTGCCGACGCCATCGACCCGTCGATAAGCGGACCCTTCTGCAAAGCTTCTGTGAAGCCGTCTGGAGCCAGACTGGAGTTGACGAGTCAACTAGGCAAACTGAGCTGACCTCTGTGTGGCCCAGTTGTATGCTCATGGGCGTCCCGACAATGTCCGAATTCTCGAGAATTGCTGAGCCTCTCTCTCTCTCTCTCTCTCTCTCTCTATATATATATATATATATATACATAAACATACTACTTAATTCATCACGAATATCGGTAACTCACGAACGCATCGGCAGTTTTCCCAAGATCGTCGGCACACGTTGGGCGTGTTCTATAAGGCGGAAGAAAGTGCGTTGACTAAAACGCCATTGAAACAATAGAGACAGCAGTTTTGACATGCACAGCGACAACTGCCACATAAACAAAAGCAACTGCCGTGGTTTCATATAGTAATAGCCATAATATACGAATAATGTCATATACTAATAGTATATAGAAGCAATAATTGAACCAACATTTACAATAGTAGCATAATGAGTAAAACTAATAATTAGCACTCTTCGTTAGACTGCCAACACGATGTAGCTAAGACGCACTAAAAACCAGACTAGACATGTTATTTCACCGAAGTCGTGGAATCGTTGCATCTGCTGCCACTACTGCCGGATCGGGAACGTCTTGTTGCATAAGATCTGTTTTATTTTTGAAACATTAATGTAAATTCCGCAACAACTATGCAACAGACCAAACAACGACAATTGTAACGATCAAGTAGATCGCAAACGTGAATTAGCTGAATCAGGGATCACGGAATCTTTCCCTCACTCGGCAGAGATATACGCACAGTGCAATTTTCGCTTATGTTTGCTACTTTTGAAGAAGAAACCCTCAACCTACTCTTTAGGCTAACTCACAAGGCAAGAGGCTAGAACACGTTTTCTAAACTTTAATACTTCTGCAAAAAAACAGAAAAAGAAAGACTCCGGAACGTCTTGTTGGCAAGGCTTGCTCCGGGACTAGAAACAACTTGTCATAGGCTGCGTTTGAAATTCTTATTATAGCGTGTATCTGAGCTAGTGTGACGCGAAGCATAGCAAACCTTCTAGTATTTGAGTGAACTGAACGCTGTTACTATTATCGACATGTGTGTAGTAGTAATAGGTACGTTTATGGTCCGTTATCGACACTATGTATATATATATATATATATATATATATATACATATATAAGAGGATATTTACATGGTCCCACTTGGGGGTACTGGTATTAGCTGTCGACGGATGTCCTGCTAGAGGAAGCACCATCATCATCATCATCGTCATCACCACCATGTCCCGGAACACCAGAACTCACGCCAGGCGTGATTTGTACGATGACAAAGTTCCACTCGACTGGTTCCACCTTGTTCCGCGCGTACGCGCCCTGCCGGACGTCGCTGGACGTCGTTGATTAGGGCTATCCAATAGAGGCTGTCCAACAGGGTCGGTCTCTTTTTGGCAGGATTTATGGCGACAGCACGTACACATGTACATTGCTGGCCAGATCGTACAAGCCTAGAAGGTTAGGTGCCTACTCGTATTGAGTAGGTGTCAAGCAAAGTCAGCTAGCTTCGCGGCCGCCGATTGGCCCGCAGTGAACGTATTATGTGACACGTGCCGTCGGATTGAAGCTGTGCGCTTAAAGTCCATGCGCTAATGACACAGCTCCTGCAGAGTCGATTGCCATTCATTAAGACACAGCTCCTGCAGAGTCGATTGCCTGGACTCGGGCTCTTCAAGCTCAAATAAGGCTTTCAAATAAGGGTTCAAACTCGTCTAAGTTAAGTCGACGTACCTTTGCAATAACTCACGGCAGTTTGGTACAGTTTTTGTTTATTGTTTTATTTCTCTCTCTCTCTCTCTATATATATATATATATATATATATATACGAGATAAGACGAGTATGACAGCTGTGTTTGTAACCGTTGCGGAGAAGTCTGCACTAGATATCATGCTGCAGAATGCCCCTTTGTGCAATCAATTGAATGAACTAGCCCGCTTATGAGGGCTTTTTTTTATCCTAACTCGTACCATTTCGAGAGTTGTTATGTTGTTGTTATCTTACTAATATTCTTTTACCTATTTTCTCTGTTTTATGTCGTTGATATGCTACTCTACATGAGTGAATAAATGATGAATTGAATATATATATATATATATATATCACCGTGACACGGTATAAACTATTATTATGGATATGTTTTATTTATATAACTTTGTTATGTAAACACCGACTTCTCTATCTCCTCGCAGGACACCCCTCCTATTCGTCGAGGAGCTAAGACGACGTTTCGACTTGCCCACATCTTCCAATTACGTCAACGTCCTCAAATCGTGGGAGTGCAAGTTTTCTGAAATCAGTGCGGATTTCTTTAGCACAGGAGCAATGCAAAACCAGGCATGGAAAGGGCCGAGCCGATCTAACCGCCATGTGGTGACTAGGTTCGCCGTGCATGGTTTCCACCACGTGCTGTGCGCGACATCTGGGTTCCATGATCCCTCGGACTCTTGTGTGTGTCAACGTTGTAAACTACCTTGCGGTAGATACCATGCTGCCTCCTGTACACTAGTCCCGTCTCTAGCTAGTCTAGATAACCAAGCTCGCGTCATAGCTTTTACATATCTATTATTTTATAAGTCCAAATGTGTGTATGTATACATATGCATATATTTTAACTGTACTTTTTCTACACAACATGTGTGATAATAAATCTGACTAAGTTATGTTAACACCTTGGAGTGAACAATTGTCTCCGCGTGAACGTGTGGTCACGGGTCCTCTAGCCCAGGATTAACCCAGTTCAACATTGTGCCCCGAGCAGATGCTGCGTTTTTTTGTTGAATGTCGAGGGAAAGCCTCTGGCGCAAAAATTCCTCTGCTCTCGGGTCTGCCGTCGAAAGGTCAAGTCTTCTACCCAAGCGCTGAATCAGCATAATATATATATATATATATATATGTGAGCAAAGTAGAGCACGACTTCCTAACTTCCTACTTACTTCTGAGTATGACGCTGCGTGGCGCCCACACCTACTGCAAATACAGGTATCACGGGGCACATAAAAACCTAATGTTTTGCCGAGAATGGGATGGTGCTTATGAACCGCAAAAGGTGTTACAATGTTCCTATTGGTCTTGTTAAGTCCCTTCCATGCCTTCCGATCATCGTTGGTCATTGCGTATCGTGTAACTCAGGGTCGACAAGTTTTTTCCTCTAGGGGTGGAAAATGCATTTACGCGCACCCGCTGATATTATGGCGGGTAAGTGGGGCTAAACGCAGGGGGAGAGGGTACATGACTTCTTTTAAATCAGGCGCACTACCCACTAACAACCACCTCCCAAAACCCCTCCTGGTTCAGAATTGTGAACCGTTACTTTGAGACCAGGAGGGGAGCGCCTCACGCTTCAACCCTCTCCATAGTTTGCAGGTGCGTGCCGAGCGGATCATTTCTGCTGGATCGAATCAGGAGTTATCTGGGCGCCGAATCGCGCCCGGCGATTATTTCTAGCCGGATCCTTTTGCGCATGAGCCCATCCATAGATTTATTTTAGGCCAGTACCCCAGTAAGTCGTCGATGAAGAATCGACCATGTGTGCGACGATAATCTGTGCGCTAGATGCCCGTAGAGTGAACGGTGAGCTATCCCGGTACACAGACAACGTCGTAGCACGCCTCAATTGTATGGGCGGCATGATCGGGCACCTTGATGTCGTAGAGGATGCATATGTTCGTACGTTGCGTTCCCGATCCTTATCATATACGCCTACTTCTCTCTTCCGCCAGCATGTCCCATGGAAGGGAACCTTGCATGCGAGAACAAGCAGGACGTCGGCGGAGACCGTTCGGCTAACCCGTATTGCGACACCCGTATTGCGTTGGCAAGCGGCGCAAGGCCTGACGGGCCGTGGTCGCCCTGAGTGCTAAATCCGCCCACACTGGTACGGCATAGCGCGCGACTGCCTCTGCAACAGGAGCTAATAGGCACCGTTTAGGATCAGACGCGCCTCTTTTTCCGGAGTAGTATATGGGCTAGGTTGGCCGATACTTCTTCTACCTTTTGCGTAATCCGCCTAATGTGTGGTAGGCCTGTTAGACCTGTGTCCACGGTCATTTCTAGGTACTTGGCGTGGCGGGACAGCGTAAGAGCGTGCCCGTTGAGCTCCAGGGAGCGTCGGTAAGCTAATAAACTCTAAGTCAGCTGGAGTAGTCGGAGGGTCGAAACGTCGTTTGTTCGCTAGAATAAGGGGCGTGTCACCTAAGAGGTATACTAATCTGCTTTGTGTTGAGCGATGTAGCCCGATAGCATGTTTGAGCAATGTTGACATTATATGACCCAGCCCCTCAAGCTACGACGCGGAAAGGCTCTCCCAGATTACTTGAATTCCGTAAGCAGCAACAGGTGCAACCTCTATCGCCAACAGGGTCACTGCTGATTGTAGCGATAGCTTCGATAGCGTCCGCATTCCAACATTCGCAATTAATGCTCGCCCGACCCTATCCGTAATGTGCTCTGTGAAGCATGGGCCGTTGGTCTTATTCACATACTCAAGGGTAGTTGGCTCTATACGCAGTCGGATTCGGCTAGTCGCCCTCCCCGGGGGAATTTGGTAGCTTCAGTTTTATTAGGGTTGATTGTTAGTTGACATCTTGTACGTACGCAGAGAGTCTTGCCAATACTTGTTGGACATGAAAACGACATTTTTCCAAAAATGACAAGGTCATTTGCATACAGCAACGTTTTAACGTGAGAAGTAAATCCTTGAACTCGAGATGGCAAGTTAGCAGAAAGAACAGCAGAGGGCTTCTATCGCCCTGTACGACACCGGTCGTGTACTCAGCGAGCTTTACGAAGATCTTGTCTCTAGGCGCCCTGTCAAACGCCAATTTGAAATCGACGTATACTGCGTAGAGTGCCTGTTTCGACCGACTGATGCCGCTGCGCACTTCACTTAGTAATGCGTTGGTAGTTGAGCGACCCATGCGAAAACCGTGCTGTTCGTTCGGTATGCAGCCGCAGGACTCCAAGAAGGTGCTGAGCCATCGAGCGATGCCGCCATCTTCAGATGTTCGTTGCGAACTCTGTCTAAGCCAGCTGCTTTGTTTAACTGGAGCCGGTCCATGGAGCGTAGTACTTCCACTACGGAGAACCTTGCTGCTAACTCATCGTGCATAAACGAAGACAGTTCGCGTTCCCATGCGTTATCAAAAGATGGAATACTGATGGGATGGTATTTGCACTTAAGTGCATTACTCTGAAGTGCTTTACCACGACAGCAAAGTTTATGGGACAAGAGGACGGCTTCGCCCGTTAAATTCACTTGTGGGACTCCTTGATTGCCAGACTCAGTACCTTCTCCTCCTGACGCTCAAGGTATTGCCGTCGCGTCGACTCGAAAGTTCGCCTATACCAGCTCTTGAGTAGATTACAAAGCGGCATCATAAACGGGTATTGTCCAGCCAGCACACGGGCATGGAACTACGCCACGGAGGCTAGTCTACAGCTCATGTTAAACCATGGTGGCTCTCGACGCGGGCTCGGTGCACAGACGGACAGTGTAATCGCCTCGGTTAGCACGCCAGTGTACGATTCAATGTATGGGCCACGCTATACTGGGAATAGCGCTGCAAGCTTTGGGCCAAACCTCGTTTGGGTCCAGTGTTTTAGCTAACCGCAGTGCTCTTTCGCGGCGGAGTCTCTATTTGTGGGAGTAATATTTCGACGTTCCAGTAAAGACTGGAACACGCTACGTGGAGTTACAGCCTTGATGTAGCGGGTTGCTTTTTTTTCGACAGAACGACTTCTCTCAGAGTCTGCGTTGCAAATATGATTTATCAATTACCGAACTTCCCATAAAGCCTTCAAACGTCGGGACGTTCGTATCGGTAATCAGGCTGCAGCCGAAATCATCGAGCACAGAAAGAAGAGCGCGGGTACGAACATCATCAGGTTTGTCGACCCTCGTATTGAATTCGCCTGCCACTAAAACCGAAAGTCCAACTAAGGGAAGAGCGTGGATAGCCCATGTGATTCTATCGCTCAACACCATCGTGTTCCCGGCGTTCGATGGTCGGACATAGGCTGCCACAATGTTGAATCGGCTACCCCGAAGTAGTACTGATAGTAACCAGGCACGTCAAACGATTTCGTCTCCCAGGTCTAGGTTAGAATAATGACATCAATATCGACGATGACTGTAGGATTATGTAGTCCCAGGGCGCAGGTTGCACCCTCTACGTTCCACTGCACAATTGTTATCTTATTAAGTACAGCTAACGGCATCTGGCCGGCCCTGGGAGTTTAAATTGTCGATCTCTGCTTGGTGGTGGTCCTGGGCTTGGCTTCCTTCCTGGTATCTCCTGTTTATCCCTGGTATGTAGACCTGTCTCCCCCTGTGCCGAATGATTTGGCTGTCCGGGCGTTGGACGGCCCGCCGCGCTCGCTGCGTGCTTCTTCCAGACTGCAACTCGCGCTCTGGAACCGGCGGTGCGTGTTGATGTTCGGGTTGGTTGGCATGTTGAACACTGTCTTGTTCGGTACGGGTGGCTGAAGAATCATGACTTCGAAAAAGATGCCGCGCGAAGAGCGATCGCTTTTGAACACGCCTCTGCAGAGTCCTGAGAAGCCGTACACGAGTATATACCTCTGTGAACCCTGGCGCTGTGCAAATGAGTCACGTTAATTATGTCGATACCCAACTCATGACAGCGAGTGATCAGCTCGTCATTTGCTTCACCACACTCTTTCTGTAATCGCATTAATGTCATTACTCTTGTTCGCACATCTATTGAACAGTCCTGAGGAACTTGTCCTTCTTAAGCGCCATGAATTCATTGTAACCAGCGTGTAGTATCACGCGAATGGGTTAACTATTCTTCCTATCAAAATTCTCGGCTACTCGAAATACACGCCCTACGTCTCCGTCTGACACAGCTTGCAAGGCCACTGAACGTTTATTGGGCGGAGAGGCGACAATCCTTCTTCTCAGCCGATGCACCGGCTTATCGCCAACTATCAGCATCGTCTTCGCAGGGGCAGTGTGGAGTGGCGCGAGTCTGCTATTTTGCAGGGCTTCTGTCGCGCTGGTATTCGTGTACTTGAGACGCTTTCCTTTCCTATGCTGACTCTTCGCATTCAACCTGGTGATTTCCTGTCTCACTTGCTTAATTGGCTCATCAGGTGAGTAACAGAGTTCATGAGTTTGTTACCCAGCGGCAGTTTATCAAGAGCATCCATGAATTACTCACTGTCCATCTTAGCGGTGGGCAAAGAGCACATTCGGCAGTACCAGACTGCGTCAGCCTCAGCTGATGGCTCGCGTTCATCCGTAACTCTGCAGGCACTGTGGAAGGTTCGTGGACAGCCGCTACAGTGCAATCGCCACCAGTGTGTGCTTACATCTTAAGCAGATGTTTTCGACTTCCATTCTGTTCAAACGCTTGTTGTTGTTGTTGGACACCGCACTGTTGTCTGGACTACTGTCGCTTTGTTCAGTGAGAGTGCGTTTCCGTCGATTATCGCTATGACACGGAGTCACAATTATCGGAACGGCCGATTCTACTACTAGACTGGCGAGGTCGATCTCGTCGTTGATGGGAGCACTACCAGCGTTCGGGGCACGCGGGTTCACCCTCACCTACGGGAATAAAGAGAGTTGCTTTATATATATATATATATATATATATATATATATATATAGAGAGAGAGAGAGAGAGAGAGAGAGTTGCTTGTTTGTTGTTGGTGTTTGTGTGGTTGCCAGATAATTGTTCGCCAAATGCCAAGTAAACTGACAAATGCAATTTATTTTTCAATGGCGCAGCAGCGGACGTCACACCGACCTGGTAACTGAAGTTGGCGGCGGGCTATCGGACTACCCAAGCAGACAGCCGAACGTAAATGATTTTACAGCGAGGTTCCGACATCTGCTTCACAGTGGCCGAGAAAGAGAGAGTGCTTTATCTCCCGCCTGGTTCCACAACAATTGACTCAGAAAGCGAACACGCGAACGTTTCAACGACGACATTTTTTTCTTACTAATCTCAACATCGTTGTCGGTGTCGATACCGTCAGCTCCATCCATGATGGCCGTGGTCATCACACCCGCCACCGGCGATCACTGAAAAGCAGCACAAAATAGCTCGCTGTGAGGAAATCTTTTAGCGAGGAAGTCTTCGAGCGAAAATAATAATGGCGCTAGCCGACAGTAGTTGCCACGACAGACCCCACGACAGCAGTTTCTCTGTTCGACAATATCAGAAGAGGGAAGGAGCGGGCGAACGGTGAGGGCGTTGGGGCGTTATCGAATCGACACCTCAGCGGCAGCAGCTCGAGGTAGCTAAAGAGATCATCATTCTATTCCGGCTGTCTGTAGGTGAGCCGTCGGTTAACTGCAAGCTCCTCTCTGTGCTCTTCCCTGGTTGCGTAATTTTGTCCTTGAACGCATTCGTCCTCTTTCCCTCTATATATTATAGGCAAATATATTGTGATGATTTATTAATTATTTACAATACATTTGCACACTCGGCAGTGCTCGCTTATATATATATATATATATATATATATACTTGCCGGGTGCGTCTCCTTCGATCCATTCTTAAGCTTGTGTTGGTGTTTATTTTCAACTTAGTAATGTTAACCAAACTTGCAAATCCGTAGAAAGATCGCCTTTTAATGGCGGGTTGACATAACTAGAGTTTTCCCAACAGTCCTTTGTGCAATCACAGCCGTCGACACTCAGCGGTGTGGGTTATCATCTATATATATATATGAAACTCGATATGGTTTATCATCTATTTCAAGCATTATTTTTTATATAGGATCGAACCAGCGACAGCCCGGTTGATAAAAACAACGGCTAGCGCCCCGCTAGCCCCTCGACGCCGCCACTAGTTTTACAACCCATTTTCTTCTGTTTGATTCTCTCCCCTCTCATAGGTGGTAAATTTTGTTCTATTTATTGCGTTCGTTGCTTTGGCCCTATATCATTTCCGCTGCGTCACCATCATTTGAGGGTTGCCGCGGGCTTAACCGTTAGGCTGTGTCCTTCAAATGAAGACAGGTCATTGAAAAACGTTATGCTGGTCATGCTGTCCCCCCCCATTATAAGCGTGGTTCAAGCCGGCCCTGTTTTGGTCGGAAAGCGCAGATAATGTTGAAGCTTCTTCGCTGTTTGTTTTAAGGGCGCTAAGTCATTGTCGGTAATTGTAAAAATGGTTCGATAAGAAAAATTTGTTTTTATAGCAAACATGGCGCAAAATCTTTAAATTGTATTATCATTAACTGATATATCTAAATTTGATACCCTATGTGATAGAATTGCAATGAAGTAAAACGAAAGTAGTTCCGTTGAAAATGGTTGTAACATACATTAAAAAAAAAAAGTGATAGAATTGAGTCCGTTGCGATCTTTTCACTGGCGCTCCATCTATCTTGTAATCTGTTTGTCTCTAGGACGCGCAAAAAAGTTAAATCATCAGAACATTGTTTTCGTTCATGCATATATATATATATATATATATAAAAGAAGAAAGGATGAGAAGTGTTGCTCCAATTTATTTTGCGGTGACACAACTTTTCTCTGCAAGTCTGAGAGACAAACAGCGCAAAAGATAGATGGAACCTCAGTGAAGCGGTCGCAACGGACCCGATACCATCACACGGGGTCATGGCAACTTTTTGCAAGGTGGAAGCTGAAGGCGCTCGGGAGCTACTTCAACTTCTTGCCCTTCTTGCAGGGAAGAGGTTCCTATTTGTCGGGTTTGCATTGTCCCACTTCCACCCACAGGCAGGCCTTTGTGTTGCGCAAGGCGTACGCACAAGGTTGGCGCAAGGCGAATGATTATGGTGTTCTGGCAAGGTTCAGATTTGATGACGGTGTGGTATATGTTATCTACGTATGTTCAAGCGGCGGCGGCAGCATTCGCGGCTTGAGGCTGGGAATGTATTTGTATTGCGGGTTGTACTGGGTTACGTCCTTCGTCTACACCGTTCGCCGACTGACAGTGGCGCAGTGGAGGCAGGCCATAATGACGTGGCCGAAATAAGAGAGAGATATTCCCTTCTGTTCGATGCAAACGCTTCTCGCTCGGTTGCTCGTGTGCCCAACCGCGTTCAAACGTTCAGGCGATATCAGGTATTCTTGTGTTGCGGCTTCAAACACATCGCGCTGTACTACAACTACGCTCGTAGGTACGTCTTTTAAAGCTTTCCTGAGGTCACCTGATGGATACAGCGGCTGTTCTTTTGTCTGCTGGTCTGCGGGGCCGGACGTTTCCAGCGGCGGCTTGAACTTGCTGGGACGTCGGCAGCCACCAACCCCCGGGTGTCCCTCTGAATGTATTCGAGGCCAATTCAGGGCACTAGCCAGTTGTCGTCAGGCCACAACATAAGACCTCGGCTGTATATTCTGCATACTGTGCATTCTGTCGTATGCTTGGCTCCGTGCTTGATCGTTTCCTGATCATTCTTGGCCTGGTGGCGAACGTGAGGTACGACAACCATGATGATGGCGATCAGTGGTGTTGTTCAGGCTTCTGCTGTTGTTGCTGTCGCTGTTGTTGTTGTTGTTGTTGCTGTTGCTGCTGTCGCTGTTGTTGTTATTGTTTTTATTGCTGTTGTAGTACATCTCAAGTATACCAAATTACAATCGATTGCGGCTAGCCAGCAACAGGGGAGAGTGGGCATACGCCACGTATGGCCCTAGTCTCCATGCAGGATTAGGGTTAAGCCGCCGGTATGATGTCTTTTGATCCTGGCGAGCATGGGCTACGCTATCAATCTACCCAGCTACTGTGGAGGACGTAATCCGCGCCCTTCGCCGGCCCCATTCCGCCCTACGCCTCATGATGTCTACGCAGCCGTCCTTCTAGTAGCCATCCTTAATTGGGCGACCACTTGGCAAAATCGGTCGCCACTGTCATCGTCGCTAAGTTGATAGACGGGGGAAAGGGGAGGAGAGCTTTTTAAAGGGCCTAATTTAGAGGGCCTATTTCCTCGTGCTGGCGCGCCAGACGTCCATTCGGTGCTGTCACGTATTTACGTGTGTTGTGTGTGCTTGTGTACGTGTGTTTATTTGTGTCTTCTAATCCGGAGCGTGCTCAAATGGTCGGAGCGGGCAGATATAGATAGATATATTGATGAAGCACGCGCTAAAAAGCCTCGCAGCTGGCTTCTATATAAAGCTGTGGATCAGGCCACGCTGTCGCACTTCTACATGTGCATTACGCGGCGAAATGACGAAATACTACGCGGCGAAAGACGCAAAGCACGCGGCTTTCGAGTTTCTTCCGTAGCCGCTAACGAAAACACTTGGCCAAACCGGCTGATTTACGTTGATCTCTACCTTGCACCTATTTTTACATTTATTATTAAGGAAATAATAAATTGAATATTGTTTTCGAATTTTCTCTGAAAAGCGATCTTAAATAACAATAATTCCGCCTACTACCATCAAACGTCTAGCCTTTGACGATGGTCTTCGCATATTTCGCCTTGAAGACTGCGTTGTAGAGAGCTGTTCTCTCTCACCTTCTTATTTCACTGTGTAGCCAAGATTTAGGCATGCATATTGAAATGACTTCTACGTACGTACTCGAAGCATTATACGTATATACTACGAGTATATCCGCCGTCGACCGTATGTTGCCGGTTGAAAACGTAAATGTTCATTGCTCAAAAACTCTTTCCTCACGTGGAAGACTCCCTTTAGGTAGTTATGTGTTTAAAACGCGGGGCTATCTGACAAGGATGGTTTGTGACTCTGAGGCTTTAAGTCGTGGGTTCGACCTTGACAAAACGTTTATTAGTATATGCTGGGGACCCAATATTGGCGAAGCTAAGTAGTACCAAGTAAAAATATATTTATTATTCTTAAAATTAAGAATAGAATGTACAGCGTGTTCTTTTTTTATAAATACTTTGTTTATAATAAGGCGATTTATATAGCTCATAGATTAATTGCAGAACATTTGAGTATGAAAACCTTTGACATTACTTCTTTTTGCTCACACTTAGGCACTCTTAGATCGACAGGAAAGCACATAACCCTGTCGAGGTTTGAGAATTTGCTTCTAAGAATACAAATTGCTCAATTACGCTCTCCTACTGATTATTGCTATATATTATGTATATAACAACATATTTATCACATATCGGGTAAAAATATTTTGAAGGCACGAGCCCTCTTGGCTATTTATTAGCTCTCATAGAGTAAAATACAATTCGCGATTTTCCAGAAAGGTCTGTACTGAACGCAGCGTCATTGACCTGGGATTTTTAACTAAATCGAATTGCTCATATCGGTCTATTTTGGTATGCACTATTGCAAATATTTGTATGACGGAGCCAGTATTTTGCTAAAGTACTTCATGTGGTAGTTTATTACGGTTTATGCATATAAACGGGTCAACAATGTGCGTACATATAAAACATTCTAGCGCTTGTTGTTCGCAACAGGATGCTTTACGAAAGGTCAGTTGCTTAAAGTATCTTTCCCTAAAATTCCATGAAAACAATTGTTTTGGAACTTGGCTGTCATTGCCTATATTCAATTTCTCTCACTGTCCTTTTTAAGATATAAAACAAGCTCTACTGCAAAATATTTTACTATTATTATAACTTTTGTGATGTGGCTCCAGTCAGCGCTAGGCCTATGAATATATTTTGTAGTCTAACGTAGATTTCAACTTGCCCATATATAAATAAATGTGGATCGTCGGGGCCATTCATGGAATAAACTGGATGATAAAGCGTTAGATTATTAGCATATTCAAGACCGGCAAACCAAGGGGATATGTATGTGTTTATATCCAGCATTTTTAAATTTATATTTCCATTCGTTTTAATACTTAACATGTAGTTTAACCAGCAGCATTGTCTTAAAGGGGCGCTCAAAGTAGATCTTTACTACAACAATAATAAATAAATGTAATCTGTGATTTGGCATATTTCAGGCTTGGCATACGGTGGCATTGTTGTGGAAAATCTTGGAAATGCGCAATGCACCTGCGTTATGGGCAGCTAGCTGTAACCAGTGTGAGACTGGGCAAATCCACTAAATCCTTCCCACTTCTTAGGCTTAGAATTACATGGCAGTATTTCGACACCCGCGCCGGGGAGGGGGGGAATCATATTCTACTGCTCCATGCGTCTTGCCGATGTTCTGTTCTAAGCGATAGGCGTGCGTTAAAGGCCCAGGCGCTTAGATCTATCTCCGTAGGCTCCTCATCTCGACCGCCCTTCCGCGGGCACTGCAATAACCTTTATCTTCGTTTCATCTCAAGGTCAGTCTTAAACTCCAAAATGCTATCCAAGAAATTTCATCCTTTCAGCCAGCCTTTGGGCGTTGTGATCATGTGGGCAGCTCGGTCCATCCGACAACGACCATGCGCAACCCCATACGCCGCAGAGCGCGTTCTTGAGTGGGCTCAACACCGGTAGACCGTAAGCTCGACGTCGTTTAAATAATCTGAAGTCGCACAGGACAAATATGTGGGCTATGGCTTTGTTTATCCTGAAATTGTCCGTGTCCCGTCAGCGCTTGATTGACGTAGTACGACAGTTTTTCATGCCTGCAACTGTGCTGGGGACTGCATGGCCGGTATAAGGAAAGCCCGATATGAGCTTTTTTCGTCTACAAGATCCAGCTGTCGGCCATCGGGGTGCTCTGTTCATCTTGCCAAGCATCCACGACGGCCTTTCTAGCCATGTTTTGGGACATACAGGGCAATGGATTATGCCACTGAGTCCAGTGGGCGGTATTTGGCTTCAGAGGCTGCTCTAGATTTAGCCACGATTTTGAGTAGGAAAATTCGGTTGACCTTCTAGACAACATGCGTTAGGTCGGCCTGTCCAATAAGACCCATGTCGAGATTCACTTGTAAATACTTGACCTCCCGTTTGATAGGGATCGCGTATTGTCGCGGGATATGCCAATACCCGGCGTCCTTTTTCGCCCCGTGAGGTATATAGCTTCTGTTTTCTGTGAAGCTAGTCAGATGATGATCTTGCATGCAGATGGATGCCTTAAGTAGTACCTCGTTGGCCTTTTGCTCTAATGTCCGTTTCTTTCTCGAGCAGAGTAGCACGAGATTACCCGCGTAAGCCAGAGTCCCGACACCCTCCGAAAGGTAATCGATTTTTAATACCCCGTGCTAAGCAAGGTTACCCAAGATGAAATAATTCGCCGCGGTTAAGCCGAGATGCCATTTTGCTCCAGCAAACCCCCAATCCTATTTCGAACTATACGTTTTCGTATATTTTTTGAGTAATTGGCTTTTAAAGTGGTTTTGTTCTGGGTACGCGCGCGGACGCCTTTGATATGGGGGAAGTGCCAACATATCTAGTGTGGACTTTTGCCAGATGTTTGGCAGGAATTGCAAGTACTTGCACAAACTATTTTCGAGCAGTAGACGTTCTGGCTACGTACGCCCGAGACCACTGAATCTCTGTCGCACAGCATCATGATATGTGGCGGTGCAACCTTTGACACCAAAAGACGAGAACCTCGTTATGTCGCTACTTCCGCACCATGCCCATCGTGCAACGCATATGTACACACGTCGCGAGCTGTATGACGCGATAAGATGACGCTAGCTTGTTCGGTTTGCGCCGAACCTGCCACACAATACGCTGCATTCCTGTCAAAGCATCGCACTGCTTTGCAATCTAGCCAGCTGCCAGCAATTCGGCGGGCGCTATTGCGGCTGCGAATACGCCGAACAGATACTGGCATACAAGGTGTGGATGGGCCTAAAACGCATGCGTACATCATCGTACATGCAAGAAGGAGTAAAACTAGTACCTGCGAATAGCAATGACAGCAGGCCCGTATCACACACAGAAATCACACCAAATCGTTTCACTACCGATTTATAAAAATAGCAGCTTCAAGCGTTCAAGTGAATATATAACGCGCTCACATGTTCATTTTCCTTGAAGCCGAACGTTACGTGAGCAGATCACGCTGGACTTCCGCTAGGCAAATCTGTAGTTCATTTAGGGGCGCGGTGTATGGACTTGCAAATAAAACAAATCCGCAATTAAGGTAGGCTAAAAAGACAAACTTGTAGGCTTGCTGCTCACAAAAATTGTGGGGATTCCATTATTAAGTAGAACTTACTGTATTTACTAGATTATGTGTACGGTTTTTAAAAACATGGCTATATAAACAATCTAATAAATATTAGTTAGAATTTGGCAAGACAATATTTTTCCTAATGAAAGGGAAATTTCTTGTTTTCTTTCCAGGGCAGTGGAAATGTCTTGTTTAGGAGTGAGGATGAAATTTATAAACGAAGATATTCTGCTTTTTTCTCCTACAAAGTTGCAAGCATTTTTTTTTGGGTAAAACTAATCCACCCATAAAAAAGGAAGTGATGGAGCTGCGTTTCGTAGTTGCCGACTAAACAAGCTGTTTCCATAGCTATTGTTGTTATGTTTCACGTTAAAGAATAGTACAATTTTGTCAATACATTTCCGCCCCTCTTTCCATTGGGAAAAGTATTTTCTTGTTGAGTTCTACCAAACCTCAATTTATGCATCTAACTTTCTTAACCTGGATATTTGCATTTCGCTAGCTTGCGTCTGGTGTCACTCAGAAGCATTATGCAACATTTTCTACTGAACACGCCAGTATAAGTGGATGCTTCATACGTTAACTAGTTTTACCGCAAACGTAGATTCCGCGCATCTATGTAAGAGAAAAAAAGGCAGAATGACTTCTTTCATAACTCTCATCCCCACTTCTAAACAATACGTTTCCGCCCTCCTTCCATTGAAACAAAAAATATTTTCTTGCCGATTTCTACCAAACCTTAAAATAGGTACATATGGTTACGGAAGACCCTGTATATGTACGTAAACGTATCCATATAAATATATAGATATTTGTGCATGTGTGTACATATACAACCGTATATATATATATATATATATATATACGTCAGTCGTTACATAGGTAAGATAGAAGCCTATTAGCTCTTTTTTGGTTTAGGAGGTTTTGGAGAAGAAATTATGTCCATTCATCGCTAACAGGTTGTGGTGGTGACTAGTGTTAGACTCACGAACTCGCTAAACTCTGGATTCCTGCCCTCCTCGACCGTAGCTCGAAAGTTCTAGGCCATTCCCTCGAACTTGTTAAACTGTCTTAAAATGGTTGATTCTTTCGGCTCGACTCTTGTCAAACGCCAAGACTTGCCGTTAGATGTCTGAGTCCCACACTGTCTGAGCGTTGGCATGTTAGGGGGCTTACCAACTCCTGTTATGCTTTCTCTCAGTCGTACGTAAATGTATTTTAAACCCTAAACCTCCTAAAAAAAAGACATTTCAGCTAGACATACTGACCACTTCGTCTGTTGTTCTGACTCGGATGAGTAGCCATGAGTCCGAGTAATGAATTTACGATAAATACAGTCACCAATAGATTCTGGATTTTATTTTAACTCGACGAACACAGTTGCAAATTATCTTATCACATACGTGCGTATTGATAGTGCATGGCATTGTCACACTCTCCTGAGGCGCCTGCAGTCACAACAAGTTCACGCACCTTCGGCATTTCCCCATTATGATACGATGAATGTTTTCATTAATTTCTGGCGCTACGTCCTTAACGAGACGTCCAAGTCAAGCTTTACATTTGATGCTCAACTGCGTCGGAACTCATTTATTTCAAAATTAACGGCTATGCAGACAGCTGGTGAAGAGTGCCCGTGACTTTTATAGATTATTTAACGACTCTTATTAGTTGGGAGTCTTCTACAACGTTTATTGTCTGTCGTTCATTGCCATCTTGCTAAAAGTCGACTTATTCTTAAAACAATCCACGTACATATATATATATATATATATACGCAACTAAAGCATGTTTTGTGCCCACAAGTCGTGCCACATAAACATTTTAATATTTAAGTAAAATGTGTTAAAAAGGCTATAATATTCAAAGATAGCTGTATGGTAAAATTGCATGTTTTCAATGTAAAATAAATATAATATCGTACTCGATTCTCTACACATTTACCTGCTTGATAAGAAAATGTATGTCTAATGGTAACAAAGACGTGGCTTTCTGAAACCGCCGTTAACAATGCCGAGTTAACTCGAAGAGGTACGTACGAAGGAGTTCGAAGGGATCGAGGATCCAGAGGAGACGGTGTCCTTTTCTCATTAGCCTGTACCAAAGTGGATCTATGCAATTACACATCGGAGATTGTTGCGGCCGATTTTCACATGTACGACACTAAAATTCGTCTCAATGCTGCATATCATTCTCCAATAGATAAATCGACCACTTGACTCGAAAGGATATCAACTCTAATAAAAGAATTGACAAATTTGCCGAACGTGGACTGCGTTATAAACGTATGCTCCATTAAATAAGATACATACAAAAATCCCGGCGGGCCGGACGATACCGTCTTAATGGAGGGCCTCATACTAGGTTTCTGCGCTGCGGAAGAATTCAAGCGGCTCGCAGACAAACCCACGAGGCTTGGCTCTATACTGGACGTTGTTTTGTGCAATGGCAATGCGGTCAGTCAAGTTGTAGCATCCCCGGGCTTAGTCGAATCAGGTCAGCAAATGGTAATAGTTTGTTATTCTGGCTTTACGCCCGGTTGACATGCATTGTTCACACAGGTTCGACTACAAAAACAGAAACTGCGAGCTGACGCGGTTAAACTTGGACCTAAAGAAGACTGGAAAAGAGTCAATAAGTTTCCATCTACATAAGCTTCACAGTGCTCTCGAAGCAGTCTCTAAGCCATCAAATAGAAAGAGCCAGAGCTTCCCGGCGCCAACGAGTGCTGAGCGAGAGTGCAATCATTCGCAGCAAAGGCCCGTCGAGGGCACCAAGCGTATACATGAGGTCAAGAAAAATGACCAACCACTCACTTGCGTCCATCAAACGTAAGAATGTAACCTTTGCAACGTATGAAGTCGAAAAGGCAGAGATTTTACGAGAATTTTTTTGTCACACTTATCTGAATGACGAAGGGTTACATAAGCGCGTGCTACAACCGGCTCCAAATATACCAGAGGGAACAACGTGGATGTTTCCCCGACAAATCTCGTAAACACTGGCAAACCCTGGTGAACACAACGAGCACGATCCCTGACGGAATTTCCGGAGATCGTGTTTAAAAAACTAGAATATTCCGTATGTGAGCCCTTAAGCATTTTTCGTCGATCATTGGAAGATGGTACAGTGCCGGGGCTGTTTAGCACCGCTATAATCCATCCCGTACATAAGAAAGGCAATAAGGCTTTTTTTTTTGTTCTGGGAGGTTTCGGGAATGCATGATGCACATGCGCCACTAGCAGCCTACGTGACTAGTGTGAGACTCGCAAACCCACTAAACCCGGATTCCTCCCCACCCCCCCCCCCCCAGGCTCGGTATTACTTTGGCATTACATCGAATAAGGCTTATGCAGCAAATAAACGTCCCGTCTCGCTATCGGCAATAGCCAGCAAGCTTAGCGAAAGCGCCATTGCGACCGCCATATATACAAACGTTAACGACCAAGGTCTAATATTGGAAGCCCAGTTTGCCTATCGCAAATGTTTATGCTTCTGGAAACCCAAATCGATTGGGCAAATGTGCAACGACTCGGATTGCTTCGACGTTGTCTATTTCGAGTTCAAGTCAGCGTTCGAGTCAGTATCGCACTCTAAACTACTTCAAACTCTACATCACTTCGAAATTGGAGAACGTATACTAAACTGGCTCACTGCGTTTCTCTGAGACAGAACTTTCCGGGTGCGCGTTAATTGACAGATCTCTACGGTGGGTCGAGTGTCATCCGGCTGTCCGCAAAGAACGGTCCTCGACCCACTGATGTATATTCTATTCAGGAACTCCGCGGATGCCCTTGATTTGGACCTGTCTATCCAAAAATGTGGTGTTCTGCATTTCGGATATAGAAATGCAAGACAACCCTACAACATCGGGGGCAAGGAGTTGTGCAAACTTCAAGCTGTAAAAGATCTCGGAGTCCTCACAAGCAACAAATTAAGTAACTCCGAACATGTGACTTAGGCTGTCATGAGGGCTTCTCAACGTGCGAATTGGATCTTGTGATGATTTGCTGCACAACCAACTGTATACTACATACAGACTGCCACTACTGACATATGCAGCACTGGCGTGGTTTCCGGGTCTTATTAAGGAAAAAGCTTGCCTGGAACGAGTGGAACGGGAATTCACGAAAGGGTTGCATTTCGCTGCCATGTCGACATTTCCCACACAACTGATGTGATTACGAAGCTTGATCAAGTTGCTCCAGCTGAGACACAAACCGCGTCTAGTCAACAAGGTGTTCGTTAAAAAACTAACAACAACGCGTCAGGCTAGCAACTTGGTTCCTGTGTTCATCGCACGCAAGCGCTACATCAGCAACCTCTACTTATGGAGGATCTCAAGGCATATTCATGAGTGCTAGGGGCCGCCAACACCCTGCACTACATGCAGGTTATAACTACTTATTGATCACATCACATACATGCGTATATGCAAATGTACAGGTATATATATATATATATATTCTTTACCTTGAATAAGGCGTTGTAATTAATAATATAGGGGTGTGCATTACCCTACATACCTAATACTAGCCGCTATGCGATTGACGTTAATCTACTCAACTTTTCAGCAAATGCTGTGGGAATTCCACTGCTCGTGCTCGTGAATTCATAACTTGCAGAAGTGTTGTCCGAGCTTGACTTCTGGCTCTAACTCAGCACCTCCAACGTGTGTTGGATAAGATTCAGTTCGCAGGTAGATCATGCTGGCCACCTCATTAAGCTAATTCAAGCTTGTGCAATGTAGCCCCGAACAGGTGCAGTGGTGTACGGCCTATCATTGCCGTGCGTACGGACCAAATGATCGCCAACAGTTCTTGCATCATACGCGATGTGGGGTAACTCGGAATCTCATCAACGTACTGTGGGGCTGTTGAACTAAACCGCCGCCCACGTTTCTCTCATTGCCGGTCGATTCCTTCCCTTATTTATCGTTACCGTTGAAAGAGACACACCGGTATCGCCCGAGAATAGAACGGCCTGTCTGCATTGGTCAGCGGTCCATTCTCTTTGTGAGCTCACGAAACCATTGGCGTCGCTCTTGTCGATGGCTGTTGCCAGTTCTGTACGACATTCAGCGGGGCTTGTACGATCTCTGTTTAAGTTACGCAGTTTTCGCCTCACAGTACGCGCGCTACTGACAACTCGGAGGTGTTGGCTTAACTAAACAGGAGTAAATCGATCACTTCGCAGAACAGACTACGTGTGCTATATTTTTCCAGAAAGTATATATATATATATATATATATATGTTGGATTTATTTATTATTCGCTTAGCATGTATACGAGGTAACAATTGTCTCCTTATATATATATATATATATATATATATATATATTATGTATGGTACAGTACAGAGGCTGTATGCTTTCAAGTGTATTTGCAAGAACTCATGAATAAAGCTATGTTCAGCTATGGTATACACGCCAAGCATGTATACCTAAGTACTGTTTTATATCAGCGACGTTTAGAACAGCAGCATATATATTACCAACGCATCCATATCATTATTATATCTTCCAATACCCACTGAGTATTTGCCTTCCAGTGGGACAACCTCTTCTTTGAATATATATATATATATAAACATGAGTCTCAACTAGGCGTACACCAACGTAGACATACTAAAACCCAGTTGGGTGGCTATAACCTGCTGATTGGATATACCCGCGAGCCTAGTCCTAGTGCCACGGTTATCATTTGCATATATGACCTACGTGGTTCTTTTATAATACGATGTGCATATAGGAAATTGCACACGCGCTCCACTACAAAGCTCTTTCGCCTAAACAATCCAGCTGATGTTTTTCTCCCAAAGGCCAGCCTGGAAACCCAGCAATGTTCTCCCTCTGCGCTACGTGATCGCCCATTGAAAGTACATATGCAATTTTAAGAATGCGCGCATATATAGATTTATATATATATATATATATATATATATATATATATATATATATATATATATATGCATTACAGATAAGAACTTCTACTGAAGGGTCATTGAAACAAGTATTCCGATTCGTTTAATATGCTTATTTCATTCTTTACGCTGCTAAAACAAAGCACGTTTCGACAAAAGCTGAAAGAGTTCAACAACTCACCATTTTCGAACTGAATAACGGCAAAACGACTCGTTAAAGATGATGACCTGTCTGACCTGCCGGTATCAACATGCCAGGGGTTTAATCGATTGGTTTCGACATAGGGTCGTATAAGGAGAAAGACGGGGACTGCCCTAGTCTGTGAAAGCCGGTTAGGCCTGTGTGGGTCGATTATGGTGATGATGTCATAAGGTTATTAAAAAGATGCTGCAATAAAGGCTGTTAGCCGTCTGAGAAACGGTTTTCGTCATTTGGTAATCCGAATAAAATTGGCGACGCGTTTTACGTACAAACACAACAATGATGACGAAAACAATGACATAAGCAACAACAGCATTACAAAAACAACCACAACAACAACAGCAACAACAGCACAACAACAACAACACAACAATAACAATAACAGTCACAACAGCAACAAAAACAACAACCACGACAGCAACAACAACGACAAAAACAACCGCAACAACAGGAACAGCAACAACAGCATTACAAAAACAACAACACCTACCAGTTTACGTTCAGGCACACTGTGTATCTACAGTGTGTAGTGGGTGTATAGAGACGCAGACGTAGCTAATGACGACAATGATTACGACGCACCCAGGACGGTGGTGGTATATTACGTATAAGGGGCCGGTTACAGGACCCTGCGTGGCCCTGCAGCCGTCGGGCCCAGTGACGGTAGCAGCCCGAGCACGTATCTCTCTGGCTAAGAGCTTTAGTCCACGATCCTATTGGTCTTTGATGACTAGCGTCACGCTACCACTGCCGCAACGGGTATCTTTAGCGTCGGTCGTGCAACGCGAGATGCGACCACCGCATTGCCGACACAAGCACAATGGGTGTGTCTCTCTAAACCAACAGTTTAGTGCAAACTGTTGGATCCTGAATTGGTGGCAAACTCGCAAATTTCTTTGTCCAGCAAAAGGTGAAAAGAAAAACAGCAGAAAGCATTAGGCAAATCAAAATATAATGGGCTGATGACAGAAGTTGCTGCAATCGACTGCAACATCTATTCTTCGACGTCTTTCTCTCTTTTTCTTTCTCTGCCGCCTGAAGTATCCAGTCCATCTATTAGGCCTGAATTTAGTGGCGAATTCGAGTGCGTAATCAGCGAATCGAATGGCAAAATTTCGAAACGATTTGCCCACCACCACTGACTGCTCAAATTGTTTACATTCTTGCATATGCTAAGACATATGGTGCTACAAATTCTACACGCAACGACTGCAGCAACTGGTGGGCGTTGTCCTGTTTGCTATGACGGTTCGACCGTAACGCCCACAAATAGCAATCTATTTTGTCATGGACGCCGTTGTCAGGAAAGGCGAGGCGGTAGTGCCAGTTGTAAGCTTACCTTAAGCATGCAGCCGAGCCTGGATCCTATAAGAGGATTTTGCTGATACTCTAAGGCATTGGCATCGATAATGTGATACACAAGAAAAAAGTGGCCTTTAAAAAGCCACCTAAAACTCTATTGTACTCGAATACCCATTTTCGTATCACGATACAATTCGATTTTATCGATAAAACCAAGGCATCTGCTTTTTCCTTATGCCATATTCAAATATAAATGCTGCTTCTTTTTAAAATGCGTTTTTTTTTAATAATAATTACTCATTTACACTAGTCTTTGTCTAGCAAGCAAACATTAGCACATATTTTGTTATAAAAATGGCTTATATACTTAGCTAATTTACCAATAACTGCTTCAACGCGTACTACCACCCAACACCAACTTTGAGTCCAAAAAAGCGCCGCTAAAAATAATTCGTGGCGCTTTGGGTGTTCGAGTTACCCCTAGTTTTCGCTTTCAACTTATGATCGTATTGCTATCTCAGCCAGTGATTCCATAGTATAAAAGAGTCTGAAGCGGTGCGGTGAAGCGGCGTAGCAGCTAAAGACCAGGTCAGTAGCTCCTCTGAGTCCGAGTTCATCCTTGCACTTAAAGAGGCCGGTGTTTCCTTGAAAATCGGCGTTTTGTAGCTTGGTATTCTTCTTGTTTTTTCGAAACAGTTCGTTTTTTTAAGCATCATAACGCAGAAGATGCATCTTAGAAATATGAATGCTTGCTTATCGTTTGTAAACGAAGCAATATTATTATTATTATTATTATTACAATTGTGAGGTATGAACGTTTATGCCAGGTTTATCCTGCTCCGGTCGCTTTCTATCAATTCATGGCGCCTATGATGGAAGCCACATTTCCTCTACAACCGGCCAAAGACATCATCTGTCTCAAAAACATGGTCTCGCGTCGATCGCCCGTAACTTCTGCTATGCGTTTTCCGATTATTATTATTATTATTATTATTGTGAGGTAGAAACATTTAAGCCAGATTCATCATGTTCTGCTTGCTTCCTGTCGTATTCATGGCGCTTATGGTAGAACCCCTATGATACCCCTAGAGACGGCCAAATCTATCATCTGTTCAAAAACTATGGCCTTGCATCGATTGACCGTAAATACGTTATACGATATATACGTTATTTTACCGTTTCTAAAATCGTTCAGTGCACCTATGTTGACGAAGCCGAGTGTCTCTAATGTAATGGGTACAGGGTGGTAACTCCTTGATAGCTCGAAGATCTTCTTTCGTTTTTCAGAGTCCGAGCGTTCTGCAATCTATCCAGATTTAACTGCGCTGTGGCGTAGATACGACCAGGCGCCGTGCAGGAAACGTTTACATCCTATACATAGCGTTTTCCAAACCGTAGCGGAATAGTGACCCCCGTCAGGTCGCAGCTCACTGGCACCATTAAGCCATCTCGGCTTGAGTGTGGATGGTATCCCTGCCTATCTAAGGGCTCTTCTTACTATGGCGTTGAGCTCCGCGTGTCTTGTAAGTCTGCCGGGACTTTTAGACAGCTCAGCGTGTGTAGACCCTCAGAGTCAACAGGTTGACCGCACGGCAGACACGAGAAGGCTGGCAGATATTATTATTATTATTATTTTTTTTTTTTTCAGCGCGTGCGTGCTTTGTGTTATAAATATGAAGTCACGACTCTGCACCAAACCGTCGCATTTCAAGCTATGGACCTCTCATGTGACCATAATGCAATGGCCACCCCACCAGAGATTGCTTTGCCAGCGGATACTAAACCTCTTGGTTCGAGTGTAGATGGTATACCGGCTTCCCTAAGAGATCCTTTTGTAATCACACTGTTTATTACCGAACAGAGGAGGCTTTCCTACTTCACTAAACTATTGTGCCAATTCTCTCTCTTTCCTATTTATTGTTCCAAATAATGTAGGCGAATTCTTACAGTGTCTTTAAAAGCATATGATTTTATTTTTGTATTTGTCATAGCCAACAAATAGCATTTCCCTGAGGGGAATGTGTGCCTACTATCTACGTGTATATTAAACGCCATGATCACTCGTAAGCACGATGCTCGTCGACAGCAGTTGTCAACTGTAGGGCTCGTCTCTGTGCGACTCCGATAGCACACAGAACGGTCTATTGCAGTCAATCGCACCGTGTAATGGTGACCTTCGAGCTGGCGTTCTGCCAAATAAACCATTAGTAGCTGACACTTACCAACAATAATAATCTAACTTCAGCCCCATTCGAGGATAGGCCAAGACCTTATGATGTGCTTCCACCGGTCAGAACGACGAGACGGCGGTCACTTAATAGTGGAGTAGTCATAACACGCGGAGGCGGCAGTTGATGTCCGAGGTCCGGCCAAACCAGTAAACTTTTGAAGGCAGACCTGATTGAGGTCGGAGGAAATGGCTTACGTGGAAATGGAGAGATTATACTTCCGCTGTTTACATTTTCGTCGCTTTACATAGAAGGGTCGGCTTACTTATTCAGCAACGACCTGCAGCAGTGAAGGCCAGCGTTTTTCTCGCTAAGTCACTACTAACGTATGCCGGTTGCTTTGCACAAATATACAGATAAAAGACTGAGGTAAAATTGTATATATATATATATATATATATATATATATATATATATTATATATATATATATATATATATATGGGACACTGTTTATGTGGGCGTCAGGGCCGGGGAAATGGCTTCCGGCAATCATATCACAAATCGAATCACCATCGATTTGGTACCAAAATAATCCCAATTTCACGAAAATTTCTCTTCCCCCAATTTTGTTTGACAAATGCCTACTCAGTGAGCTCTACAACTCTGAGAATTGTGTACTAAGCACGAGAAAATATCCTGTACATATAAATAGCTCGACTGGCGCTCCTCACAAGTCCTAGTTTTTCTAAGCAGCATGACGCAGAAAATGCATCTTAGAAATATGAATGCTTGTTTATCGCTCGTAAACGAAGCATTATTATTATTAAATTAAAAGAAATCGATTTCCTTTTGCAGGATATTCCTTCGATCTCACAAAGCTCTAGGTCCGTAAACATCACATATCGTGCCGTCGAAGCACGCATTCAGACTTTCATGGTAGCGACAAAACATAACTTCATGCATATAGGTTCGTGCAGATGACATTTTTGTTTACTAAAAAATTATCACAAATGAAATAAATTCATGTGTGTATATATATATATATATATATATATATATATATATATATATATATATATATGTATATATAACTGTGAAATCATTAAAATGTATATGCACCCTATCTGTTTATCGTGCATGATGTTACTGCAGATGACATTTTTGTTTACTAAAAAAATTATCACAAATGAAATAAATTCATGTGTGTTATATATATATATATATATATATATATATATTTAACTGTGAAATCATTGAAATGTATATGCACCCTATCTGTTTATCGTGCATGATGTTACTGCAGATGACATTTCTGTTTACTAAAAAAATTATCACAAATGAAATAAATTCATGTGTGTTATATATATATATATATATATATATATATTTAACTGTGAAAGCATTGACATGTATATGCACCCTATCTGTTTATCGTGCATGATGTTACTGCGCTGTGTTTCTATTTCTTCTTAGTAAATCGTAGGGAGAACATGAATGTATATACGTCGTATTATGTCGACGTTTGCTAGCGCACTCGAGTGGGTTCTGTGCTGTATGTGCAATTAAGTTTTGCTTGGCCGCGGCAAGGGCAAGTGCCTTGCTGGTCCATTGAGTGAATGAAAACCTAGCTGCATTGGATGGCAAAGCAGACAGAGAGAAAAACCGGAGTGGACTTTTTCATGTACGCTTCATTAACCCAAGGAATCAGCGATCAATCACTCTAAAAGGCGTGGCCCGCAGTGAGTTTGTAAACAGGTTGTTTGCTTGGCGGATCGCCAAATGCGCGCGTGCAAATTCAAATAGCTACTCGTCTATTTGGCGACTGGTTACGTTTTTCCTTCAGAAGTACGTATATTGAAAACAATACATATATGACCATGCTAAATGTAACACACCCTTTATTTGATAATAAGGTGATTTTATGTCATTTTATGTTATGTGTTTCTCTAAAGTTCAGACGTTTTTCTGCTCGACTCTTAACCATCGTTTTGTGAGGCATTCTAGCGCAGGGTTCTCATCATTAAGCCATCCTTTCATCTTTCGCCAGCCATCTTTCAGCGATGCGCCGTTGTATGCATCCCACGCGAAACTTTACGCGAGCAGCTTTAAGTAGCCAATTAATTACAGCACGCAAACGTGTAAACATCTGCATTAGGTTTGCAAATGCAAATGAAAATGTCCCCCACGCTTACGTTGCATCGTGAGGCGTCTTTTGCGTTAGGTCTTATCTAAATCGTTAGGTTAGGCTAAACCACTATACCTTCTACATCATCTGCCGCCAGCCCAACTTGTTTGAGCCACCATCGTGATTACTAGTATGTCGCCCGTGGTACCCGACGACAGACGGTGTCGGATTATGGCGTTTCTACACACACTTACGTGCAGCACTTATGTACCGGTGCGACAGTATTGACGAACTGTCGCGCATGTTCCATTTGCTGCTAGTTTTGTCAATATATTGCCGCCAAAAACGCCGATTTGCATGCGCGCTGAACTGCGCCCGCTCGATAGTTCTAGCAGCGCGGACTCCTCTTCCCCCGAAGCAAAAAAAGTACGCCCTGCAAGGCTCACCACACCAGCATGGCCGCCCGCGTGTGTGTGTGTCATTTACAGCTGTTTTGCTGCTCGACCTCTAAGCGGAAACTCGATAACTACATAGTGTAAGCATAGCAAGCAACTAGCTGCTAGCTGCGAGCCGACCTGTGAAAGTACCGTGTAAGACTCTGCGTCGAGAGATAGACACGCAGAGTCGCAGTATACGTTCCTGCGGCGTTGACGTGGTGGCCTGAGGACACTGAGGACTCTGCATACGATATGCCGTTGTCACTCACACATAAGTGCACACACGTGAAGGTGACCAGACAACCACCAACTACCCCGCTACGTCGTAGATACTGTCTATCGCCGCTTGGTATGACGACGACAACACGCGAGAGACAAGAGCGAAAAACCGCAGAGACGGGGGTAAAGGAAATAGGCTGTGAAGCGGGTACGGGGGTAAAAGGCGTAGGGGTTGAAGAGGCTAAGGGGTGAAGAGAACGGGGGTATACGAACGCAGTAACGCTGTCGCCTATGACAGATAGAGACCGCTTTTCGTCATCTGACTGCGAGCCATTGTTGTGGTGAGCCTGCCTGCATCAACGCTGAAATGTGACAAGCAGTGCTGTCATTTAAAGGTCTCTTCGCATACTATAGAATAACCGCCGCCGCAACTGGGTCTTTCCAACAGAGCGACGTAACAGGACCTTTAAAGATGTAGGGCACCCCAGGACACACGATCTACCATCTGGCCCTGTTTCTCTTCGCATTTTAAAAGCAGCGCCTAACAAGAGGGCATTCGTCGTATCGGTGGCGTTTTAGTTCGATGTCATGTTAGTCTTATCCAAAGGGTCGGCATGCATATATATATATATATAGCGACGCGCATATAAAATCTCACTTGAACCTGATATCACATTGTCATTGTCCGTTTTGTTCATGGGCTCATTTTAACATATCTATCCAAATGATATCCATTGTATATACTTGCGATATCTACAAACACCCGCCTTACATGGCATGGGCTCTGGTGTTACATGCATGGCGGGATCAGAGCACAGCATATCTGTCTGTGGTTTTTTGGATATGACCTGGCGATGCTTGTGGCCATTTCGTTGCCACACGAAAAATTCCCTTTGATCAAGTTTCCTGCCGTAATAAGTGAGACCTTCAGTGGTGTCTTGCCATGATTGCGGGATTCTAGCGCTACGCCTTGGCTTTACGCACAGTCGATACGGTAATCGGTGATGCATCTATCTACACCGTGTCCGTTGTCTGGAGGCTCGGAGCCCGAGTCGTAAAATCATTTATGGTTTCAGTTGTATTAGAATTATTGGCAGCTGCGACCGGGAACACGCGAGCAGAGAGCTCTAATTGTCACCGGCTATCTCTTGACTTATCCGGTAAGCATGGTGGTAAGGAGGTTTCAAGCACAGTTTGTATTGCTGCACTAGTAGCGTAGGAGAGGAAAGGGGGCTAGGAGATTTCATCCTTCCCACAGGCCAACTTTTACCCCTATTTGGCAGTATAATTGTATACACATACAAACACTTGAAATATGTTTAAAAGGGTGTTCCACTAGTTTTATTTGTTTCATCACATTATATACATTTGCTGCGCTGCCCACCTAAGCCCCTATGACTAAGTTGCCTATAGCCGCTAAGTTGGCTCGTTGAATGTTTAGCTTCTGCATCAATGCAATTCACATCAAAGAATCGAAGTCTCAGACTCTTTCCCTAGTTGCAGCTACCAGCATAATGCATATGTATGTAGTAACCGCGCTACAATTAATCTATCCTGCAAATTGATTCCAAAACTAAACGACGTACACGATATCCTATGTGTGCGTCAAGTTCAAATATTTACGAGGCTTAGGCTGCTTTGCAAGAATAACTTGAGCGTAGCATCACTTGAGCGAGCGGCACCGTAACTGACTATGAACGGTATAAACGAATCAGTTGCCGGTCCGTCCCACGTCAAGGGCCTGCCCTTCTCGGGCGGAACTTAGATCTATGCGATTCACTAACGTTTGCTGTTGCGTCTTACTCACTGGCGCTCAGTGTCGCAAGCCATGTCGCAGCGTAACAACGCAAGCGCGAAAATGTCATTTCCAACTAAACGTCTAGGCTTGCCGTCAGCAATCCGCTTGCAAGACGGAACATACTAACCTCTGGCGCCGACGAAACCTCTTACATTGACAGGCGTAGGTTCGTTCAACAATGAAAGCCCTTTCTCTACTTGAAGGCTATGCTGTCTTCTAGAAGACAAAGCTATTATGAGCCTAAACATGTCGGCCAAAGATATCTTTTTTCATTGCGAGCCTTGCGCTCCAAGACTGAAAATACGCAAGAAAGAATCGACTCCTTCAAATTAAAGCAGATATGTATAATAAGCCGTTTTAGCCTGTTCCACGACTAAGTCGTCAGCATGAGCTATAATGCTTTGCCACAGAAGGTCGTCGTACGCCAAGTTCTATAGGAGTGAGCCCTGTGACACCGGACCGTTTGAAATGGATCTCTCTTTAAGGTATTGCTCCCTTTACTAGGAATGGACGACACCTTTTTCATTCCATTTCAAAACAATTCCGTTTCTTACAGGAGTCTGAAATTCTGAACGAAATAAGAAATGAATATATATATATATATATATATATATACAGTGGTAAGTAATTTGAACACTGGCCCAAACCCGTGAACCACAACCCAAAGCCAAATGTACACTATTCAATAAGGCCTGCTCTTATCAGACGTTGGACCCAATCCGAACAACCCCATGGACACCCCTTCCAGAAGCGACAGGTGGGGGGCGGGGATATCTATGGGGTGTAGATTTACTCGAGAACACGCACTGCTACCTGCGCCTTATTGTGGTCAAACGATAAGTCAAACGATAATGTCGAAACAAGCAATTAACTCGGCGACGCACACACTCACGCTCATTTTCAGGTGCTAGTGTGGATCACTCAGCCACGAGTGACAAGGAAGGCCACCGTAGTATGACCGAAGTGGACGCCGGACACATTTATACATATATACATATATATATATATATATATATATCTGGGCTGGAGATGATAGTTAGCTTGATGGAATAACTACCACCTGGATTTGTCGAAGCTCCTCTTACCCAGCCTACTCCCGTCGGAGGGGGGGGGGGGGGGTTATCTATTCGCCGGTAGTTCTACCAATGTCATTAGCAGAAGCACAGACGACGAGGCAGCTGCGGCTCCGCCCCCGTTTTCTTGCACTTGACATTGGCCGGAGTAGACTGACGGAGCTGACAACAGCAACAGAAGTTGGTCGCCTAATGCCGCCTAGAGACGTAACCCGCCTGTCCAAGACGTGGTCCGGGGCTTCCCGGGCTCGTCGACCGGGAACCCAGATGAACACCGTCACGACTCATTATCTGTGGTGTATGGCAGCTAGACAGCTAAAACAGGGTCAACTCTGACCTCATGTTCTTCGGATTGCCCAGATGCAGTAAACCACGTACCACGTGGTGAATGACGAAACCCAAATCAAATAGAGAAACGTTGCAGACGTTGACGATTTACAACAAAAAAAGCAATTAGAGAATGTCGGAGCCAGAGAAAGACCGAGAGAGAGAGAGAGAGAGAGAGATAGAGAAAGAGACACAAAAGCAATGCACAAAAACACAAAAGCAACCCAGATCCAATGATTGTATATTTACATAACAAATAAAGCCAACATAAGCTTTGTGCCTTCCGACTGTGCGCAATTGCATTGTAAGAAGTGCTAGCTACGCACCTGCGTCGTAAGAAGTGTCTGCTGTGTAAGTACAAGTTATTCGCTGTCTGGGTATGTATCTTAAATTTGTCCTGAACAAGATTTGTTCGCTAAAATAAGTCTCCTCGTTTTCTTTTCTTATATATATATGGTGATAATAGGGTTGGAAACTATGCACTCTACTTTCTCTATGTTTTCTCATTTCACAAATAGAATATTGGCCTCTTTAGAATAGAGATGTATTTTAAGATGTATTGGTATGGATTGGTATGCGCACACCCTGGCTACAGCGTCTACTTGAAGTGTCCCGTCGACACATTGGGACCTGAACGCAGTCATATCGAGCATAGGCAGAGAATTGTCGAAACACGGTCCTCTTTACAATTACTGTGTGACGCATTTCATTCGACTGCAGGACTTGTTACAATCGCCTTGGGTGTGCCTCTGGCTCCTTAGTTTCTGCTTAAGGCAGCCTTTTGGCTTCTGTGACGAGTTATGCTCAACTTATTCAATGGCTATTCGTGTCTAGATTGTGTCTCTTTTAGAACAAAAATGAATTAGGGTGTACAATGGATTGACACGGGAAAGCGTCGGCTGAGAGCCTGCTGAGTGCCTGAAATGGTTTCGTAGGAGATTTCGAAGCAAACGTGTCTTTTCCGAGTGCGCACCGAAGGAGAGTCTTGGCTATGCGCTTTAAATAGATGGGATGTGTGGGACAAAATTGCAGCGCGAACAACAGCTTACGCTATAATTGAATCCACCTATCTGTGTCAGTAATTCTTTTTTTGGATAGGCTTTTCCATGTCATGAAGTAAATACCCGGTAGACCAGAAACGACATTTTTTTACTCATCCCGTTCAACACGAATTTTGCTAAATCCTTCGCGATGTCTCGCTTATTAGCGATATGATTATATATATATATATATATATATATATATATATATATATATCGATGATATAACATGAGACAACCGAGGACAATGAAATCGTATTTATTCAGTTGTAACAGTTACACGGACATATGATTAACTCGCTACACAAGGCTTGTAAGGAACCGAGAACAAGTAATTTAGCGCCAAATTTCGAGCAGTCGTATATTATGGCTTCCTGAGTGGTGCTACTTAAGTGTTGTTTCCAGGAACCCAGCTGTTCGAATTGTCAATCCGTTTTGCTCACATCTGTATCTTGAAATTTGCATTCGATTTGTTGAAAAGAACGAACATACATGCAGATGTAGACACACTATCAGTGGCATTGGGTGTATTCATAGCAAACATAATTGATACTAGAGAAGAACCGACAGTCTTTTATTGGCAGGCAAACAGATTGAGGTTTGGGCCAAATGACATGCTGTCCTCAGTTGTATCATATTATGAAGATAACATCCGTGTGAATTCGCAGTGAACGCGCGATGTAGTCTAAAACAATAATATATAGGGCATTTATTCCTACTGATTTGAAGCCAGTAAAACGGTGAGTACAGCTTATAACGGTAAGACGTATTTACATAAGATAGTAAAGAAACTAAAATGTTATTCGTATTGTTACTTATGTATGCGATCGTATTATACCTAGATTCATTAAACAATCTGTGAGGAAAAGCGTTGCTGAACTGACATAGTCGTGTAAGGTAGCGGCAATATGGTGGTCTAGGCTGCACGCATGATTTTGGCTAAAGCACAACCGTGACAGCTCACGCGTTTAGCACAACGGTAGAACACTCTGCGTAGAGTTTCAATCAGAAGCCTTACTGTAAGGTCTGCTAAGAATCCAGACTTGGCAGATGGAATACGAAACATTAAGCTATTCTCAGAGTCAGGGGCCACAGAGGCGAGACATCTTAAAGTAGGTCATATAGACGCTTGTCTTGGTAACTTAGGGCAGTCTCCGAACAATAATAATAATAATAATCCTGCGCACTTCACCTGCCATTAAATGTCACGAAGATCTTCAAGCTTACGACGATACCGCAAGAAGCATTTTAGGTGAGGTATTTAACGCCGACCTGCATGATAACGCCTGAAATCGAGCAACCCTTCCAATTGCAGAAGAAGGACTTAGTATTCAATCAGCGGGGCGGAGTTGGCTTCCGTGTGCTATGCTGCGTCTCTTTTAGAATTTGGTAAACTCGCAAATACACTGGTGGAACCAGGCGCCCGCCAAGGAATCACAAAAGCCAAAGACGCCGTAGGGCTAATAGCTAGGCAAACGATTGGACCAGGCCCCTGGCAAGAACGTCCCACACAGCACATATTGGACTCCTACAGATGCAGCGCACACATTTAGTGGTGGCTTTCTAAAATGTATCCTTTTCCCGCAGCTGGGTACCATGCTGGACAACGCCTCATTCCGCATGGTAACAGCTCTTCGAATAGGTGCCCCAATTTGCAACTCCGACAGTTGCAAGGGCATGTGGTACCACAGTCACTAAGGATGGACTTCACCCTCTTAGCTGCATGGAAAGCCACGGTAGAGTTTCTAGACACGCTGAAATCAATGCAATTATAAGAAGAGCCTTACGCAGGGCTAGCATACCAAGCACGCTCAAGCCCAGATTGGAACTTGATGATGACAAAAGACCTGACGGTGTAGCAATCCCGCTATGGGCTAACGACAAATGCTTTGTATGGGATGCTACAATGTCCTGCACAGTGACTCCCGCCTATATACGCCATAGTTCACTAGAGGCGGGATGGGTTGCCGAGCGCGCAGAAAATGGGAAAAAACGCAAGTACCAAGAACTGGAGAAGAGTTACATCGTAGTCCCAATAGCTATGGAAACAATGGGCGCGGTAGACAAGGCAACCAAGAGATTCATCAGTGAGCTGGGCAGGCGAAGGCGAGTTTTTACGGCAACTGCTGTCGCTTGCAGTGTGCTGAGTAAACCCGGCTGCATTGTCGGTTCCATGGAATAATAATAAGGAGCTAGGAGAAAGCAAGGAGTACACATTCACACCTCACAATTGTTTCGTTTAAATAATAATAATAAAATAATGAGGATACACATTCACACCTCACAACTGTTGAGGTGTGAATGTGTATCCTCATTATTGCTCTAAGACATAATAATAATAATAATAATAATAATAATAGTAATAATAATAATAATAATAATAATAATAATAATATAATAATAATAATAATATAATAATAATAATAATAATAATAATAATAATAATAATAATAATAATAATATAATAATAATAATAATAAACACCCATCTATGGCAAACATTCGGTTAGGCGCCTTGCGGCCAGGAAGATATTTTATGCGCGTCGCGCAAAAAGGTGTGTCCTTTACGTTGAGCTATGATACGAGTAGTGGGACTGAATCGTTTTCGTACTCATCCACAGAATAGCCGATGTGGATTATTTTTAGTAAACTAGTAGAAACATGACTTAACTATCTAAATGAGTTTTCGTCGCTAGGGGACTAGGGTTTGAATGAAAATTTGTATTCTGTATAAAGATTAAATTATTGTTTGAAAATAATCGATCACCAGCATCTCATCTATGATAGGTAATGGCAATCGATTCCAATGGATCAACGTGCCACTTTGCAATGATAATAAACAACCGTAAAACAGTAAACCTTCCCCGATTTCCTTTAAAATATATTTATCGTGAATGCAAAAAATGATTGAAGAAACGATCGCTGGCTTCTTGCTCACGATTCAAAAGGTGTTCCGGCTTTAAGAGAAACAAAATTTCCAGCGTATGTGTACAAGCCGAAGTTGTGATTCGAAATGACGGACGTTACATTAAATAAACACGTCTTTTAGAACACTATAATATGTTTTTAATTTGGTAATTTCGATTTTTTTTTATTTACTGAAATACTCTTCCCTATTTTTTCCTTGACACTCTGCCAGTAACTAATTGATTGTTTAATCCCTGTTTTGAATGCTATTTTATCGTTGGTAGGAAAAAAGTCTTTCATTTCCTTTGCTCAATGTCTACGTGCTCTTTACAGGAGACTTGTTCAAGTTAAATAATTTTGCGTTAATTTCAATTGCAGGATTGGTAAAATTACGTGAGGCCTTGTGTTGTTTTTGTAAAAGATAATTCCAATTTTCGCGAGACGCGAGTGTGTTTAAATACATGTTAATTCAAGTGTCTGTAGTTGTTAATACTTGATGTTTGTAGTAATCGTCTGGCTTTGTCTCACCAATTCGTGCTAAGCGATGCCTTGGATATACTACGTACAACATTACAGTTGAATATCGTTTCGCCTATGTGTAAAAAATAGTTGAAACATTAGACCGGTAGCTATTTCTGCTTATGGTCTCGCAAAGGACATTTTTTTCTATAACAGGTGATTAAACGATTAATAAATTGGTCTTTGTCGGCGACGCATCTATTTGAAGAGTTTATAAGGGTTTATATATATATATATATATATATATATATATATATATATATACATTCCATTAGTCATCGTAGGATTTTGCTTCTTTCAAACGCCCGGGTTTTCCATCCAGGCAACCGGTGTTTCAATTCCAGGTCAAAATTACCATCCCGAAAGCTTTAAAGTAGCTAACCAACAGATCTCACGCCGTACCCGAGTCGCAGCAGAGACTGTCATTTAAACTTGCAAAGACAAACACTCCAAGCCAGCCTGGCTTTTTGGAACTTGAAATTCTCATTCTCAAAACTAAATGCGCTGAATAGCAGAGATGCGTACTCTGATCACATTTTACGATCGGCTTCGAACTCAACCGTCACCGGCGCCATGTCACAGGACGACTGCAAGTGTCCTGGTTGTTCGTCGTCGTGTGTGAGTGCGTGCCTGGGTGTCTCTCTTCCGTAGGCCCCGTCGTGATGATCCGTGATGGCTACGTTGGCCTGTTGATGTCACTTGCACGGACTTGAGGGGCTTTTTCGTTGATTGGCAGCTGACCCCGATGGAGATTAGCAATGCTTTTGCGTCGGGATTGTCGGTCCAGTGGCAAGTGAGGCGGCGGGAGGAGACAGTCGATGAGGCGTCGCGTCGGTCGGGCACAAACCCCTTACTGTCATCACTCTCTCGTCATCATCGACTCTTTCCATCTACCTGGCTGGCTGACCGAATTCCATCTACCTGGCCTACCTGATATCTGCGTCGTATCTCTATCTAAGTCGAAGTCGAAGTCAACAACCGTTCGACAGTGACGTTCACCGAGACGTCGAGACAGACAGACAGCGAAGTCAGCCGAGACAACCTCAGCGGCAACCAGCCGCTCATAATGATGGCCGCCCGAGCCGATGGGGGGTGGCGCATCGCTCGTGACATGGACGATCGATGGGCCCTGGAACTGCAGTAGCAGCTCGTGCAGGAGAACGGTTACAAGAAGCGCGCAAAGTAAAATTTTTCCATCCGGACCTGTCGGTCGGTCATGATTGTCCTGATGAGACAGTGACGGCAACGGCATTGGCGTCAGTATCAGACCACAGGACAGGGCGGACCAAAGTCTGTCTTGATCCTTGGTTGTGGCCTTGGCTTGGTTGGATCCTAGCGCGGTAGCGGCGGCCGAAGCAGCGACAGCACAGCAGCAGCAACCGTCAAACTGCGTGGAGGCTCCGGCTGTTGTATCTCCGGCTGTTGTAGATCCGGCTGTTGCGTGTCGCAAGGTCGTTGGCGTTTGGGTCAAGGTCCGTCCATTTTGCAGGCAACCGGCGGCGACCGAACCCCCGGCAACGCCGAGGAAGCCATGATCCACGCCCTACTTGTTTTTCGCTTTGCTCCCTTCTTCAACAGTTGTTTCTTGGTCGTTTGTGTCTCCACCGCGGCACATGTCGATTTTGCTGCTGGTAGTTTGCAGCGGCACGCCATTTACACCGCCGGGCCGACAAGGCTGTCGAGCGACGCCTTTGTCATCATCCTTTTTTTCTTCTGTCTGTCTGACCTCTGTCTCGGCTGTCTTGCTGTTCCAAAATCTCGCCGGCACTTAGCATAATGATGTCATCTAGAAGCTACACGGGTGTAAGCTTTGCTGTGAACTCTGTTGTGGGTAGTTTCTTTGCCAAACTTTGAGAGCCATGTGTAATGATCCGTGAATTACTTCAAGCAGAAACCTAGTTGACCTTTGACTCAATGCGCCTCAATGGCGCCACTGTTTTTTATTGTCATTATCTATATCTGATGCCTATTGTGAGCACACTAGTTTGAACTATATATATATATAAGCTAAATAATTCATAGTAATAATTAAGGGGTCGCAGAACTCTTTCGAATAAGCATATTTGCTCATTAGAATAGTGGGGAGGTACAGTGAAACAATCAAATTTTGTTATATCTTTTGAAGCTAGCCGGGCATAATTTCACAAAGGCCATTGCAAGAGAACGAATTGTTTAATGGATAAACTGGACATACAAAAACGATCACAAAAATCGGTGTAAGGTTCTTTAGCCGACTCAAATTGAGGAGAGCCGCAAAAATGAGATCCTATATATATATATACATATATATATATATATATATATATATATATATATATGCGTCGTGCTTTAATTCTGCGTAATCGTGGGTCCCTATTTAAGTGCAGCGTAAGTTATAGATTCTGTGGAAGAATTCTAGAAGGCGCTCTAGCCCGTCTAAAATAATTGTTTTTGTGTTTTTGTGAAGTCAATTTGATATCTCACGTGTGGAGATATTGTCGGTTACTCGCCATGATTCCGTGGGCTGTTCCTGCGAGAAGATCCTGGTTCCGTCACGGGCGGTAACGATCAGTGCCAGATCGTCTGCGTAGGCCACAGAATCAATTTGCGGGGGAGAAGTGGAATTTAAATACTTCATCGTAGGCTATATTCTACATGGTTGATTATATATTTATATATATATATATATATCTTTTTTTTAAAGATTTTCAGTAAGGCAAATGCCCGTGTACGGTTTTTTCATGTCATGGCTAATTTTAATCCACCCCGGCATTTACCTTGTCTAAATTGGAAACCATGCAAACCAATTTAAGAGTGGCCGGTCTGGGTGTCGAACCCAGTCCTCCCGAATGCAAGGCAAAGGCTTTGCCACTAAGCCATCTTGCTCTATATATATACATAGTTTATTAATCAGTCCAACCAAAGCCGAGCAACTAACGTTACGTGTGCAGCGCTGAACTTGCGCACATTTCCTCTACCGTCTAAGGCTTGCATCGACTATCATGCACGATTTCGTGTAGAGTATGGCAATTTTAACGGCCTCTCTCTCTCTCTCTATATATATATATATATATGAATATATATTTAATCAAAATTATAAATAAAGTTAGCTTTCTTACTCAACACTGAAAATTAACTGATACATTTAAATATATCGTGCGACTAAATAAAGACACATGTTATTTTATGAAGCTAAACTTGTGCCATATCTATATATATATATATATATATATATATATATATATATATTGTACGTATGTACAATGCATAAACATTGAACGTACGTACACACACGGCAAAGACACGCTGTTTCCCAGAGAAACAGAGATCGTGAAGGTGAGACTGCTATTGTGACGGTATAACGGTGTAAGCGGTGCTGTTGCTATGTGCTGCACGTTAGAGCGTGCCATCGTAGAAATCGAAATTAGTCTGACTTAATCTGACAGGCTGTCGTTACTTAGTATGTGCCCATGAGCTGTTCTGTGCCCACTTAGGACCGCCGAGCAGCCGGCAGGCCCCCGAAGGCCAGGCTTCGGACCTGCCGCTGCTAATTAAGCTTTGATTAATACATGTATAACGCGTGCATATTGCGTCGTATACACGCATTGCCTGATTAGCCTACCAGCGTATGTGTCTGTATGGCGTGTGTAAGCCTGAGTGGGCCTGTGCGCGGTCCCAGACCCCTTCGACGACACGTCCCCAAAGACGCACGGAACGAAACACCTTCTCGCTCTCACTGTTGTTGTTATTCGTGTTCCAATACAATCCAGTTGCTACGTTTAAACGATTTATCGATTCAAACAACTCTAGTAGATTATCTTCTTATCTAGTGACACCCACCATGAAAGCGGCGTTGCCTCTCGACACACTGTGAATGACAACGCTTGTCTCTCATATATATCCACCCTTGCGCAGCTTACCCGTCGCTGCGTCCATTACGCACGCAACATCTCCAGTGTGCGTCGCTGTTGCAACCGCGAATAGGTTCGTCAGCGTCTTTGCAGCTACAAAATTTCAATTCGTACAAAATGCTGGCTGTTATTGATGTCTGTGTATTTACGCAGACTTTTCTTTCCCCCCGTGCTCCTTTCTCTACCTACTTCGTGTTTACCAAACTTACAATGAAAGCTTGCGTGATTACCACTCGCTGCCGGCAGAACGGTGAACAAATGGCTAGCAAACGCCTCCTACATCACACGTACACTCCAGCCTGAAACAGCTACTCTGTACTAAACAACGTGACCTATGCGGCGCATTAGGTTTGCTGCGGTGGCCGCTCCGCTATTGAACGGTAGCAGTTTGGGGTCTTTTAAGCCTTTGCAGGCACGCGGTTGCGGCTGGATCCCTCGAACCCCCGACTCCTATGGCCAAGTATGGAAACTACACTTCTGGACGATATGAAAATAGTTCAGCTGTCAGTGTTGTGGTGCGACGAGATGCACGCACGGCAATGTGGCGAGAGTCTAACAACGTTGCGGTAGCTAGGGGTGTAGGGATTGTAGGTTGTCATCAAGTGTCGAAGATGCTGGTGGCTTCACACGTTGTCTAGGAAGCTCTAGAAGCTCTTGGAAACGCCTGCCTGGTCTGCTTGCTGGAAAATGACAGGTTTCGACATAACAATCTCATGGGGTTGGGGTTGTCGTATCAATACGACAACAAGCATGTGATCACATGTAACCACAACGCATACAACAATCTCGCATGCCTGCATCGAACAATGTAAGGTGGGCCAAATAAAGAAGAATCTACTTGTTTGGCATTGCAGTTACAAAAAGCATTTACAATTGTTTTATGTATGCATTTATTGTACTTGCAAAAAGATCACTAAATGCTTGGCAAGGTAGCGCGTGGGCCCTTTCAGAAACGGGAGCTTTGTTGACCGTCATTGGCACTGAACTACGTTACTTCAGCGGTTCGTACCTGAATGTGTAGAAATGCTCTGCTAGTTGTTTCTGTTTACCTAAAACGAAGTTGTTTTTTCATGATTTCCACAAACTGGTGAGCACGAGTTCCAACGACCCTGCGTGTCATCGAAAGTAACGTTCATACGTATACGTCTGAGTGATGCAAACTTTTTCCATGTTAGGCAGGCGGAAACTGCATACATTAGTATAGAAGTCAATTGGCATTAGGCTAAGCAGGCAACAATTATATACATACTGAGAGGTTAGAGTCGGGTACCCTTTTACGCCGCTAGCGCCGCACAAGTATGAGCAAACTGTCAAATTATGCGTTTTCCGGCCTGTCTTTCGCATCTAGTGTATCGAGCACGCACTATACACGCCATATTTGACCTCAGGGATCAATAATAGGCACCCCAACTTGACCTTATACACACACACATATATATATATATATATATATATATATAGGTAGAAACGGCCATTGTTTGTTTCGCGGCAGATGCGTCAAGACATAGCCCAATGACAAAGGCGGTCATTTGATATCTGCCTCCAATGTAAGACTTGCTGGCACAATTGTACTTAGACCAGGACAGATTCTCCCCATTCCAGCTTAAGCTTCGCAGGTGAGATCGCAGGCTTCAGATATACCATATGTTGGCGAATCTTTGTCACGACAAGCGATTCGACAGCTAAGCTACACATTCTAAAACCACGCGCAAAGCTAGGTTAGCGTATATGTGTAGAAGCTGTTTACGTTTGGGCGTAGTTAGAACATGCGGGCTATTTACTATAACACAGTTAGCGTTTACTATATAGATGGATAGATTTACTATTTGCTTGACATGTGTACACAACCACATATGCCATCCTTTTATATCAGAGGTGCGCTTCAGCGGCAGCCTTAGCGGATATCTAGGGTTTCTCCAACCGTTCTTAGGGCAGCATGATCGCTGACTGTCGGTGGAATAGTTTATCATCTATTTTGAATGAGCATTGCTCAATAGAAGTTTGATAACAGCAATCGAATCGGTGACACCTTGACAGATGGCAACCATGACCAGCGTAGGCGTCTCGTAAGCTATGCGGCCACGTTATATGTATATATATATATATATATATATATATATATATATATAAATATGTATACCCCGTTTATAAGCTAAGTAAAACAAAATTTTAATGATATACGTATAAACGATTTAAAAATTGGAATATATATATAAATATATATATATATGTATATATAGGCGTTATATATGTATATATATATATATATATATATATATATATATATATATATATATATATATTAGGCGTATTTTTGCCCAAGTAGCGCTCGCAGGCAGCTAGGCACATATGTGACTGTGTGTGAAATTCTCGTCCTGTGTGAGGCGGCGTCGTGTCAAGTTCAATTCAGGTGGCACTGAATACCCTGCTGTCGTCTTGGTTTCGTTGTCGCTCATGGACTAGCAGCTAGACTAGATCAGGTAGACGGAAGCTGGATAAGGTTGCTGCTGGCTGCCATCGAGAGCAAACGGAGAGCGCTCCTGCTTGAACTGGGCGCCGCGCGCTCCGACCCGTGTCCCGTCACATCCGTATGCCAACGTTCACCTACGCGCACAGCCACACAAACACCCGTATATAGACACGTACACACCCACGTAAACACGCATACATACATACATACAGCCATACGTACATACAGCCATGCGTACATAAACAACATAGCCGACGGAGATCTGGCTTGAATGATGTACGCCTGTTGTTTTCACCGAAGCAGAAGAAGAAGAAGCAGTAGAAGCAGTAGAAGTAGTAGCAGCATCATTCTGTCTGCAACAGCGGCACCGACTGCTGCTGCCGTCGTCGTCACGTCGTATTGTATGCAAATGCGTAAGTGTCGTTGAAACGGTGAAACGTGCGGATCAGAATGCCGTCGCTGTCGTCGATGACTACCTGTACTACGACGACCCACTACTATATATACATTTATATATATATATATATATATATATATATAGTAGGTCATCGTAATAGGACGACCTAGTACTACTAAAAGTTTCGGGCTGACCCTCAGCCAAGATTTAACGTCCACGGAACTGTTTTTCACATTGCTTCATAGACGGACCCCCATAAATACAACGGTGCAACGGTGGGGCTCGAACCCGCGCCCTATGTGCCTCCTCGGTCGAGGCAGACTTCCAACCCACCACGGCTCGGACCTAGCTACTATGATGTATGTACCTACCTACCGTTTTATTTCAACGGCCTTGCGAGGCGCAGAACTTTACCATCACTCGCATCGGGCCACCAAAGACCTGTCACGCTGCGACAGTATCTCCATGCTCTCTATTGAACCATTTCTCGAGGTTGGGGATGACCTGACGGGTCCAGGCTCCTGGTACGTGTGCTGGTGTGCTGGTCCATTCCTCGTTCCACTCCTTAATTGTCTGTCTCCGGGCCTCGGTTTTTCGTAGGGATCTGTTTGATTTCCGCCGTGTTCGTTCTTCGATCATTCTAGGCCATGGTATTAGCCTTGCTATCGCGAGGATGGCCGTCGTTTCTACTGTTCTGTATGCACTGGCGATTCGTATTGCCAGTTTACGTTCCGCTTTCAGGAGCTTTTTCTTGTTCCTCTTCAGTTTCATAGCGTTCGGCCCCCACGTTGATGCGGCGTATAGGACGGTAGACTCTGCCACTGAGGCAAGAAGTCTTCTCTTGCCCTCAGTTGCGCCGCGTGTTCTCGGCATAATCTTAGCTAGGTTATTTGCTAGCTTTTCCGCCTTCGCGGTCACCTTGTCGATGTGCTCGTTGCCTGAGAGAGCCGTGTCGATCGTCACACCCAGATATCGGGCTGACCTGTTGATCTTTATGCTCACGCCGTTCAGAGCTAGACTAATGTTTCCGTGTCTCTTGCGGCCCGTGAGAAGTACTGCCTCGCTCTTCTCGGGCGCGAGCGCGAGGCCGTGTCCTACCATCCAGTTGTTCACAATCTCGATGGCCGCTTGTGCTCTTGCTTGCAGCGTCTCCGCTTCCCGCGCCGTGACCAAGATGGCAAGGTCGTCCGCGTATGCTATTGTTTGTACTCCTTCCAGTCTGCAGAGTCTCAGTACGTCGTCGTATGCCATGTTCCATAGCAGAGGCCCTAGTATGGATCCCTGCGGGACGCCGGCACTCATGGCGAACTCAGACCTAGTACTACTACGACGACTACTACTACTACTACTACAGTTATTGAGAAAGAGGACAAGAGAGGGGCAACAACAATACAACCAGTGGCAGCCCCCACCACCAATAGCAGCTGCAGCAGCAACAACAACAACAACAACAACAACAACAACAACAACAACAACAACAACAACAACATCATCACCACCATCATCAACAACAACAACAACAACATCACCATCATCATCAACACCAACACCATCAGCAACAACAACGACAACAACAACAACAACAACATCAACATCATCATCATCAACAACAACATCATCAACAACAACAACGCCACCACCACCATCATAATCATCAACAACAACAACAATTACTACTGCTACTACCACAACAACAAAAACAACAACAACGACAACAATAGCATCAACTTCGCGGTGATCGGCTCCCCATAACTTAGTCGCTCGCCCCCCGTCTCCTGTTCGTCCGCCGGATACTGCGGTTGCTGTTGATGTCACTGTTACTTCCGGAAGACGTTATCGGCGTTCGCCCTTTCAATAAAAGCAGCAACAACTAAAAAAGAAACAGACGACCTTTGTTGTGTATTGTTGACTTAGCGAAACACATGTGTATAGTCAACATAAAGTTCACGTTATAGCCTAGCCAGAACGAATCCGTGGTTTTGCGCGTTCGGATTTCTGCGTACTTTCAGCCTATTCGACGAAGGCAGGACACGATATCACATTCAAAAGTGTTTTCCATGTTGTTTATAGTAAGTATATATATATATATATATGCGGGCTGTGCGCATGTTCTTACATCACAAATGTATATTTTGCTACATTTATAGATAGATGATGATTATATATATACATATATATACATATATATATATATATATATATATAGGAGGAGGATTATCTTGATTAAGCGAAATCTCGTTGAATCTCGGCGGTTCATGAAATTTTAGCCATCCCAAATCCACTGTCCTGACACGACAGGCGGCGGTGGCAGCGACAACGACAACGACGGACACTGTCGACCGACATGCGGATGATTCATGCAAGAATTCATGACAACGGTCTACATATGCTACGTAATATCGCAGCTAGCACTACTACTACTACTACTAACTATTACTAACTAATACTACTAAGACTACGCGACGACGACTCCTACCGCTGTCACATTTGCGACAGTATCTGTCTGTAGTGTTACGCAGACACCGTGCAGATGTCATGTAACATTGTCGCGTTACGTCTTAGAAGGAGTCTCAAACCCACCGGGCGAGCGCCACGGTCTGCACCTGCTCCAGTTCGTTTAGTAAAAAACAAGCGTCAACGCTGAGTGAGGTCAACGACAATTTGCTAGAGGACGCCGAGTTATGCGCGTCTTTGTTATTATAGAACAGAAACCGGCCACAGTGCTTCGTACAACTTCGTACGCACTCGAAAAACGACTACGATTCCTTTTGTTTCGAGTTCTTCGACGAGAGCATGACGTTACGACTCGACAGAAATCGAGCACTGCAATGAGGCATAAAAACGTCGAGAGTACTTATAAGTACAACTTCGTCGACAGTAGGAACAACGACAGTAGCCTTTATTTAGTTTTGACATTTCGGAGTACTACACATCGGTAATATTATTGTACAAATAGGATGAACGCGGATCAGAATTATAAACCAGATATATATATATATATATATATATATATATATATGGTCGTTTTTTTTATTCTAACTGCAGTTAGAGCTCGAGTTGTTACTTTTTTCGCTACTTTTTTCGTAGAAAGCGACATGTTTTGTGCATCGTGACTAGCATTTGACTAGCGAGACTCACCTTGAGATCGACACACGCATTTTTCTAATTGAGTGCTTTTGGCTAAATGCAGACCAGCGCGTTAAAATGCCTCCACCTCCGTGATGCATACGTCGGTGGTGTATAGCTAATGAAATAAAAACATTATCCTGGCTTGTTTTAGCGTAATATGTGCAACATTGTACTACGATATGTGTGAAAGATCTCGTAGGAAAAAAAAAAATTGACACGAGACGCGGATTTGTTTGTCTTAACTTTTAGTAATATAAAACACGCTTTTAGCTAGGTCAAAATGAACCGAGTATCTCGACGTATTTCACCTACGTGGTTGCATGAAAGCACTGAACGAAGTGCAGATACGACAACATATAATGGAAATCTCGCTCGCTTTTTGCATTGTCATAATCGTCCAATACCGATTTTATTGAGAAGACCTCATTCAGATTCGGCGTGCGCTGCTCTGCTATTGAATAAATTCACGGTACACATATACAGTTTAGCCGGTGTTTTAAATTCGAACGGAATTGCTTGCCCTATTGAGCAAGCCATAAAGGGCCGCCCGCGCCAATCCATATTGGATGTATTGCTGTTATGTGGGATGCGCGGGAAAAGAACTTCGCACAAACTACCTATCCTTATGTGGACGGTTATTCAGCCAAAGCAAGCAGCGCTATCTCAGCAACATCTGGTTTATGGTTCTGATCCGCGTTCATCCCATATGTACAATAGTATTACCGATGTGTAGTATTCCGGAATGTCATAACTAAACAAAGGCTACTGTCGTTGTTCCTACTGTCGACGAAGTTGTGCTTATAAGTACTCTCGACGTTTTTATGCCTCATTGCAGTGCTCGATTTCTGTCGAGTCGTAACGTCATGCTCTCGTCGTCGAAGAACTCGAAACAAAAGGAATCGTAGTCGTTTTTCGAGTGCGTACGAAGTGGCGCAGCACTGTGGGCGGTTGTTGTTCTAACAAAGACGCGCATTGCTCGGCGTCCTCTAGCAAATTGTTGTTGACCCCATACAACTTTTACGCTTGCTTTGCTGAACGAACTGGAGCAGGTGTAGACAGTGGCGTTTGCCCAATGGGTTTGAGACGCCTTCTAAGACATAACGCGACAATTTTACATGACATCTGCATAGTGTCGTCTGCGTAACACTACAGACAGATACTGTCGCAAATGTGACAGCGGTAGTAGTCGTCGCGTAATCTTAGTAGTATTAGTTAGTATTGGTGTCGAGCCCGGTGGCGTGGTGGATTAAGTCTGCGCCTCGCAACCGGAGGAGACACATAGGCGCATTGCGGGCATTCGAGCCCCACCGTTGCCCCACCGTTTGTATTGATGGGGGTAGTCCGTCTATGAAGCAATGTGAAAAGCCGTGGACGCTGTTAAATCTTGGCTGAGGGTCTGCCCGAAAACTTTACTAGTAGTAGTGCAAGCTAGCTGCGATAATACGTAGCATATGTAGACCGTTGTCATGAATTCTTGCATGAATCATCAGCATGTCGGTAGACAGTGTCCGTCGCTGTCGTTGTCGCCGCCATCGCCGCCTGTCGTGTCAGGACAGTGGATTTGGGATGGCTAAAATTTCATGAACCGCCGAGATTCAACGAGATTTCGCTTAATCAAGATAATCCTCCTCCTATCGACGAGCGGACGAGACGGGACGACGCGGGCGTCCATCATTCGGTTCCAGGCTGAGGCTAAGCTTTGTGCGTGACGTCCACCCCCACTCTGCGTGTACAGGAACAACACGTACACAGGAAACAATACGCGGGTAGCGGCGGTGATGGAGGCGGCGCCGGCAGCCGGGTCGATCGAGACAATGAAAACGAGGTGGTATAGCAAACTTATCGGCGATGTATTCGTAGCATAGCGGAGCGTGGGGGCTGCCGAGCGCCTACGCGCACCGCATGCCATGTCTAGTATTCTTACCGGGATCATCTCCTACTCCCTGTGTTTCAGTAGGCAGGTGGGTAGGTAGGTGATGGCCAGAAACAGGAGCGGTTCTCGAGAACACAAAGCAATCGTTTGTCTTCGTACGCTTGCCTACTCGTTACACGGCTACGCCCCCGAACTGGCTCAAGTCGCTGTGAGCATCAGGCCAATGCAGAAAGGCCTGGTCGCTCTGGACTCTCGGAGAACTAGAAAATTACGCAGCTCGGAAACACCCACGTCTATTGCAATGCGCGTATCTATTATTGTAGAAATAGGGAAAGTTGGCAGGTGCTCACTCGAGTAGGATATGCTAGCTAAAACCAAATGTCAATTTTCACGTGGTAAAACGCACGTTCACTGTTGTATGTTCATACGTAATCCAGCTACAAACCGAAGTTACGCTTTGTTTGCTACTTTTGCGGTCATGAAGCGGTCGTTTGAAAGCTTACAAAGGTATATCCACGCTACCTAAGGCCTCAAGATGATTATTATTTCGAAAAGGTGCCTATAGTTAGTAGCCTATAATGTCGTACAACGATGCCAGATATTATGGTTTACTTGTTGGCCTCAATTTTCTAATTCCGAATGCACCACTGCTAATTAGCTACTGAGCATGAAATCCTAAGCATGTCTGAATGTGCGTCCATCATACGAAACTTGAAATATCCTTGTTAAATTGTTAACGTGTTTAGTCGAAGCTATTTCACTTGATACGCGCTGGCGCTATCAACTGTCTTGACTTTCCCTGATTGCTAATGTTTCCTTAAAACACATATATATATATATATATATATATATATATATATATATACCGACCAAGATGGCTTAGTGGCAAAGCCTTTGCCTTGCATTCGGAAGGACTGGGCTCTAGACTCAGACCGGCCACTCTTAAATTGTTTTGCATGGTTTCCAATTTAGACGAGGTAAATGCCGGAGTGAATGACATGAAAAAATCGTACACGGGCCTTAGCCTTACGGATAATCTAAACAAAAATGACAATAAAATACTCAGAGCTCCTCTAGTTCACAAAGCGTTATACACGTCGTTCTCAAATTTATGTGGCTTTCAAGTCATTTTTCTAGCACATCTATCTACTATTGCCAAATATATAAATATGCTGATGGGAATGCTCACAAGTAGCCAATCCCCAATAGGATTGAATACCGTTGAACTCCGATTGAATTACCAATAAGATTGAAAACCTTTGTTGAAATTCGTATCCCTACCAGACCTTCCTTTTCGGATAAGCCGACGTTATTCGCATGCTTCGGAGCAGCAAGGCAGGCCTGTAGGTGTAACACTTGTCCTCTCCCTGGCAGAGCTTGGATTCCCTGTATACTATTTCTAGTTTCGCCGACTATGCCACCTAGAAAAAAAGGCATATATTCAAAAAACTAATCATTTGTTACTTGTCTATAAGATACATAATGTCGTATTTGCCTTTAAGATTCAGTTGACTGGTGTTGCTGAAAATTGAATTTCTGAATGAAATAATTACTAACGGCTTATTAAAAAAAATCGTTAAAGTTTTTTTTTACAAAAACGTTGGTCGCCTGATCGCTTTAACCTTTCGGCTTTTTAGTGGTGTATTTTTATCGTAGCAGTATATTCCTATATCGTAATGCGTCATGCCGAAATAGTAGGTATGTTTATGAGCTCTCCTTTTGATCATTTTTACCTCCAATTTTGACCAGCCCGAACCGTAGACGAGCACTAGATACGGGCGCTGAAGTTGGTGGCCCATACGCATGGCCACGTCAAAGGCCGCTGAAGCAGCAATGGCGTGACGTAGACGCCAGTGCGGTCGTCTCCTTTCGCATATTTTCTTGTTAGGTTGAATTAAGTTCCGAGGCTAAGTTCCGAGATCTAATAAGTGTCCGCGCTGTCTTATCGACTGGTGGCGGCTTTCTGCTTGCAGAACGACGCAGCCGAACTTCACGCGTGGCTCAACTCGACGGTGGTCCTCCTGCAGCCGACATCCGAGGTCCAGTCGGTGGAGGTATGCCTGAACGCGAGCGATACGCTGAGCGGCGGCGCCGCCGCCGACCTTCTGCGCGATTCGGACGAAGATGACGGCGTTGTTGAGGACCCGGTTCCTCGGGTGGCCCGCATACTCTGCCCTCGTGTCTGGGACGGACTTCTGTGCTGGCCGCCCACGCCACCCGATCAGGTCGTGCTGCAACGCTGCCCAACGAACTCGCTCTCGGATGTCGTCGACGCGACCGCACCGCCGGACTCATCATTGCAGTCGGACGGAATTGTCGGTAAGCAGCAATACTGACTGTGCAAGCCAGAGGCACTACATATGCATTCTCTACAGGCGAATGGATAAATGCATAGTGCCCGTGTTTTCGCTCGCCGTTGTGGCTAGTTTGTCGGCAAAGAGTTATCGATGAACAAGAAAGTCTTTGTTTGCAGACAGACAACGTAAAATACAACAACAACAACAACAACGATAGCATAACAAACGGTGTCTACACATGTGGCTTGCGCCACATGCTGCTAAAACTGAAGATGATGAACTTGTTTCAATGGTCAAGTTCACCATATCTCGCGGAACTGGCGTGAATATATATATATATATATATATATATATATATATTATATATTGAATATATATATATATATATATAATATATATATAATATAAATATATTTATATATATCTAAAATCTATATTATCTATCTATAATATATATCTATCCTATTATAAATATATCTATATATATATATACAGGGTGTTCCTATTTGTGTGTCCAAAACGCTAGGTATGGTCAAACTCGGTGAGAAAATCATTTTTGCCAATCGGTGGCAAGCCGGGAAAACGTTTTGTTTAGGAGTGAGGATGAATTTATAAAAGCAGTTATTCAGCCTTTTTTCTTCTACATAGTTGTGCAAAGTCTACGTTTGCGGGAGAACCAGTCAACGCACAAGGAACCGATTATACCGGCGTGTTGGCGGAAAATTCTGCACAATAAGTGTACATTACTAGCTTGCGTAGCAAAAAGCGAATAGCCAGATTAAGGAAAGTCATAAAAAGTCAAAATGTTACGTTAACGCTTTTTGTGCAACATCGTAATTTTTTCTATTACGACCGAAAATGTACGTTTAAAAGACTACTCTCAGGCAATAGCACATTTAATGCCCACTACATTCGTACCAAAGTGATGGTGCTGCGTTACGTAGTTGCCAAGTAACTAAGCTTTTTCCATAGCCATGTCGAAAGCGAAGGCATGCATATTTCCATAGGGCGTATGAGAAAGTTAGGTACATATTTTAAGGTTTGGTAGAACTCAACAAGAGAATAAATTTTCCTAGTGGAAGGAGGGGGCGAAAACGTCTTGGCAAATTTTTCTGAACGTGAAAACTTGCACGTAAAACATAACAACTATGACTGTCGAAAAAGCTTAGTGACTTGACAACTACGTAACGCAGCACCATCACCTTGTTACGAAAATGATGGGCATTAAATCTGCTATTGCCTGAGAGTAGTCATTTGAACGTACATTTTCGGTCGTAATGGAAAAAATTACGACGTTGCACAAAAAAGCGTTAACGTAACATTTCGACTTTTTATGACTTTCCTTAATCTGGCTATTCGCTTTTTGCTACGCAAGCTAGTAATGTATACTTTTGTGCAGAATTTTCCGCCAAACACGCCGGTATGATCGGTTCCTTTGTGCGTTGACTGGTTCTCCCGCAAATGTAGATTTTGCACAACTATGTAGAAGAAAAAAGGCTGAATAACTGCTTTTATAAATTTCATCCTCACTCCTAAACAAAACGTTTTCCCGGCTTCCACCCATTGGCAAAAATGATTTTCTCACCGAGTTTGACCATACCCTAGCGTTTTGGACACACAAATAGGAACACCCTGTATATATATATATATATATATATATATAAATATATATATACATACATATACATAAATATACATATTTGAGAGAATGGTCGTATCTCGCACTCGACATTCAGTCCAATGCCAAGACACTCATCACCGGAAAAATGTTAGCTCATTTCCGTATCAGCCTACTAGATTCTTCAGCCCTGCACGTCTCGTCAAACCACTTCCCTTTCCCGAGGTGGTAGCAGGGTGATTCCTATCAAACTTACTAGGCTGCGCTCCTAGCAATCCTACCTGAACAACTAGGGGTGCTGGGAGTACCTCCCTAAGCCTTCTTCGAGCGACGGCGCCATTAAACTTTCCTGCTGGCACGATCTCAATTATTAGACTCACTATTTTTCTTCCAAATACCCATCGGCCTGTGTTTCTAAGTCATATCTAGCCTCGCATGGAAGTTTGTGTCTCCTACGATCACTGGAGCCGCCTCGCTCGGTAATGATTTGCTACTATAAAAGTTGAATACAGATCTTTACGAGTTCTAGTTTAGGCTTTGTCGCGACAGCCACATACGCGAACGTGGTTGAGTGTTAATTAGGGCACGATATATGCTCCGATGTGCTCCAGTTACCTCTTCGAGCAATCGGGCTCTCATTGGTTCATCTTCATGACGTTCGAGTTGATAGCGTCACAGCCAGTGGCAGTTGGTTATATATCTTACCTTTCTTCTGGGAAGGGGAGCTTGTGAAGAAGGAACCACGTTCAGGCATTCAGATGCCGTGGTTTAGGTGGCAACTACGCCGCTAACTACGCAGCACGTGGCGAATCATGTTTAAATCTTCTACGTTTTTGTTTGTTTAGATGCTTCACTGTTCATTTAGAAGACGGTTGCAAAATACCTTGGCTTATACTAGTAACTATACATGTATGCATGTGTATATATGAATGTTGCATATATATATATATATATATATATATATATGTGTGTAGATTTGCCGGTATTAATTTGCCGGCACTGCTAGAAGTCAAGAAATGCTGCGTCGAGTCCCGTTGAAAAGGTGCGAGTGAAAGATTTTTGTGTTTCGCATGGGGGTCCTTCCGAATCAAGCGCAAACGCAAAGAACGAAGCTCGCAAGCACCGAAGACGGTCGTGACTAGGCAGGTGGCAATGATTGCTGCCAGGGGTGAGAGGCTACAGAATACTCTCAGCAAGATTTGGGACTATATTGTGGGCCATGTAAAGGAAAAAACTAAGAAATCTCGTTTTATAAAAACTGGAGGACTAGTCAATGTTGATGTTGCCGACGTGGATTAGGGCACCCTGCTATCACTGCGAGAGTTAGCGGATGTTAAAAGATTTGCCAGGTAGGCGAGCCCTTCCGTGAAGTGTAAAATATCCGGTTTGCACCCGTTCATTTTAAAAGTTACCATCCTAATTGAACTTACATCATCAGAAATGATTGAAGTGGCTCGAAAAAAATCCGATGATTTAGAAGCTACAGTATGGATCACTTTGCCGCAGCTTGCAAGGTTCCTAAACTAAAGTAAAATATAGCATATTAAGAAAGAGTACAAAGTTTAGGGCAAATGTTGCTTATGCAGCGGCAAGCATGAGGCTCTGTGGGGTTCGTGCCCCATTTGATTGAGCCATATAGAGATGTTAAAGCGGGCCTCTTGGAACGTTACTATGTTTAAAGGCAGCCTGAGGCCTCAACCTTACCACTTTGTGCTCCAGTAATTTTTCAAAGCGTAGTTGGTCGTCGGTAGTGAAAAATAAAGGAGTTGGCCCAGGGACGAAGCCAGCAAAACAAGCAAAAAAGTATTACCTTTAGTGGGCCTACTCGCAGACTTTGCTTAAAGTTTTTATTTTTTTCAATTCACATTTTAAACGCGGTTTACTCACTGCACTGCAATCCTCGGCGCTCGAGTTCTCGGTAAATACAAATGGTTGAAAAATATGAGTCATAAAACGAAGCAGACAATTATTCTACAAAAAGAAGTGCTTTATATAAGCACGTTTGTTAGAACGCCGATCAATGTGTGACGCAACACTCTTGCAAATATACACACAACCGAAGTACTTTAGTAATACAGGCTCTTCACAATTCACAATAACTCTAAGGATAAAAAAAATTATGCACGGGCCAATTCTACGTCAGACTGCGGACGCATTCAGAAATGCATAGACAAGTTTTATGAATGGACATAGAAGTTGCACTTGAAATTGGAAAAAGCACTTAGGAAGAAAAATCTCTACTAGGTATATACAATCAACAATGTTCCACTCAAGAATGTAACTGATATAAAGGCATTCGGTATAATGATGACACCTGACATACAATTTTCAGAGCAAGCAACTTAAAATTTTCAGAGCAGCAAGATTCTCAAATCCTTCATTGTTAAAAATCCCGAATTGTACATGAAATTATTCGATATTTAAGCCAAACCAATCCTGACACATGCCGGTAAGTGTAGTACCCCATGAATAAGATAGCATAACAATGGCTACAAGATCTCAAGTGAGTCACGGGCCCAAGTGCAAAGGATAACAATACAACTTATGCACTCCGAGAGGGAATTAGCCATTTAACGTTATAATAAATTTCTATCTAATGTGTGTGGAATGCAGGTCTAAGTTTAAGGGAGGTGGCACGCAGGTGTGTGTTGGCTTTACTTCAAGGGGCACTACATACAGAGGGCACCGCAAAAGTTGTTGCATGCCTAGTTGATGTTCGACTGAGTGTAGGAATTAATGGAGACGCGATTTCCGTAGAAACAATACCTCGTGAAATGTTGTACGCTAACACTGAAATTCGCAGCGTGTAAATATTTTCCACCGAGAATAGGTTAAAATAATTAAACAAGTTGAAAACCGTCGCCTCCTAAAAGATGCTTTAAGTGCATCGTTCTCTATCACTTTGGACCTCCGGCGAAACCCGTCATAGCCGCCATCACCTCAAAAAAGGATGTCATAGCATAGCACTGGTAAGAACACGGTTTGCCGCCACAAGGATTGTTGGGAAACCCTAGATATCTCAACATGTTTGGCCCTCGGTGCACTGAAGATATACCTTACGGTGAGTTCCAAGCCCGTTAGGGGCGGAGGCTAGTTTAAAATTAAAAACAATTTGCCTTTTTTTTCTATGTCGTGCTAGTAACCTCGGCGATGAACGGAAACCTAGGAAATTCGTTTGCTAGACAAGATCGTTCTATCATCGAAGCGGTCCAAACAGCAGCAAGAAGTGTTTCTGTTGGTTTGTTGCTTCCTCCCCTACTGGGTAGACAGTGAGTAAAGCCAAGCTGCTTAAACCACTGTCCTTGGAAAGCGTTTCGACACTCTATTGAAGCCTTCTTGCGTGATGCACTTTGCACGCTTTCACATGTACAATTCACGAAATTTTTACCAAGATGTAGAGACGAGCAAAACCGATAAGCCTCCTGGAAAATCGTGACCTGCGCACCAGTACTAAGACAAGCACAACACACTCAAGACAAGAGTTTACCTTTAATGGAACTGTGAAGGCACTAAATCAAGTTTGCCACTTCTTCCTTAAGCTGAGCAGTATTGATCTTCACTAATACATGGGCCACCAAACCCACGGTCGTCTCTAGTTGGTGAATAAGGAAATGTCTAAGTGTACAATTAGAGTAACATTTAGTAAGCTGGCGCGAGCGCACGTCTTGCTGAAAGTCGCAAATTGTCGAAATACAGGGAGCTTTCGCCGCAGTACATAATTCAGCCGATCGCCGTGGAAACGCTAGGGCCTATGGGTGAGGCGACCAGCAAGTTCCTCAAGGAGCTTGGAAAGAGGGTAACTGCTGTGACAAAGGATGCGCGAGCCGGGGAGTACCTGGTGCAGCGTATCTCCATAGAAGTTCAACGTGGTAACGCAGTGGCGGTAGTGGGGTCGCTTCCATCGCCGGGGGAAGGACTGCCAGAAATGCCGTAGCAGTACCAATTATTATTTGACTATTAACATACAAAACATTAAATAAACTTATCGTACTTTTACGACCCAAATTAGAGTAACCAAGTAAAGCAAATAGGAAAGCCGCTGTGTTGTATAATAGCAAGCAAAAGCCTGCTATAAGGAAAGTACTGTGTAGTCCTCACAGGCAACGCTATTAACGTGATTACACTTTATTATAGTCCTTAAGAAACATTAGAAACACGGTTAGATAAATTTGTACTATGTCTCGATATGGTGGACTTTCAAAAAACAACTGCCGTTACTGTGCGGTGACCTCAGCTATAGGCTTGACAAGCTAGTATGTTTGAGAACTGTGTCACGAATCTACGTCTTGCAGTATATGCGTTATATCCATTGGCTGGGTTGAGTTCAAGAACTACAGAATTTGTCTCACACTTATTCTACCTGGAAAACATGATCTAGTGCAAAGATTCAAACTCCTCAAGGCACATTTAAAAAAAAATCGAAAAGGATTACAATATTTTCAAAGTGTTTGCTACCCCAACAAATGATTAATATAGGTTGCTGTAAGTTTCTTTAACTTAAACATCGCAGCCACTGCTTCTGACGATACGGCTTCACCTGTTGAAGTTTAACTCTAGGGCACTTGACTGAATTAAGGCTATTTGTGTAAAAAAAGTCACTTAGAATCCGCCGCACTTGCCCCAACAACTGCCGTCTCCGCTATTTGTTGAGAACCTACAAAAGATGTACGTTGTGCTGAAAATGCTACTTTTCAACTAACACACGTCTGAATGGGAAACTAAGACGCAGACTGCCCCGCTCTTTTTTGAAACCCAGGCAATGATGTCTAGTTCGCAGAAGCACTGCAATTGTAAAAATAGACACCTAATTGCTCGATTCGCTGTCAAAAGAAGTGAAACGTAAAAAATAAATCTTTTCGGCATGCTTGTGCAAACTCGGCGAGCAACAGTGTGATTTGTATCACCTGCAACAATGCAATGTAGCAGTTTCGTTATTATCATTATTATTATAGATGTGCATACGTGTTTCCATTTACGCTGAGTATGTAAACCAATTATTGGTTAATAAAGCTAAGTAAGTTTGGGCTTTAAAAATACGCGTAGACAAAAATGTGTATGTTGCTTACAACGTACGTGGCAAACAAGGGGAGCAGTAATTATAGCAAAGATATAACAAAACTTGTTTTTTTACCATGGCTAGCTCATAACTCTAATATGAGCATTAGGCTCGTGGACGTGTGGGCAGATTGCACTGCTATAATCACTATTCTCTTAATCTTCTTTATCTACTTAGATAGTCAAGTTTGGATAAGGTATCGATTATGGCGATGGAACGAGCGATGCACAGGTTGACGCATAACAACTGCAGTAGCAACAAGTGAATACATAGCAACAGTAAAACAACAACAACATCAAAAACAACACAGGAAAAAACAGCCGGTCGAAAGACCAAGACATGTCTGCTGTGCCTCTTGCATGCATGGATGGTATTATTACGACCCGGTCGAAGACTCTACCCTCTGGGGGAAACCCTACCTATACAATCTTGTTATACATTGATCGGACACCCTGGCCACGTTGCTCACTGATCGACACGACACGGCATTTGCCCTCTGTCGTTATTCCTTATTATTAAGCAATATTCTTCATCCTAATTATAGGAGGGTTTCTTTTGCCCCAGTCATTGCCGGCGATTCCACTGAGGCTTGTACATCGCCGGGGCCAGAAGAAAGCAACCAAGGGTTGACGGTTAAAAGGTTGACGCACGACGGGACACAAGCCAAGACGCACCAATAGACTGCTATAGCTGTTCTAGTGGAATTAGCGTTACACGATCCTCGTAGAGCAAACGTTGACCGTGTTTCTAGTTCTCTGGGGACAAACGCGAGCTTTTGCCGAGCCTTTCCACAACGTCATGACAATGCAGAGAGCGGCTCTGTGTCACACTAAGTGGGTCTAGTCGTTGCTGTGATACCTGGCATAACCGCCTTAAGGCGGCTGTGGTCCTGTCGATCAATAAGTTCATGTACTATTAATAGTAGTAGTTCATCATAGTACAAGATCGTAATATCCATCATTCATAGTACAAGATCGTAATATCCATCATTCATAGTACAAGATCGTATCATCCTGATCCTGATCGGAGGCTTGGTGAAGCATTCTAGTCACCTTCATGTTTTGTCATATGATTTTTCTAGCTGCCTGTCGGGTCTAGGGAAAACGTATTGCACGTTTTACCTGTATATTTGATAGAAAGTGTTCATTTAACGTGTATGGTAACGCAAGCTTTTGTTAGTTCACTATTTTAACTTTAACCGATGGCTTTATGCCAAACTCTCTAAATACTTAGCAGAATAGAAGAATTTCCTTTAATCCAATACATACATTTCTGAATATGTATATATACATACATTTCTAATTCTGTTTATATAAATACATTTCTAATTATGTATATAAACACACATTTCTAATTATGTATATATATGCATACATTTCTAATTATGTATATATACATACAAATCAGGTTTTTAGAATCAGCATCCGACTAGACTAAACTGAGTGTTATTTTTTCAAATCTGAGAGAGTCTCATTAGTCGTATGGCGTCGCTTCGTCAAATAGCCGTTTGTCAACATATGCGTGGGAATGGCAACGGTTCTCCCCACGTGACGAGGTTTTGGCATCGCCATCGGTGATAACGTTTCATTGCTATGAGCAATAAATTACACTAGCGAGTAAATTTAGACACACGCGTACGTTAGGGCATTCGACGGGTGCGCAGACTACAGTACCTTTGTGTCGAAATCACGTTGACCCCTTAAGCAAACCGCAGGCCTTCGTTGTAGCTAAAGCGAGTTTTATATACGCCTACTGCGAATGCTACTTAGTAGCCGTGCGTTCATACTAAAGGAGAAGATAAAACAAAAACGACGTTGTTAGACACATTCAAAACAGCATCGTTGCCAAGTAACTAAGCTTTTTTGACAGTTTTGGTTGTTATGTTTTACGTTAAAGCTTTCACGTCCAGAACCGTAAAATTTGGCAAGACGTTTCCGCCCCTCATTCCATTTGAAAAAAATATTTTTTTTGCCGAGTTCTAGCAAACCTCAAACTGTGTACCTAACTTTCTCATAAACCCTACGCAAGTATGCATGCCTTCGCTTTCGATATGACTGTCGAAAAAGCTTAGTTAATCGACAACTGCGTTACCTAGCACCATCGCTTTGGTACGAGAAAGATGGGCATTTAATTTGCTATTGCCTGAGGATAGTCTTTTAAGCGTACATTTTAGTCGTAATAACGTTTTTTCACGGTTCTGCACGTAAAAGCGTTAACGTATGACATAACAACATATTGACTTTTTATGACTTTCCTTAATATGGCTATACGCATTTCGCTACGCTAGCTAGAAAATTGTCTTTCATTATTTTTCATATAATTTTCCGCCGAGCACACCGGTATGATCGGCGTCTTCATGCGTTGACTGGTTTCCCAGTAAACGTAGATTTTGAACAACTATGTAAGAGTAAAAAAGGCATAATGGCTACTTTCGTAAAATTCATCCTCACTCCTAAACAAGACGTTTCCGCCCCCGCCTTCCATTGTGAAAAATTATTTTATTGCCGAGTTCTACCAAACCTTAAGATATGTACATATTGTTATGAAATGTCCTAAATAAATACATATATATTTTCTGAAATCCAGTCGTCTTCTTTGCCTCTTATCGGGGGGTCCGCAGCACTGTCTTCTCGAGATTACTCTAACTGGCGGTTTTATCCTGCCATTAAGGCTGCTCGATTGTGCGTGGCAGTTATGTTTGCCCCCAAAAAAAATTCTGCAAATTTTCTTACCATAAACCAGGATTTATAATCTTTAAGGTGCCCCTTCTATAAGCGCTTGGCATGTCAGAGAACTTCCCAGTCGCAGGCTTCGAGACACTAGCTCTCGGCTCGTTAGCAGTTGCGCAAGTGAGTAGGTAAGCGAGCCATGTTTACGGCTGTGCTATTTTTCATTTAAAAAAATCCTGTATAATTTTTCCTTGGCGTACTGATTTTACCCAGTACCCAGGATGGACCGGCTAAATTGCTTGCTCCGCCGTTGCTTGAGGTATCTGTTCCACTAATTAGTATTTCCTTGGTCCGGACTTTAATTGAAGGGCTTGTTGAAGTTAGTTCTTATACTCCTAGGTCCCAGGAAATCTGTCTAGAGAGTCACTTGTTTGGCTGTCGCGGAAGCCGTGCGTCTTGCCCTTTTGATGTTGAGTGGGTTGTTGGGTATTGCTGAGAACGCTAGTGGTCATGGGCTCCCATAAAAGAGCGACATATAGTATGATGCTATCCACTACTGAAGCTAAGAGACTTCAATACCATACAAAAACATTAAAAAAGTTTGTCACATCGTACTTAACAAACGCATAATTAGTATTCCAAAAATGTGCAATTTCCACTAAATAAATGTCCGTCAAAAAAAGTCCGAGCTAAAGCTTCAGGCGATAGCTGAAGATCCTGGGTTGCTTCAGAAAGTGATAACAGGAGACGAGTCATGCGTATGTGGGTAAATTGATTGGTTTTTTTTAACCGACGGGGAAGGTGTGCTGCACACCGGCCCCGGGCCACACGGTTAATGCCCCGGGCTTTAGCAACCTGGGAGTACGCCGTGATCACAAGCACAATTTTTTGCTCTCCATACAAAAAGTCTTGTAGGCAGTTTCCAAGAGGTTTTTTCATTTACGTACGCTGGATTTGCTCTCCGATAACTGTAAATTGGAGAATCTAGTCGAGACCGGTGGCGTGGTGCATTCGCGTGCGCCTTGCGACCGGAGGAGACATATAGGTGCACGGGTTCGAACCCCATGATATCGAGAACAAAGCCCAATCTTTCCAGTGGTGTCTCCAAGGGGAGCGTCGATCGAGGAAACTTAAACACAGCAGATCCAATACGAAGGTTATTTTGACTGTTGTTTTTGACTACTTTTGGCGAATTTATTCCGCCACTGGGTTCTATGGTCAATATGAAAAAACTACCACAAAACTCAAAGACGATTCCGCGAGAACATCCAATGCAAGAGGCTTAAACTCTGTGCAAGCAAGTCTTGGATCCTCTATTACGATAACACGCTGGCGTACACATCCTTACAGATTTGATATTAGTTGAAGAAAAATGCGAATTAGATATTTCCGCAACGTTCCTACTCGCCTGGCTTCGTGCGACTTTTCCTGTGCCTACGACGAACAAGTTTAAAAAGCCAGGTTTCAATACTATAGAAGAGATAAAAATTGCCAGGATCAACTCAACTTGATTCCGAAAGACGCGTTTCGGAAATTTAGAAGATTAAATAATAAACCATAGTTCTTTTTTATAAACTTAATTGAAATAGCGATATACCCACACATATATAAACACATATATTCTTGCCGAATAAACCTCGCTACTCCACCTTCTACGCTATGCCTTCGCGTCGCCAAATAGCGGCTGTCCTCGTGATCTGCCTATTTACGGCTCTGTTTCCTTTCAGTCAGTGTCAATTTTATTTCCAGCTGGGCCACAAGTCCACATTGGAGAGTTTGCATATTGTCATTATAGCGTCAGCCATGTAGAAAGTGGTTAAGCCAGCATGGTGCCTGGTTGTGTAATTGTTAGTGGCCACATTATTAGTGCTTATTAGTCTCTAGTTCGTATATTACGGTTGAATACCAGTTTACTGTTATCAGTTAATTTCGTGTTTGTCCGTGGCGCGTAGAATGGAAACCACGTTTCCTCACACAAACAGCCAATAACATCCGGCCAATTGTCGTTTCGCGTCGGTCGCACGTAATATCCTCCGTACGTTTTGCGATAACTTGTTGCGATAAAACTTTGCGGTAGCGACATTTATACGACCCAGTGTCTCCTCAGCAATAGGCGTAAAGAAGTGTTAATTTCTTGACAACTCGAGCAACTTTTTTCGCTTTTCCCAAACAAAAATTATTATGTGTGCATTAATAGTAACACGCGTAGACGCGTTGCCGTGTGCATGCGCGTGGTTGTATGTATTAGGCTGCGTTGGAGCTAAACGTTCTTGACTTTTGGTATCCTGTCGTTTCGAAGGCTTGCAGTGCCTTCCAGGCAACACCAGCATGGAAACGGGTGTGTCCGTTTAGAATAGAGCCGGACTTGCTGCATCGTTCGGTAGGCTTCGCTTTGGCGTCAACCCAAGCGAAACGTTCACTCGAACTGCGAGCTATGTTGTGTCGTTAGTGGGACATCAGATGCATCGTCCATTTTGAACTTCTGAAAAGGTGCCAGACGGACAGATCAATTTCTGGATGGATGGATATCTACTATCAACAACTGTAACGAATTCAACAGAAATTGACCCATGTGCGTAACACCACCCCTAAAAGAAAGCAATATTGGCTGGGAACTTTTAAAGCATTTACCTTACTTTTCTTCGGAGTTTGCACCTTCAGACTACAACTTGCTTGAATCTGTCCAAGCCCTTTTGATTGGCGAACAAAAAAATCCAGATCTTTAGAGAACGTCCAAAATGAGGTACAATATTTTTTTCTCTCTAGGAAAAGACACCACACTTTTACAAAAGAGGAATAGAAGAGCTAATTGATTAGCTAACAAGATTTCATTGGCAAATTGAAGAAAGGGGGGAGGGGGGAAGACTATATTGGTGATTACTAATTAAACCTGTATGTTCTTGCAAATCCGTGTTTTCGCTTTGCAAGCGCTAGACAAGAAACGGCCATGATGACGGTCGCTTTATGATTGCCAATATCACTGCTTGCCAGCCAAGGATTGATTTGCGCGTCACGCTCGCGGTTTGTGCGGTGGCAGTTTTTCGTGTGTTTCTCGCGCGGCGCGGTAGATGACGCACAGACGCGTATGCATCTGACGTTCAAGGCAATTTTCTTTTTTAAGGCCCACAACGACAGCTGTCGTCTCTGGTCGCCTCTACAACGACAGCAGCCGTTCAGCTCCGTAGAAGACCAAACGACATTTTTCGACGAACGACGAATCCCTCCCTCCCTCCCTGCCTTCCTCCTAGTCGTCCGTTCTGCTCGTATTACAGCCACACGTCGATTCGACTGGATAACTGATGCTGCTCCTGCCGCTGCTGCTTCTGACGTACACCACAATGGTTGGCCTAAGGGCTAACATAAGCAGAGCTTGTGTCGGCATTTTTGGTTTGTGTTTAGTTTTCTCTCTTTTCTAGTGTGATACGTTTTATCGGTGCAGAGAAGATGTGCATGTATATATATATATATATATAAAGGAGTGTATATTTATTTGCTTATAAGAAAAATAAAGACGCACTTCATATATAAATATATATATATATATATATATATATATTTTAGATTTCCCGTAAGGCAATTGCCCGTGTACGGATTTTTCATGTCATGGCTAAGTTTACTCCACTCCGGCATTTACCTTGTCTAAATTGGAAACCATGCAAACCAATTTAAGAGTGGCCGGTCTGGGTATCGAACCCAGTCCTCCCGAATGCAAGGCAAAGGCTTTGCCACTAAGTCACCTTGCTCGGTTAATATATATAATAAATATATATATATATATATATATATATATATATATATATATATATTGGGAGAGAGAGCGAGAGGGGAATAAAACTGACGAGTCTACTAAACTAAAAGTCTCGTATAAAGCTAAGAGCAGATGATCCCATTGCGATGGAAATACACCGATACCGTGACCGCTGTAGCAGTTGAATATTCGGTGAATCGCGTTATCCTAGTACCCTCATGTTGACGACAACCTCGATAGTCGTTTTTAGGCGTAATTGATTTCTTTACGGTTCTAAACGTAAACACTTTAGATAACATAAAAACTTATAGACTCGATAATGACTTTCCTTAATCTGGCTATTGGCCTTTCGCTACATTCCGTCGGGTGTCACTCAGATTGTGCGGAACTTTCCGAATACGCCGGTATGATCGGTCCTTTATGCGTTGACTCCTTCTCGCGCAAACGTAGATTTTGCGCAACTATGTAGGAGAAAAATACGGAACAACTATTTAAATAAATTTAGTCTTTACTCCTAACCAAGACGTTTCCGGCTTCTTCCTATATTGAAAAAAAATATTGCCGAGTTCTACCAAACTATGCATTAAGTACATACGGTTATGATAGACTCTGCATATATATATATATATATATACAGGGTCATCCGTAAAGAAAATGTACTTCTTTCGAGGTTCGAGGTCGGCAAGAAAATATTTTTTCCCTATGGAGGGAGGACGCGGAAACGTTCTGTTTAGGCGTGAGGACGAAACTGATAAAAATTGTTATTCTTCCTTTTCTTCTCCTACATAGTTGTGCAAAATCTACGTTTGCGGGAGAACAAGTTAACGCGTGAAGGAACCGATTATACCGGCGTATTCAGAATAAAGTTCTGCACAACAGAGGACACTTCACTAGCTTGCGTAGCGAAAAGCGAATACCTAGGTTGAAGAAAGTCATAAAAAGTCGATAAGTAAAAAAAAGATAACATCATATAAATAAAATCAGACAAGAAAAGATATATATGCGGCTGCTCATGAGTTCACTAGTTGACAAATAGAAAAAAAACGATGTACGTAGACTCCTGCGGGTCTGTCTCAAATCGCCACCGAATAACAATCGTTTGCTTGCGTCACATGGTAGCCTCAGAAACAAAGTATATACAATAATTAGACACAGTCATACCAAGAGGCCGATAAACCCCCAGCCGAGAGGTAGGTAGTCACCACCAGCACGCGACGTTTGTAAGAACATTACTGGACTCACATGCTTCGGCGACTTGAGGTCACGACATCTAAACGTAGACTATAACGCATTGCTCTTATTTGTGCATTTCTTCCATTCGCTCCTAGTGCAGTATCTACAGAGGGTTCGCTACCATTTTGTCATTTTCATTGAATGAAAGAGGAATTACGAGAGCGTTGATCGAAACCACGTCGTGTGTCTGCCGATCGGCATCATTCGGCCCGTTAATCGGATTATCGGAAGCACGTTTGCATTTTATCGATAGACGTAAACTAGATATGTATTTATATCCCCCTTTTAACGGAATAGCAAGCTTTTCACCTCCAAAAGTTTAAATTATAATTGGCCAAAGCAAGTCTGCTGTTCGTTTTATAAAAAAAAATGGTTTCCTTTCTCTACTTCTCTTAGTTGACGGGCCATGCAATCAAACAACGTTTTTGTTCTTTGTGTTTGGTTTGTTTCGGGGCATGCCCTATGCACGGTCGATAGCGGCAGATATTGGCTCCTCGTGTGGGATCTACACACAGTAAATGCCGGGTTTCTACCCACATCCCCAGGCTTGGAATAGTATGGCATTACTTCGAAATCCTTAGGGGAGTCTCGCACTCAAGTGCCCTGTGTGCCCCGCTAATACGCCTTCATCCTGAAGAGGTGCGTCCTGGAGAGATATCCTGGAAAGCCTAGTGTGAGCATCAGAAAGTTGTCAATATAGCAACGTTCAAAACTTTTACGCAAACATATATATATATATATATAGACACTTCTTCTTGGGATTGCAGCTAACCAAATCGAAGTTGCAGGTTCAATGGCGAAAAGCAAAACCGACAAAAATTCCTACATACGGCTATGTGGCAAAGATATTCCGAGTTGGTGCTGTGCCAAGCTATGAACTCTCTGTCAAGAACAGCCAACACTTTTGTTTTGTTTCGTGTAATTTATCTGGTTCCCTTTTTCTAATCCATTCTAGCTCAGTTCATCTAGTATAATACTTTGCCCAGATTTTTAGCCATGGCGTCCAAGCTTAGTGCTAAACGCGGAACGTACCCGATTACCTGTAACTTGGTAGTGGCTATTTAGTTCGTACCCTAATCTAAAGCTTTCTTTTATATGTATATATATATTTATATATATCAACTCGGGTGTCGCCTGTGATACTGGCTGCCACATTGCATGCGCATTGTACTAACATAATTACGTATTTATTCTAGTGCCAACAATGCCCATCAAATAAACGATTTAGTAGTTAGATCAAATATGTAAACAAGCAAACCTTAAATCACTGACGACAAAAACATTTAGATGTACAAGCACACATTGCATGCGCTGCGGCACACTTATATGCCCTCCTGCAGAAGCTTGAAAATCAAGGGTTCGGGCAAACTACTGTAAAACATAACAGCAATCTTGAGGCTGGCGCTCTTTCACATGATGGCGTAATAACTTATATAAGAACATGCCGTTAATTTAATGATATTGTGTAGCAATATTTTGACAATATTTTGCACTGCATATCTCTTTTCTGGAATTTCTGATCTGTGCTCCCCTTATGTAGTTTGTATGTTGGTCATGTTTAAATAATTAAAGTCCACTTCAGCATTCATATGGCCTAAATTAGAAACCATGAAAACGAAATTTAAAGTGGCTGGATTTGGATTGAAAACGACCTACTCCTGAACTGTCGTATGTAGGCTGTACTGATAAAGATTCCCGAAATAGAGATGCTAATCAATGTTGTCCCTTATCGCTTAGCTTTTAGTAGTCTGCATTGTTTACCACTTTTCAGCACTTACTCAAACTATGTGAGGCCTAACTATATATTTAGAGGCTAGGTCACTGTTGGCGTGTAGTTCAAACGGTCTCTTGACGTAGCGCGGATATCTCGGCAGCTGTACAAGCAAATCTGCATAAAATATTCGTACCTAGAACTGAAGTCATAGGTGAAGAGTTTTAGCTTCTTAGTGAAAAACAGGTGCAGACATACTTCCTTAACGTGGGCAGGTTACTGGTAGGGGACTAACCAGAAATATGTTGATTAAAAGCGACAGTGTAAGTGAGCAAGATAAAAATCCTGGCCATGCCAAATGAGGTAATTTATCTAATCGACGAAATCTAGAATCTTAAAGGCGAGTTATCCTCTAACTGTGCGAACGGCCTGCTCGAACAGGGAGACGACCTAATCCAAATCCAAGGACATCAATAAACCTGCTACTTAATGAGTACTCAGGGGGTCTTATATGTCTGATAAAGTGGTGAGGCACGCTCGAGCAACATAAACTAAAACACCACGTTCGCCGGGAATCGAGCAATGTGGCGTGGCAGCACTTGTGCTCAAATTGGACCGTAAATCATCATATATGAGATGATGATATGTTTGGGCTGGCTGTAGATTGCTGTGGCCAATGAACGTTGGTTATGGCAAGACACATAGAATCTCGAAGTGGAAGACTAACGGCGATGTTTCGCAGAGCGCGTCGCTCGTACGAACAGAACGTAGGCTAGCGTACTTAGACATATTGTTCTACTTTTAATAGAGTATTCTAATAAACGTTACCTAGTCAATACATTTGTTTTACATACAACAAAATTTTACTGTTATTAGCTGCAGATGCGTAACTACTACTACTACTACTACTACTACTACTACAGAAATTGCAGTTTGTGACAGCTTCTGTCATCTATGAAGGGTAGAGTTCTGCTCATCGCCGTTCGACGAGTCCTATACCACTTTTAATCAGCTGTCGAAAAAGTGCTAACTGCGGACTAACTAAACCTGAAGGCCACCTGCGAACAAACAATCATCGTTTTACCACTGATCCCTAAGAGCCGCAAGTGGCAGTCATAGACCAACTACCTAAACAAGACCGACAAAGCAAAAATATCGGGACAGTCTAAGCCTTGTTTTGTCAACGCAGTTCTGTGTTGCGACAATAGAGAAATGTATTGTTACGCCGAGCAGCGCTACATCTTATAGCGTCGTACACAAAAGCAACCCCTAGATAAGTTGGAGTCGGCCTGCAGGTCGAAAACAGGACGAGCGGCTAGATAGCTAGAAGGAACCAAAACAAAAAAAAACAACCCGAAATGGCCCTGACAGCGGATTACCTAGCTATCCCTAGCGGTGACCAGCATTCGAGTGGGCTGTGGAGGAACTAAATCTACTTAGAAACGAATGCCTCAAAAGGAAGACAGAAGTAGATTGAAAAAGTTACCACCAACGAAAGGGCCACATAGCTTTCGCTATAGGTACGGCCCTCTGTGGTGTGCGCTCGAGCGTGGTGTCAGTGCAACGCTGGCCTTGCTTTGACTGTGCTTGTTTTTGCAACAAACTAATGCCAATCGAACTTAGAAGACATTGTATGAGAGGCGTTGTCAAAGAGGCGAAAAACTCACGCCTGCGCGTGAACTTCATCCAGCCGACGGTAAAGTTGCGCATGTGAACAACGTCGTGCGTCGGAGCCGTTTGGTGGGACCAGGCAAACACACGATTTTACAGTTCACGCACATATTCGGACTTTGACTGGTCCAGAATTCGACGTTCGCAATTTGACTCTATCCTTCACTCTTTCATTCTATGGATTGAATGCGTTCAGTACAGCGCAGTTTTGTTACTTCCGTTGGCGGCATTCTTATAGTGCTCATCTCCGACATCATATAATGATTCTGGATTCACCTGTCTGGACTCTCATCACCCGCAGCGTAGAAAGACACTAAACACTTCTCCAAAAGGGCAGGAGTGTTTTAACGGCTTTTTTGCCTAACTCGCTAATAAAGACCTTGGTTACAAAACCTATTTATAAAGGCCTTAGCTGCAAAAAAACACTGATAAGGGCCCTTGCTACCCAATCCACTGACCACAAGTGGGTTCAATATGTGATGGAACCGCTATATCGACCATCTCCTATCTTTGACATCGAGCACAAAAGCTAGTGAAAGCGAAGTGGGAACCGCGCTTCGGCGGAAGAAAAACAGAACAGCTTAGAACCCCAACTGTTTTATGTTGTATACGAACGCTTGAAATCCAGTTTTGAATCCGGTAACGCTGCGTACCCGCCGCTTCAAAGTATGTTTAACAGAGAAGTGCCGGGCATGTAGCGAAAGCGCTATTATAAACCCCTTATAACAAGAGGAGAATTCCCACAGAGCTTTAAACTACCAATAAATAGCGCTCGAAAGCGCGGTGCGAGAAGGGTTTATTACAGTGGTTGTTAGCCAAACGACCCAGGAAAAATCCATCGACCGCGCGTTGACATTGGTTTACGAAATAACAGGAGTCTGAAAAACCACGCATACAGCTAGCATTAACAAACGCTGAGCCTTGGGCTCTGTTTTCAGAGATCGCCTTTCTATAGGCACAGTTCAAGGCAATTATTTGCGCGTATCAGAGACATCAAGGTAAACAAAACTAAACTTAAATTCAAAACAGGGTCCACAACCTTGTGCATGGGCCACATGGGCTTGCGAACAGCGACCGAGCATCACCAATTTTCTACATCGCATATGCTGCTCTTTATCGTCATTAGAAAAATCACTATTACTACCTAAACGAGTCTGCAACATAGTGTAACGAGAAACTGATCAGCATCACACATATAAGACATTACAAGCGCCCAGGCGGCAAACACCAAGCCAATGGCGCAGCAAAGGGGTCACGTTCTTTTTGAGAGCAAGTCCAGCATTCAAGGTACTCCGCAGACCTTCAACAGTTTGATTCGATTTTGCTGCGATGTGCTCAGCTCTAGTTGCCGGTCGGCCTCAATGGTCTCGGGCTGAGAAGCCACTCCAGTCTTGCTCTACCTGGATTTCGCTCGTTGGCGTTCGCCTGCCAGGGGTTATTAGAGACCTCCTTGGACAGGAGCGGTAGCTCGCCTTTCGTTTTCTGACTGAACCTCCGCCCGGCTGATAATCTTGGCACTGTACTGTCAAACCCGGAGTTTTGGACCGTATGCAGCCGCCTAGCACCTTGCGCACCTACAACACTTCTGCGGATCGTGGAATCCCGCCGTGCTGTATAACGCATGATGCAACTTGCAGGCTGCAAGCGATGTCGCCGATGCCTACTCATAGATCCGGTTGCTCACTACTTCTCATCGCTACCGTAATGTATACTTCTATGTCCATTAATGGAATCCCTACTATTAAAGTACAGTTTTGTATAAATATGATTGCCATAAGGTATGCTTTTCTTTTATTTCGCCATGGAATTCATAGTGTGGTTCTCAAACGCCCTTGGCCTGGTAAACCTCTGACTGTACTTCCTGTGTCATTAGAATTTTTCCTTCAAGATAAGAAAAATTAACTTTCGACAAAAATTTGCTAACTTAAGAACCCGCTTCATGATTTAAAAAATCTAGATCTTTCCAATGCGTTTAGCCCTGCGTCTCCTAAGTTCTTTAACGCGAGTGGTATGCCGAACGTTGCTACTGGTTTCACTTTAATATTTTTAACTCCACTGAAAAGGGCGGACGTGGCATACAGTGACATCGCTTGCCAGTAAATTGCTGTTGCCGTTTAAATTACTATTTTCACTTGAATTGTCTATTTAGTTCTCGAAACTGTTAACAGATGTCATTACAGTGACCCCCAGATAAGTAGAGTTATGTGTTTAGCGAAAAGCTTTCACGTGTTAAGAGAAGATATATACAGCGCAGTGTGAAGTTTTTCCAGAAGCTCCGCTGCTAGCATTGACTTCATTCGACCAAGGCGAGGAGAGCCGCCAACAGATTTCTTGTCAATAATATTTAAAGCGAGGAGATTTGCTTTAAAAAAGAAGGATGGCACAACCCGCCTTATCGCATGCTTATCTACATCTATCTTGCCTGCTGGAAGAATGCGTTGCAAGTTGAAGAAGCAATAGGCTAACACAAGCTCGGCTTTGCTACTAGAAGTGGGACAGAAGTGGCGATTCATGCCGCACGAGGTACCTTCAACCCAGGTCAGAAGACATAATCATGGTCAAACTAAACTTTCAAAATGCTTTCAGTACCGTTCGGCGTGACCATCTTCTTAGGGCTGTTGTCTCGCATGCGTCTGACTTATACCACTACATTATGCAGGCATACAGAATTCCAACTCAACTGTTGTTGATGGACCACGTCATACTCTCACACTTGGGCCCACAGCAGGGCGACCCATTAGGTCCTCTTCTGTTTTGTCTTGCTATCAAAGAACTCATAGACTCTCTCGAGTCCCCGCTTAATGCACGATATTTGAATGATGGCGTGTTAGCTGGTGACCCTGTAACGGTAGCCCGTGATATTCAGAAAGTACTAGGTTTTGCAACGAAGAGCGGGTTATGCCTCAATCACAAAAATGCCTATTCTTTGTGTCGGGATTTTGAATATCCTACTTCTCGGTCAGTCTGATAATCGACCTTCTTCCAGAGAGTATCAGGACAAATAAGACCAACCTTACCCTACTAGGCGTGCCATTCTTAATTACGGGAAGAATAATCAGATATCTGGTTGGGTGGAGAAGTAAAAATTGTCCTCAAGTCGCTTGGGTCTCTTAGGTAAACACAAATTATTGTTCTTATTAAAGTCCTGCTACTTGACAACACGAGGTTGACTTAACGGAAAATATAAATATTTCAGAACAACAATTGAGCGCTTACACGTTAAATTTCCTGTCTTGCTCACTTAAACTAAGTTTACTAGAGGCAGTTTGCAGAAAAGCCTTTCTGCCCGTGAAAAAAGGAGGCCTAGGCAATCCAGTACGCTGTCTTGGTCGCAGGTCCCGTAGTGGTCGCCATAATGTCTAGTGCTTGGCAAAAGGCGTCTAGGATACTAGATTCCCCAGCTGTCGAACGGTTATGTCATGTACTAAAGAGGTCTAAGGAATGTGTCTTAGCACGCACACTGGAGGACCCCCTTTGGAGGATCCAATTTCCCAGGCAAGCTGGACCGCGCCGTTGGAGGATATACAACTAGCCAATCTTCTCAATTCAGCTGAAGACGAGGTGGACATAACACGGCTTCGCAGTGCACCCGTTGGAACCCTCTTAGCGCAGCTGTGGCTAGAAGGTCTTACCCCTAGGTCATCATAGCTTATCCTGCATTCTCAGTTTAGGCCGTAGGACGAGACACGCTGGTTTAAGTGATACCCTAGCCCGTGCTCTAAGGTCTTCTAGCTACCCTTGTGTTCTCGAACCCGCAGGTTTGTATACAGACGACTCCCGTCGACCCGACGGAATGACCCTAGCAACCTTTGACGGTGGGAAGACACTCGTCTGGGACACTACCGTGACTGACTCTTTAGCACCTTCAATGGTCAGTCACGGCGCTAACCAGGCTGGTTATGTCGTTTTGCAGGCGGAATGAAATGTGTCAGAAGTATGCATCTATCTATGGATTTTCAATCTTTTGCTTTTGAAACCTTAGGGGGCCCAGGTAAAATTACTACAGGATTTATTACTAAGGTATGCAAGTGTCTCAGATTGGCGACGGGGGACCTACGCGCTGGCGATTTCTTTTTGGCAAAGCTGTCATTGGATACACAATATTGTAACGCCACGGCGGTGTATATATATATACATATATATTATCATTACTTCTAGCTTGGCGATTGTTATTATTCAAAAATCGACTACCTCTTCGAAACTTAACTGCTACTTAATTTTGCCAATGATTGCTAAGCCCCTATTCAGCCTATATAATTAACTAGCACCCTTGTAGTGTGGTTTAGCTCTCCTTCTCGTAAACGACTGTGGAATTAGCCAGATGGGGTTACGGTTCATTCTCAAACCCTGAGGGGTCACTAGGGAATAGTCTTTTTAAGGTCGTGCCCCTCACCGACTCATTTAAGTGGATTAGGTCGACTTGGTTAAGCACCTAACTTCTAAGTCGCCTTGATAATCCATGAGCTCTTAATAAACTATCTTTCATCAAAGTAGAGTGCTTCCTTGCCCTATATCAAAAGAGAGAAATACTTACACTCCCGCCGCCCGCGATTTTCGCGCGGACATATCACGGGAGTGCCCGCCGCGCCCGAATAGACAGGCCGACAGACCCCCCACCCTTCCCCCCTATCGAGGGTATCTGTGGGGGTGCCACACTACTCCACCGTACCGATCAGATTCAATCACCTCGCGATTCCGCGTTACACCCCAGAATATACAATACCCCCCATTACAGGGTGCTCGACCACTCCAGGGCAGGGTTACATAGCAAAAACTATGCCAGACGGTCCTCTCGACCGGTGGTCTGCTTCATGTGGCGACTCGCTCTTCATTTTGCCTATTAAGCCAAGGCAGCAGGCGTCCCGGACGGCACCACAGGGTCTCCCGCGGCCTTTACCGTCCGGCCCGGGGGTCCTCGTGCAGAACGGTCCCCCCGTATTGGCAATAGCCTTAACAGCCCTCGAATGGGCCACGACAGGATGACAATATAAATTCGTTGACACCCAAATCTATCGTATGCCTTGCCCCCCGGTTAGTTGTTAAAACACGGGAGTGTCAGTTTTGGGAGTTTGTACCGTCTGACTAGCTTACATAGTGGCTCGTGAAGGTCCCCGCAGCGCGCGGAAGTCGCGCACCAGCAGACCAAGCCGGTAAGAGAGTCGTAGGTACTCCCGGGTTTTGGGTTGGCTCTTGGCCGGGGCAGCATCTCAAGGGAGAACCCCTCGGAGGCTTTTCCCGTTACTCAGCGGTCGCCACGAGGAGGCGTCCAACCCGTGTAACCATAATTCACGTCTCTGTATGACCGGGGGCGTTCATTTTGGTTCTCTTACGAGGCATTTGGCAACCACTAAGAGAGTCTGGAATATTTAGGACAGAGTGGCCTTCTCACCCTCGTACCCCGACCACCCCACTTGGATGATCAGGTCCGTGGTTGAGGAGTCCGTGACTTTATTACCCCTGAAATTGCGCGTAACTTGAGAACCAGATGAACGTGCAATGCCCCAGTACAGCCGCACCATCTATTGGCCGTCCTTTAGAGGCACAGATAACATAGAGAGTCATAGTTACTCCCTATACTTAAGTCTACTAGCTCTTCTTGCATACTTTTGCATGTCTTTTGGGCTGAACGGGTTATAAGCACATTTACAAATAGGATTGTGGTGGACAACCTTGACTCGAAACGATGTCGAACGTCTAATAATACAATAGATTGTGGGGCACTTGACTCGGGTTTTAAGCGTGTAACAAAAGTATATTCTGAGGCTGCTTTTGGAAACGGTACAACAAGTGAGGCCGGTTCTACAGAGTTATTTAGTACGAATAGAACATCCAAAGCGTTTACGAGAACAGGTAGCCGTATCTTAAATATATATATATATATATATATATATATATATATATATATATATATATATATATATATATATATATATATATACATACATACATACATATATATACATATATATATAAGACGCGCAAGTAAAGGAAACCACTGCGCGCGATCAGACGAAAGTAGGAATTAGATAATTCCTTGAATGCGCGCCTGTATGCTTCGTAATAAGCTCTTTCTTAGATATAAGTTAGATCCTGGGTGTGGGTATCTATCCTTTGTATTCGAACATGTCACGAGTGTATATGTAATGCATTATAAAAAGGATGACACTCTTTGGTGGCACACTATGTTGTTAAAAAGCCCCCAACAATGCATTTTTTTAAACAGAGTCGAAAAAAATTCAAGAAGGGCTAAAAAAGGAATAGGCCTATTGCAACTTGAAACAAATTGTCTGAGAAGTGCTATATAGATCAAGTTAACGAAATCTCTTCTGTAGTCCAGAGACACTTGCTTAGGATGTAGTTCCACGGGTGCGCCTACACACTGGAGGGAGTTCGACCTTTCTATGGGTACGTGGTTGGTTCAAAATAATTTCGATATAAATAGGAAAGTTTCCTGCACTTGGATCGTTTGACCCTGCAACCGCTAGCTTAATGTACGCCCAAAGATATAACACCACGGCCATCATCATTAATTTTAATCGCCGGACCTAAATATATAAACTTGTTCAACGTGGTGGCAAGGCGCTTAATCGTTCGACAGGAGACACTAGAGCTGTCGAGTACCTGCAGCTGGACATTTAGCGGAGTAACGCCGCCTCTGTACGTGGAACTCTGCTAGACTGGACACGCCCGAACCTGGAAGATTTGTGACATTTTATTTTATTTTACCCGGTGTGCACGTTCATAACGAGACAATTGTAACCTCTTACACATAAGCAAATAAAGTAAGCATGTTGTAGTCAAGAAACAATATATATATATATATATATATATATATATATATATATATAAACCCTATATATATATATATATATATAAACCCAGGGTTCGCAGAAATATTTGAAGATCGATATAAAGAATGGAGTTCGTAAATATGTTTTCTATGGAACATGACCTCTGAGAAGTCTTGTTTTGGAGTGAGAGTGATCTTACTAAAATCCGTGACACTGGTGCCCGACATGAGCACGAACTGTGCAATTGCAAGACAAGCAGTCCTCCCATACTGAATCTAAGCAATCGTCGCGTTCGTGAGAAAATTTTGCTTCTTGTGCAAAAGAACAAATAACGTAGTTGCGGAGTAATTATGATTTTCCGGCAGTCATGTGGAGATTGAGATGACGCTGAAATTACCTCCTCCATCAGATAGATTACTCTTGGTCATAATTCATTTTATTTATATCGTTATATGTTTTTCAGAAGCAGTTCCGCTCACACACACGATGATGTGCTTAGTTTTTCTAAAGAAGGAATGGTTGCTTGGCAATGGCACATTTTGTGCTCCTACGTCGGGCAATAACACCAGTGTCACGGATTTTAGTAATATCAATCTCATTCCAAAAGAATACTTTTTAAAGACTATATTTCGTTAGAACAAAATCTTACTTAAAGTTTCTATATTGGTCTTTAAATATTTCTGGAAGACTCGGTTTATACAGGGTTTCCCTGAATTTGTCTAACTCATTTTGGGGTCTAGCACAACTCGGTGAAAAAGTCATTTTTTCTATTGAAACAAGAGGTCTGAACTTTATTCTTTTGGTGTGAGAGCAAACTTATTAAAAGTTGTTCTGACATAGTTTTACTAAGTCTGCGATTGCGCGAGCCCCAATAATTCTATCGGCAAACAAATCATACCTTCGTGTTTGAAGGAGCAGCTGTTGAATTGCATTTTACGTTAGCTCAAAGCAGACCAAATGTTGTATTAAAAAGAAATCTTAAGAACTGAAGTTCTTACCAATTGGTATATTTTGGCGTTCACGCTCAATTATCACCTTTTTAGAGGATATTTTCGCCTCTCTGTTGCATTGGAAAAAATGATTTCCTCGCCGAGTTGTACTAGATCCCAAAGCTTGTCGGACGAATTCTGAGAGAGTCTATATATAGATATATAGATTGTTGAGCACGCTCATAGTCTACGGGAGAACCATCCGTAAAGGTAACGCAGGGTAACTAAGGCATTTTTACGTTGTATATAAAATTAAAGGTGTTTCCTGTACCGATCTTGATATCCACCGTGATAATTTATTTAGGAGAACGTTTTTTTTATTTTACCTACGGTGCTGTTTATTTAAACTGTGAGCAATGTCACTTCGAAATGATTGTCATCATCTTGTGTGATATGAGCAACACTTGAGACCCACAGGGTGACCACGATGTTGTCGCGTCCACAACAATTTTATTTGATTAAACTGTAAAAGAGCTATTGAGAAAGTGGTAAAACCCAGAAGATTTTCCCTTGGTTGTACTAGATTCCCGAGACGATAAAGATTCACGTCTTGACATAACTCGTCTTCAGTGACCCGTTGTCCACTCACGGATTCCACTATAAACTCTACCATAAAAGAGACTTTTACGATTCTAACGTCGGCTGTGTGTGCCGTTTGTGCTTCCAGCCGTGTATTATCTACAATGTCGATACCTATGAAATGGCTGTTCCTCTTACGCAGTTAGGTCGAGGATATTTTATTAGGTATACACATGTGTTTCTTATATATATATATAACGCAAACCTTAGAGAAATCTCTAACAATCGATTAGTGGGTGATGTTTAGTTGACCCTGCAATGGCTGTGACCGCACCGCTTTCCGTTTTATATTTTACCCGTTTTTTGTACAATAAGCTCTGGTTGCGATACAATTTAAGGTGTTAAAACACGTTATGATTCTCCCCTTCAAGCAGGTTCGTTGATAGTTTGTTTGTGTTCTGATACTAAGCATAATGACGAACCAAATTGTGTTTGAGTCTACTTTAAGAAAAAGTTCAATAATCATCATAGTAAATTGCGCACATCGACAAGAAAAACAAATACTAACATATTTCTTTAATAATCCGAATTGCTAGTGCTAAAGTACATGTTGGCTAAACTCGGCACTGTAGTATGGCACTGTATAGTGCTAAGGTGACACATAGCATATATATATATATATGCACTTGTTGTTACGTTAAATGCATTTAAAACATTTGCGTATTCAACTAAGAGCCCTTTTCTGTGTAATGGCGACACGTTCTCAACGTCGGCTAGGCCTTCCAAGGTTCGATATAGAACGCTATATGAATAACAGGAAGGCGACACAATAGGCGGATTATTTCTAAAAAAAGCAAACGCTACAACGACAAACAGTGGCGTTCATTTGACAGGGCCAGAAAACGAACAAAAAGCTAACAAACGTCGCTTACAGAAGCACGGCCCTTCCCACCAATAGAACCGCCATTCCGCCGCATGCGCACATGCCCGTTTCGCATATTCCATAATTAAGGAGACCAACAACGCGGGTTCCAGCGTTACACCTTAAGGCCACCTTGGCGCGCTTAAGTCCAAAAGCGTGGATGAATTAGGTTTGACGTCATGTTAGCGAGGTGCTCAAAGCTTTATCGGTACACGCTACAGCCATAACCGGGTAGAACCCGCCCTTCTAAGACGTGATTTCATGGGACGCTCTTAGGATGCCTTATAAAAAGAATATTATTCGGAAATGCATTTTAATTTAAATTGTACTATACCCTTATATATATATATATATATATATATATATCGAGACGAAGCTTTTAAATGGTACTGTATGCAGCGTCTTCAATCTCAGTCAAATTATCTCCATGACCGGTGCACAGCCTGACATTAGGTACACAAATCGACTTCTTACCTGCATTGACACCAAGCACTTCCTTCATGTACATTGTGAAACACCTTTTAAGCAAAGTAAACTTTACTCAAGTGAGGTGTTTTCATACTCTTTCAAGACCACACGTCAGCCTTGGAACAATTTTGAGATGGAAGAATAGTACTGCTGTCGGGACGGAGTGTCGCCGGACGACAAGTTACACCGGTTAACTTATATTCGTCGATGACGACGTCGTTTATCAATGATCGGGAAAACCGCGTTTAACTTCCGACTATGGCGTCACCGCGAGATTTCCCATAGGGAAGTTAAACAGAAGCTGAGAGAGGTGCCATCAGCGTTCTACAAAACGCCCGCAATGTCGGACAATGCATGGATGAAAACGCTCTTCGAGCAGCGTCACGTTCTCACCCGCTTTTCTGTTTATGGGTTCCACCAAGAGCTTTGCCGTCGGACTGGCCATAGCCCTTCTGATAATGTTGCCGAACATTTGGCGACCTTATTTCTACCAAAAATGAGTATGAAACATGTCGGTCAGCGCCAGCTATCTGGCTGTTGTGTCGGCGATATTTTCCAGATATGCATCTAGAACATATTTTTCTATACGTGCTGAAGATGAGCAGAAACGAATGCCGTTTTCGAGATTAATAAATACGTGTAATGTAATTAACTGTACCGAAAGGTAATGTAGTAAAATAATATAAAAAGAGACTAAAACTGTGCCCACTGTCTTGACGACGTGCGCAGTAAACGCCGTCTTAAGTCAAAACCGATATCGAAGTCGAAGCCCCCGTTATCGAAAAGAGTCAGCAATTTCTAATGCTTGACCGCCGCAACATATAACGTCTTTGACGGCCACTCGACTCCATGTTCTAAATTGCACAGCCTTGGTCTTCATGGCGTTTATTTTCCGGTCATTTAAGACAGGGGACATCTTTGCTAGAGAAGGGATGCGCTTAATGGCGCTCAGGTCATGATGAATGACCACAGCGTCATTTGCATACATCACAACTATGGTCTTTTGTTATTTCTGTTGAATATTTCTGACACAATTAGCCAGCAGAAGAGAGAAGAAGACGGATCTCAGTAAGCTCTCTTGCGAAATTCTTATATTTTGCTTTTCCCGCAACACGTCTTGTTCACCCTGCACTAGGAAGGTGTTCTCAGCTAAGAAGCTTAAAACGACGCTCATAAGAGAGCCACCAACCCCTGCATTTCGGCTAGACTTCACCAGGAGATCTTTTTTTAGCGTTCTGACAACTACATTTTAGACGCTCGTAATGGGCTAAGTTGCCTGTGGCACGATATCGTCTAAATGCATCTATTCCCATCGCGTTCTCGGACTGGATTTATATAGGCGTTCTCCAGAAGATGTATCTAGCAGCAGGGCAATGACAACCACGTTCAACAAATACAACCAGCAAAGACGGGGCTCGAACTCGCGATTGTTTTGCTAACCATGGTTGCCATAACGACGCCCCGTTTCGAAGGGTGCGTTAGCCGCCTAAGCCACCGTTTTATAACCAATTTGTATAATATCGTCTTCAGCGTCCTTCCAGACGCTATACCGATGTATACGTTTTGGCCTCATCTGTTATCGCTATGCTTACACTTCAATAGCACGATTCCTCTTCACGATTTTGTTGAAGAAACCTAAGAGGGGCTCAGACTACATTTAATGTTCGCAGATATCTAGTCTCGCAGTTATAAAGAAGTCCGGTTAGGTGACTTGTTACCTGTTCGTTGCTGAGCAGGTGGCTTGTTCTCCTACGAAGTCGCATAACGTAGACTGAGCGCTTTCGAGCAGTCGGGTTCCTCCTGCCTAACGTATCCACGTTGGTGATCATAGCATTATATAAGCATCTCTACTAATAAAGTAGTCAAGCCTTAGTCTGACTAGCAGCTGCGGTGGTGCCTTTGCGCTCACTTGGCGCGAAAGAGCTCGAGCACCCCACGGTATCGCATCGCGGCCTACCTAGAGACAAATAACTCTAATATATATATATATATATATATATATGTAATAAGCTAACCGCAAGAACGTGAAAACTCCATGTCGTTCTGCTGACACCGGTAGGTGTATGTACTTCACAGGCACGGCATCACCAGTTTGCGTCCCCATTTTGAATAATGTCTTCACAGAACGTGTCGACCTCGTCGACACGAACCAGGTGTGTCGCTTTTTCAACCGGTGCAGGCTGTCGTTTCGGCCACCGGCCGTGCTACTCTCAGCGCGCTGAACCAGCCTGACCCAGCATACACGTCGAGCTTGCCCACGACGTCAGTTGTGCTGCCTATTTGCATACGAAGCTTTGTTTTGCCGCTCTTGCTGGTCTCTCCTAGCCTCTGTGGTAGTCTCCGTTAAAGATTTTGTATTTGCTGCCGCTTCCCTTGCGGTTGGCGTGCGGTCATCCATCGAGCGCTCCGCTTAGCACCGGAAAGGACTACATCTGACCTTCTCTCCAGTAGCGCTGCCACTAGTTGGCCTTGTTGATATAAGCCGATCTCCGCCTTTCGTCAACAGTGCCTTCTCGTTTTTCCGCGCTTTTCGCGGTGTTCCGTCTGTACTCTTCACGCTAACATTTTGAACCCTTTGATGGTCTTGGGGTGTGCAAGGTGCTTCAGGGGAGCTGCGTTATCACCGGCGATCCTTCGTTGATGATTGCGTACTTTCTCGTAAAGAGAAACAAGTGCCGTCCGTACTGTTTCGTTTTTACGTGCCGTGATCACCGTTCTGCTGTAACGAATCCGAAGGCCAACATTTGGAAATAGTCAACAAACTCTAACAGTTATCTGCAGCAACGCACAACGTTTCTGACAGCAAGACAACCTTCATGCCCGATTTCCAGCGCTTTTATCTTCCTGGTGCTTATACCAAGTCCTACCTCGGCGTTTTGGTACTCCTGTCGAACGTAATCGACAAGATATATATATATATATATATATATATATATATAGGGCTAATATATGCCCCACATGCATTTTGTAATATACGAAAAATAAACTTTTGACAAACATATAGAGAGCTTAATCGAAACAAGTTGTGGACTCTAATAACATCGTCCTTGTATTGCTATTACGACATCTATAAGATTTTCTTGAGGGTTCGTTGTGTTTAGCAAATTTTACCCATTTAAAAAAAGGTGGATGCTTAACCTCCCCTCGCTCGACACCATACTTAACACTTGTACATTGGCCGGAAACTTGGTCGTTTCTATTACAGAGCAGTGGGCGAGCCACCAGTCATTTATCTAGCGTTAACCGTAGAAATGTACGTGGCACTGGTTTGCGTTTAGTGGCATATATATATATATATATATATATATATATTGGTATGCGTAAGTAATTACTATAGCAGAAATACGGATTCGGTACTACTGGTATTGTTTTTGTTCGCCTAGTTGTAGTTGTTGCTGTTGTTGTTCTTCTTTACGTTGTATTCATGGTCTTTACCAGCAGTGTCCTCATGCTCTGCCGGATCGCGGTAAAAGCCTCAAGACTCAAGTCCTTGACATAGATAATCAGTCAATTGGGTAGACACACAGTTGAATATGAAGCGGCCAGCGGACTTTGAACAGGGCTAGTAGAATTAGAGGGAGAGAGAGACAGACACAAAAAAAGCGAGAAAGATTGAAAACAGGGACAGTGACAGATATTGAAAGAGGAACAATTGAGAGGGAAAAGATAGAAAGGCCCGGAGAGACGACATTTACTCGGCGTTTGTGCATTGAGTGGTAAGCAAGCAAACAACTCGAGGAGAACCGGCAGACAGACAGTCGACTGCTATTGCTCCTGCGGGCCACGGCCGTCACTTCAGCCCCTGCCCGGTCTCCATTCCTCGCCACCGTTGATGAGGGCGGGATGGGACCTCGGGGACCTTGCGGCGACAAGCTGCCGCACAATAGCGGGCCGGCCCACCAACCTCGCCGTGTTTACCGCCGTGTTTGCAGATCGGACAGACGCCAATTGGCAGCTGTCCGCCCGAAAATGGGGGAGGACGTACTTTCAATACGCGTTTGGTTATCTGTGAGTAATGGATCCTCCTCCTCCTGTTCCGATCGTAGGATATGTCGTAGACGCCCGTTTCGAAGAAAGCGGGCGTCTTTTTCGCTCGTATTTTGCCCCGTTCTCTCGTTGTTGTAGCTTCGTTTGTTCCTCTCAAAACCTCTCAACGGGCCCCACTTAGTTCGGGCTTCATTAGGCTAACCGTTTGGGTATAAACAATGCGCACTGCGGCAATTACCGTAACTGGGTAAACGATTTTGAGTGTGAATACGGAATCGCATGCAACAACGTAATACAAGTGATTTTCACAGCATTCTTGTCGATTTGTCGATTCATACTTTGTAAAACCCCTGTATGAAATCTCTCTTCACCAGATATGACCCTTTGCCTACGGTTCGAGGTATAGTACACTACTGTCAGAACAGAGTGCTAGAACTAAACTAAGAGGGCGATTTATATGCTGGCATTAACTCAAGTTTGGGCTCGTTAAGTGGCAGTCCACAAATACTGACAAGAAATCAATAACCTCTGTTTAAATAGGCTCAAACGGTGACAGCCGTTGTGGCAGTAGAGCGAGAACTCCGTAGAACAAAAAAGTCGACAAAGACGCTGAATTTCATAGTTGACGTCAAAGTGCTTCACGACGTTGCTGCTCGTCAACCTAGTTGCTCCTTCTGCGCGCCGTAGCCGCTCTATCGCTCATGCCCGTGAGGAAGTCCTGCCCGCCCCCTGGCGCGAAGGTCCGGGTCCATCCAGTCTCTCACAGTTTCGAGCACTGAGGTCGCGTTACCTTTTTGGATCTCCAGGGACAGTCGCAGGGAGAAGAAGGCGTGCGCCCTCTTGTCACCTGCTGTAACGCGCCGCCAACCCGAGAAATCAATGTTACCGTGAGGGGCCCAGGGCCACCCATCGTCTCGAACGCGAATGACGAAACGTGGTGCGCCCGACTTAGGTTCGCATACTTTCTTATCTTTGAGGTCTCAGCTCGCGAAACGGCAGTCCATGGGCGAGACGCGCCGGGACAGACAAGAGAAGGGGTCAGAGAGTCGGTCACCATCGCATCCCACACCAGGGAACGACCCTTATAGAAGGGTATTAAACGCATATCTGGGTGGATTGGTCATCAAGGCGGGTACCCAGTGAGTCCGCGGGTAGTGCATGCAACCAGTCGCTTGCTCCTGGGCGAGCGGCAGCTAGAAGGCGTGCCTTGTCCTGGTCACCACCGCATTCTTCAAGCAGCGAACTAAGCGAAGCTTCGTAGGCCTTCTCGGCCCAGGCCCTCTGTTAGGCAAATCTATCGGGACCAGGCGATGAAGCTTGAAGTCCAGTCGCTATATCGTCACGAGCCGCCTCAAGCAAGTTGACGAACTATAAAAAATTATAATTATTTTGAGGCTTTGCCTTAGCAATACAATGAAGATAGCATGCTCAGGAAGCGTTTATAAATATAGAACATCGTTTTTTAGTGCCCGATAGAGGCCTTTATAAAATGTAGGTCGAGCCTCGTCAGATGTGTACCTAGCCTTTTAACGATGAAGGGCTAAAGGTGCGGGGTTGAAAAAGGTCGGAAGCCTAGTAGTGCTTCCGGGGAGGGTAAAATGTCTGTTGATATTTTGTGGACCACAAGTGCCGCAATTTTTACTATAACAACATCCTAAGCGTGCTCTCGGCGCTCTGAACCGCTATCTATTAGAAACCAGATGACAACCACCTTCTTTGTGCCATTTCATGCGGTCCCGGTGTGTCCGGCGGGCAACAATTCGCTAGCGCTGAATACAACAATTATTGCTACTTCTGCTTTAAGAGAACAGGGCACAAGAGTGTGCAACCTTGGAGTCGCCACTTTGTGACATGTTTCTGGACGATTCCATTCTGCGGCCACTATCATGTGGCCACAACTTCCTCAACGCACACCTGCCGCTCTTATTCGGTTCCTTTTCCCCATTTCCAGCGTGGAACGACGCTGTGCCGAACGCACCATGCTCTACGTGGCCCGGCTGGTAACGTGACTGGTAGCCGGTCATACAACGCTGTTGAAATGTGTACCGCGATTATATGATGACTAAGAGCTGTACCTTTAACGTGCCGTATTGAATGCACTTCCTTCGTTGGCGGAATTCCAAAGCGCATCTAAGTTACGTCACCATCCAACCCACCCGGCAATATCATGCTGCAGGACGCTGCAAGACGCTGAGCCAGCAGTTGGCTGAAATTCGTCGATAAACATGCCGAGCGCATGCTGATGACACATACGGCGAAACTTCGCGTCTTTTTTTGTTCTGGGAGGTTTCGGGAATGCATGATGCACATGCGCCACTAGCAGCCTGCGTAACTAGTGTGAGACTCGCAAACCCACTAAACCCGGATTCCTCCCCACCCCCCAGGCTCGGTATTACTTTGGCATTACATCGAAGCCGTGGGAGAGGCGTCTCTGCCGTTCTCCTTCAATCAGCTCTATCCCTGACTATCATCCCGCATGTCTACCTGCGGTTGGATAGGGGGAAGCTTCACGTCTACCGCAAATGCACGTGTCTTAGTATACGAACTCTTGGAAGGAGAGCGGTTGGGCACAATCTCTAGCCCGCGTCTTGTCGGCTTCACTGTCTTTTCGCTCTATGACCCCTAAAAGCACTTGTCATTGTGCTGTTCTGCCGCAGCTGTTCGCTGCATTCGTATGCTAAAATCCACTGCTTCCATTAGATTAGGACTGTTAGATGCAGTGTTCGAGTCCTTTGACTTGATTGTTAAGTTCTACGCTTCAGTTGTTCTCGATTTAGATTCAGAGAACAGCTTTACTTTATCAACTTATAGCTTCACTGTTTGACAAACTGGTCAATACTGACGCAATTCCATCGTCTGCTCAGTGAGCTCTGTCATCATCCACTGTCACGTTGACCGTTCTCAGTTCTAGCACACGTACGAATATCACTGCCTCACGTTGGACGCCAAAAAAACTGCCGACAGCTTTCTGCAGTGTCTCAAAGCCCCTGTCGTCTATGATAGAACGTGACTCGTACGAAAAACGATTTTGTTTTACGTATTACTGCACCATGTGCGCTATCTTTCGCGACATTCCGCAGTCTAGCTCAAGCTAGACAGACAAGCTAAGTTGTCGTTTTCTAGACATTTTGAGAACTACATCCCCTGTGCACATGGGCGCATGAGGTACCGGGAACGTTAGGTTTACTAATATATGGATATTTTTGGAATGCTTAGTTCTTGTTTATGGGTTACCGTTTGTGTTGATATTTATAGAGAGTCCTTAAACACTCAAATCAATGTCTCAAAATAATGGCTTCGCACAGCTTTTGGCATGACTTTGGGACTGCGCCTCGGATCAGTCCATGCTATGTGTCTCAGATACGTTTTGCACGGTTTAGCGTGACTAGGTATTTATAAAATCGTTTGTCAGGGACTTTGAAAGACCAGGAGTCGTTGCGTAGGCGTCCAAAAGCATATGATTTTCTTTACTACTCTGGCCTAGATTATCGGGAAAAAAACGGTAAGCAACGGCCCCGCGTTTCTATGAATGCGTAGCAAGTCTTCGAGAATTCACAGTAAATGTGGACAAACACCTATAGGCCAAAAACAGTAAAATGCAAAGCTTAAAACGAATAGTTTGGTAGGCCCGTTTGCAACCATACAATGAAAAGAATAATGTAATAATATTGAAAAAAAAGTCCTGCGAGAGATAAATTGAGAACATTACAGCGGTAGAACAACTTATCGGTTGAAATTTACATCATTCCTTATATCAAACGCCAACTGTCGAATCAATCTATTCGCAAAGAGTGCCGTAAGAAAATCGCGAGGTATAGCAGGTTAAAGCAAGAACCGCGCTCACGAAAACATGCCTTTTTTCATGTACACGTTCAAGCGCGGATTGGAAGCACATTGAAATGCATCCGATCACTACAAAACATGTGTAGCAAACGTCCTCCAGCTAGGAGCGTTTTTTAGTTCTGTCTTGAACATCCGAAGATCATGTACACTTTGAGTAAGGTCTTGCAAGTTCTTGGAAATCAGGGCACACACGCATGCAGAGTTGAAGTAATATGCAAAACTGTAGTAAGCATGATATCTATTGGCGATCAAATAGCCAAACACCCGGCGTTCTCGCAGACCACGGGTCTCGACCAATAAGACAATCTGAGCCCACTGCTGTTCTCTGTTTTGCGATTTCCCGTACCAAATCAGAGGGTCCAGGAGGCTTCTTAAAGTCATCCCGCGATTGATATGATGATATTTGGCAATTTCCAGGTGTACAGAGTTCTAGCCCGGCTCCACAGAACTGTCGCAGATCTGAGTGCCCGAATGAGACCTTGTATAGCGGTAAAGCTATGAGGTTTAGGAGAGGGCAAGATTGCGGCTACTAATACCATATTATTGCATTAGTTGGCTTATATCTAATTGTCTATTGTTATAACCATACACGATATTGTCTATTGTATAACCATACACGATATTGTCTATTGTATAACCATACACGATATTGTCTATTGTATAACCATACACGACATTGTCTATTGTATAACCATACACGATGTTGTCTATTGTACAACCCTACACGAGCTTGTATCCAAAGCGTAATTAAATTACCTTTAAGCAGATTTATCACCCTTCTTTCAACAAGAAAATCGGCTATAGTAAGGCACGTTTCACGAGGCAGGTTCTAGCGCACTTGTGGCATGAGACTGTTGATTAATTAAAAAATAAAAGGCTACGTCGTTCTCCAAAAAAAGCGACGGTTAACTGTCCACGGCATTCGGTATTTTTTCTTCTATCCTCCACAGGAGTTAATATATATATATATATATAAACAACAGGCAACTTGGCACAAACACCATATTATTGTCGGAAACAGCTAGAAAAAATCTACAGTGAAATTTAGTAACGCTTTACGACGACGTTTTGTTGGCCGATGTAGACACGCAATTTGCAATAGATTTATCACTTCCGGTTACCTTTCAATCGAGGGTGTTGCATATACTGCAGATCGTTTCTCTTGCATTGAAATAATCGCGAGCAGCAATCTCTATAGAGATCCCGTTTTCACTCGTAGCCACCGTATATCGTCCCGTTACAGGGACGAATCTAAGGTTTCTAATTTGTTTTATTTAAATTTAATTTTTATATTTGATTTAATTTATTGTAAGCAATCTAACAGTTATACTCTCGCTTAACAACTACTACTTGTTGATAGAAGATTCGTTCTAAATATATTTGGACTTCTATGTCCATAAAGCTCTTTGTGTGTGTGTGTGTGAAATAAAACGTTCATACTCAGTGGCGTGACAAATTGACTGTGAGCTTTTATTAAGCATTATCTACTGCCGTTTGCCTTACAGAATTTGCGTGGCGCCACTGTACTTCGAATGGCAGTTGGGCCTCGTTGCAGCTACGAGATGCTGCTGGTACAGACGTAGACAGCGGTGGGCTGTGGCATCCGCATACAAACTTCTCGGCATGCAGCCTCGAGCCGACAATCGCTCTATCACCCAACGAACAGGAACTGTACAGGTAGGTGAAGGAGCTCACTATGTGCTTAAGGGTGACCCTAATGCCATTGGAAGAAGCACTTATTCCTACTGGCACGTGCATTATTGGGTCCTCTCTTTACACGGCTAGTGCTGTTTATTCGAAATATGTATATATATATATATATATATATATATATATATATATATATATGTATATGCGTATATGTCTACCGCTTTGGCAGTATATATGAAAGCAAATGCAACATGGCCTACCGTTTCGGTGTGAGAGCCAAAGTGCAACCGCTACAAAGAGGACAACCAGTCGATAGAAGACGTCTCTTCGCTCTGTACTAGTGTCCTTATGCGGGAAACGCCCATAGCAGTGACTTTTGTCTGCTGAGGGAAGACTAATCTAGCAACGATGTTGGACGGCGCCGCATTGGGCAGGACAATTGAACGTGCTCAGCACAAAGCTCCGGCGCATGGTTTAGGTCACTCTGTCGTCTATGAGGTAGTGCTAACGTGACGATAATGTAACGTAGCTAACGTTAGTTTATCGTTAGTTCAAGCTTAAGCTAGATAGTTGATTAGCCTGGCGGAAAGCCTGCTTTATCTGTTTATGTGTTTACAGGTTGATCCGTGTTCATCTGCCAGTCATCAAACAAATGTCAATTGTGGGATACGCGTCGTCGCTGGCCCTCCTTGTGGCCGCCTTTTCACTACTTGCATCACTCAAGTGCGTACCTCTGTTTATAAGAAAAAATAACAACAATATATATATATATACACTTAGACGTTATCGTGCCACAGGCAACTCAATTTACTACGAGCGTCTAGAATGTGGTTGGCAGAGCGTTAACATTTTTTGTTTTTGATTTATGTCCAACTGTGCGCTGAAAAAGCTGGACATACATATAAATATTAAAATAAATAACGAAGTGGCCCTGGGCATATATGCAGGCAAATTCTATATATATATATATATATATATATATATATATATATATATATACATATGTATATATAAGGTGAAACAATTTATAAGTGTCGTGTATGGTTTGTTACTATTGTCACGGTTTATTCGCTAACATGCGGTATAGGTAATGATACGTTATAACGGGCCTTATAACTAGCTTTATGGCAAAAAGTTTTGCCCAATCATATTCGTCCCTTTCTCGCCCTGCGTATACGAGTCCTGCATCGGCAAATATTTTCCCATTAAAAAGTTGTTCCAACGACGATTCAAGATGGTTATCACAAATTGGGGTAGGCCCATTTTACGCTGGAATGAATTCTCTCATACCATTCTTGTCACTTTTTTGTCGGGCTCCGGACGCTCTTTAGACATTTGCGCTTAAATGTTGAGCATAGCGAGCATTCAATAAGGACTTTATATTAGCAAAAGTTTTTAATTAATAAACAAAAAACACACAGAGAAGGACGAAACTTCGTGTTCGCAATTTGAAGTTAGGAAGTAGGTTTCTTCTTGTCAGCCCCGCCTCCATTTGATTCGGTAGCGACAGCAGCTTCTCGAGGCTACAATTTTTCAACGACAAACAACAAAAACGAAGCCTTATAATTGTAAAACGTATGTGTACGTGTATCTAGTTTAAAGCTTTTTTAGTTTTGTTACTGATATACGTATATATGCATATGCCAATACGAATATATATGTTTTTGCCTAAAGTTCCTCACGTTAATCCCTCATGCGAGGAGCTGGCCGCAGAGACGATAAAATAGCTCGCGTTTAGCCACTCCTACAATTAAAGAGAACGCACATTGCAAAAATGTACTTATATACATGGGGTCACATCCAGTTTTGCCAGATTTGAGAGGGTTTTTTGTTCAAATAAGCAATTTTTTTAATGTAATGGGACGGAAATGTCTTGTGTAGGAATGACAAAGAAATGAATACGTTTTGGTTATTCCGATGTTCCTAGCCAGATATTACTTCACGAGATGTGCGATTGTAAAAGAACGGGTTGTTAGCAGAGCACTGAACATACTTGCGTGCTTCTATCGAGTGGAGTTAAATGTTCTCTGTGCTTATTTTAACAAGTTCTACGATCTGCTATATATATATATATATATATATATATATATATATACAAGGATATTTCCAGTAGTATATATACTTGTTTTCATTGGTAGTAGGTTCATGTTAAAGTTCTTGCCGTTCTGATATCCTTTCGTGTCGGAGGCTTCCCTCTAGGCAACATCAACTTAAAAAGCGTGATGCCTATATATAATAGGTCGGTGCAATAAAGATATGTCAAACAGCGATTCCAAGATCGTTGGTATAGAATTAAAAATAACCTCCTCAAAAATGCTGTTAAATCTAGGGCGGTCTTTACCTTGTCAGCCGATAAGATCTTTAGTGCCAAAAACTTAGTTGCTTTCCAAAAAGGCAAAGTGGTGAATGGAAATTTTTCGCAGATTTCGAGTGCTTTGCTATACGAGTTCCGAAAATATTCAAACGCTAATTGTAGCTTGTCGAAACATCTCCACCGTCTTCGACCGCATTCGATCCAATGGAGAAACGAAGACTGCCGACAATGGTTTGTCAAGGTCGATGGTAGGATTTTAACCTGCACTGACTGAAACAATACAAAGTACAACGGTTAACACTCGATATTTCGTGGAATAAGCTGAAGTTGACCAATCAACTATTGTCTGGAAGCTCAAAAACTTTATATGTTAGTTCTGTAAATAGTTGCCTCATAATCTGGGCGATCCAACAAATTGGGAGTACACGCGCGTCTGAACTTCTCTTCGCAAGTACCTGTTTGGTCATTTCATTACGTTGAAAAATAGATGTTCCACGAGAATGTAAGCTAGCATGAGGTCTGGTCCCAAGGCGCAGACAGTCCTCAGAATCAATTCAAGCGAAACGTCCACTTAAAGTGACGTTACATTGTGTTGTCCATGGGATATCGAGGGCCATCGTTTACTTTGAGCTTCTGAGAAGGAATCAGACGATCAATACAGATCTTTACTCCCCATATAAGTCTAACGATTTCAAACAAAACTTACCCAAACGCGTCAACAACTCGTGAACATGAAAGGGGTAATTTTTCTCCAAGACAACGCGCAACTTTATGTGAGTAACACTCATTAGCGAAAAACTACATCTTTGGCTGACCTTGCACTTCTGTTTGGACTATCTCACTCCGGCCTTTCCGAATGTTTTGACAGGAAAATATGCAACTCTTTCAAGAACGTCCCAAATGAGATACACACTAAGTCATCTCCAGGGAACAAGAGTTTTGCAAACAAGAGATAGCTCGAAAAACGGGTTGATCGTTGGCAAGATGTCATTGAAAAACGGGGGGCGGATTGACTCAAAATAAAACATTTAGAAGGTTGATTTTAATTCTAGATTATCCTCCGTCCCCTACTGGCTTGAAATTCTAACTGAGGCATATCTTTAAGGCACCGAGAGCCAAACATCTTATAATATTCAATGAGCATCGCTCAAAGAAAATTCGGTCAACGACAGGAATTAAACCGGCGACACCCCGGTAGATGACATCCATGACTAGCGCACTAGTCCCCCCTCACTAGACCACGCCGCCACGGGGGTTGGGGGGGGGTAGACTATATTGATGACTAACTAAACCCGCTTGTTCGTGCAAACGTTCGTGTTGTCACTTTAGGCACAAAAACGGCAAGAACTTTAGCATCGCCCCAATATCTTTACGTGCCCCTACAGCGAACATCAACAAAAACTAAACAACCATAATGAGCCACCGCCCACTGCCGTCAGAGCAGACCGAGAGAGCCCGCGCCCATACACGCGTGCATGCTATCGGGCGTTGTCGGAAACGGATGCATATCGTTTAGCGTTAGTGTCACTGCGGCCGAGCCGCGAGACAACAACCAGTTGAAAAGAATAGCGGCAGCGGCAACGGCAACAACAACAACAACAACAACAACGTCTGACAGCGGGGCGGAGCTTGCGACGTGATGGCGCTGACGCGCTGTCATAAGGCCGAACTACGAGATTGTAGTCAATGCTGTTGTGGTAGCAGCGTTCTATGCTCCGATGTATAATCAAATCCACTTTGAAGCGAAGTAACGCAGCTCGTTATTTGTGTTGCTTGCGGAGAATCTCTGCTTTTGTGGTCATGCAAAAGACGCTATTTCGACGAGTCGCCAAACAAGCGTGCACCGGAGCTCGTCGAAGTCTACCTGCTAAACTGCGTCAGCTGCTCTGAAAAACTAAACAACGGCGTACGAATACCGATTGGTCTTTTGATTTTCTTAGTAACTTTACGTGTACGTATAGTTGTATACTGAACGGTGAAAAACCATATACGGTGCGGTTAACAGAATTAGTCATTTGAAAAGTATCCACTTCTATCTATGCAAAAATATATATATTTCATCTGTCGTTTTTATATTATTAACGTGTCTAAGACATTATATTATCTAAATTCTATTATTTAATCTATCATCAAATGGCAAACTAAGAAAATTACACATTACTGCTACTAGCAGTGCGGTGTGCCAGGTGCGGCGCTTTGGAAATTCGTTGTTGTCATTTCTGGCTTGTTAGTGCACGCAACGTTCTAAATTTGTCACATGTCGCAATTGCGTAACTTAATTATTTTAAGCGGTTAAACAAGTTATCGGAATGTGTGTTAAGACTTACCCACGTGCTTCTTGAGAGATTGCGTAAACCTACTCTTAACTAGGTGCTGTCTGTCAATACCTATTTATAACTGATAAGGCAGCAACATTGCGTTGACCATTTAGTTAAATATAAAACGAAATGTAATAAAATAAATAGGAAGTACTACAGATACAAAATTCTCAGCGATACAGTGATACTGCGGACCCTCTTGGTCCTGAAAGCCGCTTACGACTGTCTAATGTTATACGAAACAGTATCAAGTGCACTAATTACGCCATTTTCACAACATGTTCGTTAATTACAGTAGATCAACAGTCCCAGGTGTATTCAAATAACTTAAACTCTAAGACATTGTTTTCAGGATGGGAACCGAGAATCTATTTTCTCTTTCAAGGAAACCCAGACCTCCTAGAAAACTTGCCCAGTGCTGTTGCTCGATGTCTTGCGAAACAAGCCAGTTAACGTTACTTAATATAAAGGTATCTTTATTGTCACATAACGCGTTTTATTTTTTGTATCATATCAACGTAACAGCCCATTACAGCACCGTTGTTTCCAAAAAAAGGTGGTGGCAGGTATCTGAGAGTTTCAAACGTGTGTTCCGCAGTGTACCTTATGCCTCAGCTGAATATATTATAGTCGTCAAATATATTAGAGGGATTTGGATGAGCCTATTTGGCCATCCGCTACGCAAGCAACGTCTGGGCAAGCCCAGACGTCACAGAATACGATCTCTTCGATCCTCTGGTGGGGCGAGGCTCCCGGGCGGGGAGGGAGGGTGCAGTGCATTCGTTTAGAAAGCGCAATGACTGTTGGGGATACCCTAGATATCTCAAACATGTTCGGCCCTCGGTGCATTAAAGATGATTTGCATCACGGCTATTCCAAGGCCTTAAGGGACGGAGGTCTAGAAGTCAAAGCAACCTCCTTAGAGATGTTTTTATTTCTAGAAAATACAAACGATATGTGAATGCAAACTTATACGTCGAAGCTGGTTAGGATAAAACAAATGAAACAGCATCGACCTATACGTAGATTCCTAAGTTGATGAATGTGATTAAATATTTATTATTATTATTATTATTATTATTATTCAAATGCGGCGTGTCTTAAATAACAACACGTTTGGCAGGAGCGAGCAGTTATCTAATACCATACCCAATTTAGAGTATTTCAAGTAAACTGAGCAGATGAACTTACGAGCATATGTACTATATTTAACATATAGAGAGATGTGCTTGCTTATGTTGGGCACAAATAGTCAGCCCTTTCCGATTGAGCTAGCACCCTTTTAATATTGCAGCTAAGCAAACAAATATCACTCTAAAGTGATAAGTGACTTAGCACAAAGACTGTAGATATATGATCCTTTTTTATTTCAATAAGTAACATTCATATTAATCAGGTATTTTAAACTTGTTATATACGCGTATAAATTCATCTGATAAACTTAGCTCTATGTTTTTAGACAAGATGTGTTTTATAATAAATTAAATTAAAGACATGCCAAAGAATATGTATTTAACGTTTAGCATTCATTTATATATGTAAAATATAAAACAGTATATTTGAATCACGTTTAAAATGTAATTGTTATGAGTTACAATTAAAACGGAAGCCTGTGGACTTTAAATCTTGACTAAATTCTATGTTTCCTTAAGGGGGGGGGGGCTATTTTCCCGTTCTTGTTCCTGGGTAGGAGCACTTAGGTGTGTCTAAACAATGCGATTGGAAAACATCCCCTACAACCATAGCCACCAGGCACCAGGTTGGCGAGGATCAACTCAAATACGAACAGTTGTGATAATCACCTACGACGTCTCGGTATTTCAAAATAATAGTGACAATGAATTTTATACAATCATAACAAAGTTCTATAGTAAATGGCGCGGAAGAATGCGAGCACTTCTAAGCAAGGTGGCTTAGTGACAACGTCATTGATTGCAATATGCCATTACCGTAACCAAAGAACACACTTGGATTGCACAGTACTCTGTGCAGTATTGACACGAAGCAATGTTGACAGCGCTTCGCTTTGAGGGCAGATAACTGACGTGACAGATAATTAGGCCATACGGCCAGCATCAAACTTGATGAAATCAGACGTCTCGAAGTACGTTCTCGTCTTGTCCAAGCATTTGTATTCTTGTTATCGCTCCGTATTTGATCGCAGCTAACCCGCCTTTCGGCGTTGCAGAGGGGGGCGTAAAACAGACCCTTTCATTTGGTCCCGATCACCCAAGTGGGGTGGCTAACGGCCCGAGGAAGGGTTTTACTGCAGTTCCCTTAACCTTGCCAGACTTTCTTATGGTTGCCAAATGCCTCGTTGATGGACCAAACAATGACGCCCTCGGGGTACAGAGACGGGAGTTATAGTTGCAGGGTTGGACGCCTCCACGTGGCGACCGCTGGGAAACGGAGTGGAAGCTCACGGGGTTCTCCCGAGAAGGTGAAGCTCCGGCCAAAAGCCAACCCAAAATACGGGAGTACCTATGACTCTCTTTCCGGCGTCGGTCCGCTGGTACGCGACTTGCGCGCGCTGCGGGGACCTTCACGCGCCCACATGAAAGTTGGTCAGACGGTGTTAACTCCCAATAGTAACTCTCTTCGGGGCCACTTAATGGTGGTAAGGGGGGCAAGGCAAACGATATCGGTTGGATGGCAACGAATTCATATTGTCATTCTGTCGTGGCCCATTCGAGGCCTGTTAAGGCTACTGCCAATGCGGGGGAAATGTGCTGCACATGAAACCCGGGCCGGACGGTTAACGCCCTGTGGGTACCGTCTGGGACACCTGCTGCCTTGGCTTAATAGGCACAATGAGTGCGAGTAAGCCACACGAAAGCAGACCGCCTGTCGAGAGCGGCTACAAGATGTGGTTTTCGTAGCCGTAGTAGCATCAATCGCTGAGTATATAATTTGTTGATGGTGTGCAACCTCTTTTTGATCGGCGACGACACCCCCACCCCAAGCCCCATCCAGTCCGCGGTCGTTCTTGTTGTCGAGTTCCTTCATATTTAGCCTGTTCCCTTTGCTTCATTTGTGCAACGTCGATGCACTGGTAGTTTTAGTACGAGTAGCCAAAGTAAAGCCAACAAGGACACAAGTCTGGATAAGTTTTAAGTAGAGTTAAATGAAAAAAAAACAGAGTAAGAGAGATGCTAACAAATTTAGGTGAGCCTAAGAGGATGAGAAGTAGGTGAGATAAGAGCTAGTCAAAAAATGGCCGCGGAGGGCCTACCGGCAAACACGGCTAGTCAATGCCAGCATCCTAGGCGATAGAAAAGTAAAAGCACTCCTCCTACAGGATGAGAACGCTAACACAACGTGATCAGGCGACTGACCCAGTTCTTCGCTGCAACTCCAAAACTGACTGTAGGATCTGACAATCGTACGATCTGGTTGCCACAATGAACGTGACGACACGCTTAACACAAACGCTTATAGTGGAGAAAATCGGGAAAAAAGACAAACTCTAAGCCGTCCTTGAAATATTAGGAACAGTTGTAGATAAAATAGGCAAAACAGTAACCGGCGAATGAAATACGCGGCAAATGGTCCATATAGTTAAAAGAAAGGGCGAGGGGGCTGCACATTACAAAATAAGTCAACCCTAAGCAGACCAAAAAGGATTCCTTCTCAAGGGTGACATAACAATCGTTCTATCAGGGAGAAAACGGCGCTCGAAGCCAAGGAGTCCTACCTATGTACCCGAATACAAATTTTGGGACTAAACAAGGGCATCAAGAAGGAGGACATCAAGTTGGCTCTCCGCAGCGAGATGACGAAATTCCAATGTATATTTTTGTATATGTGCATAATACAAATTAAGTTTGTAATATGTCGATAGATAAGAATCGCCAGCGCCTACTGACACCGTGATTGACGAAGCGCGGGTACCTCACAAAGACCTACACAGGAAAGGGGAAACTCCGTAATCAACATATATAATGTGCGAGACCGGTGAGGTTTATAATGCGACCCAGATGTTCCTCTGTCCAGCCCTAGACGACGCACGAACAGAATCACTGGTTACTGCGGCAGAGTATCCGAGTAAAGCGGTGATAGATCTAATTACCGCCACGCTTCAGAACGAACCCAAGTGGCAACAGGGATTGAACTTGGTGTGGAACGTTATGAGACGCAAAAACAAGTCGGAGATGAAACAAGAAAAGTCGCGCCAACGATGGCGTCAAAGAGTATCGTAGATGAAATAAATGAACGGAGTGCATAGAAGCATCTCTAATTTTCACCGAAGTAAAACGAAAGTAGTTCCGATGAAAATGGCTGTAACATGTATTTCTGTCAGGATAACGACGTCAAATCCTGATAATTTAAATATACATTATACACAGCATAATTATAATACGTAATCAGAGCAGACCCGATAGACCACTGCCTGAGGGCAGCGAATCTAGCACCGCAGCCGCATTTCCACGTTGTACTTCAATTGATATTCTTTGTAGCAGAAATTCCCCTGCCCTTTTCTCATCCTTCTCACTTGCCGCTCTTTTCCCAATTTCTTTGAGAAATTTTACTGTTGATTCGCGTATGACTCCCATTGTTTCTATGGCAACTGGCTGCACTATAAAATATGCCTCTAACTCGCGGTACTTCAAACTTTTTCGCTGCTCCGCTAAATTAGCAACAGCACCTGCTGATCTTGAAGCTCGGCTTCTATAAGACGGCGCCAGCGTGTCCCACACGGTTGCGTCCCATACAAGGGCCTTTCCGGAGGACCACGGAACCAAGGTCATTCTGTCTGGACGTAACGCTGAGTCCGCTGCTAGTCCGACTGGCTCCTTTCTGCAGGGTACGTTAGCGGATTGCAACGCTCTTGAAATCACTTCGTTGAGGGCGGCGTGGCGCGAATGTCTTCCGCAGCTCCTAGGACAGCTGAGGCCGTGCTCTCCCGTCGGCGACACCGGTGTGTTGCACAGGGAGCAACTATGGGGCGCACATACAGCTTCCCCTAACCGCAGGCTGGCAACGATGCGGAGTGTTGTGTTGTCCAGCATCGTTCCCAGCTGCGGCGAGGGGATGGCTTGAAGCCATTTTGCGCTTGTATCGTTGAAAGCTGCTAGTAGGCGTGCCTTGCCGAGTGCATCAGCCGTGTTGTCCAGGAGCTTCTTTTGAATGGCTTCGACTACCACAGCATCCAGAGCATGCTGGCGCGTGTCGTCAAGCACCACGCGGTGATATGCGGCGAACTCCTCTTTTTTGGACTTCATGAGCCGTTCTAGAAAGGACTTGACGTTTGAAGGAGATATAGATATAATCAGTTCCTGAAGTGTGGTGATTGAACCCAAAAATGCGGTCTGGGCCAGATCGGTTGCACGCCGTATTCCTAGACCCCCGGCTGTTGTAGGAAGGGTAGCCTGGTCCCAATTTGCCCCGTCCAGATTCAAATTTAACGCCCTATTCACGCACTGTCTCAGCTTATCGTCAAATTGTTGTAGAATGTTCTTTTGGGCCGATGCATCTATGCAGCGAAGATATAGATTAGCCTTGGTGTCGAGAGGCTAGTTCGCATCAAGAATAATGCAGGATGCGCATCGAGGGATTCCAACCTGGAACACCAGAGATCCATTAGCTCGCACTTCCTGTTTAGGGCGAGTTTTGCGGAGGCCGTTGTGAGGGGAGCTCCTAAAAGCTCAATGTTTTCATCAGTGCATAGCTTGATGTCAGGAAGCAGGCCCTGCGCCCGGCGTAAACACTCGTCACGAAAGGCGTAGTCGGATGACAAGACGTACAGCTCACACTTTGAAGCATTTCGTTGCAGTCCAGAGGTGACGCCGAACTCTATACTCTTTTCCACATCACTAAGGGCGGAATCAAGAGTACCTCCAATTGTGCCATCGTCTAAGAACCACGGCTTAAATTCCGACTCCAAAGCAGAAAGCAATTAGCAAATCGCCAGACAGAAAAGGGCCGGGCCACAGGGGTCCCCTTGCTGTACCCCACATCTGGAGAGTACGATCTCTTCCCCCCAAAAGAGATTGGATGGGCTCCTGTACATTTGGTAGACCGCGGGGTACATTGCTGGAAAGTTTGATTTGACGGCTTCAAGAATTACATCCCTTCTCAGCGAATTAAAAACATTTTTAAAATCGAGTTTTATCAGCACCTTATTGGACGCCGAGTTAGTAGCGGATTAGCACTTTACACGCTTGCCGCCGCAGGGTATTCCCGACTGCTATCGGGCGGAGACCACCGTCTTTTTTCTTTAAAGCTATAAGATTCGCTCCATAGAAGTTACTAAGTGCAAACCCTGGTAGGCGGCTATTCACGACAAGGTTGCAGAAGTCCGTCAGAGCAAAAAGGAGGGGGCAGATCTGATCACCCTTTCCAATAAGGTCTTTTAGGTGTCTGGGCTTGAGATCGTCAGGGCCTCCACTTAAGCTACTTGGGAAAGTTTGGATCGCTGCTCGGACTTCACTGGGGGTAATGTTGATTTGGTCGGCTGATGAAACGCCACGAGGCGGTGCCGGGTATGCCGCTGTTTCTGGCATGTTCGGGTGCTTATCGCTAAGTATGCGATGCGTATTGGCGTCTTGTGGAGCCATCGAATCCGTTGAAATAAGAATGCGCGCTGCTGCCGAAACATCCCCCTGAACCAGTTTTGCCTGTGCCACCCGAGCTCTTTGTCTATCATCGTTTGTGTTAGTCTTCGGCGCCGCAACATGGTTAGCATTGATGGCAGCATCGAGTGGGGCACGACTCCCTGAATCGACTGAGGTTGTCCCGAATAAGTAACCACAGAGACTTTGCCTTTTGCCGTGGGATGGTGAGGACCGTTGTTGCAAAATGAGCCAGACGAGACCACGAGTCCAGATCATTCGCTGAGCAAATCGGCTTGATTGTGTTGGTCAGTTCGGCAGCAACTATGGGTCTCACGCCACGAGGAACGATCGAGAGCATCTTGAGATTTTGGCGAGCAGCGCACAGTCGTTGAACGGTGCGAGTGGGGGCAGTTGACGGTGAGATCGGCGCCGGAAGTCGTGTTGACGACGTCGTAGTTGGCGTCTCAGTGTTGCTGTGCGTCAGCGGTGTTGTCCACTGACGAATGTCTAGTTGTCTATTGGTCATTAGGATCAGAAGAAGGCGACCCCGTATTGACACCTGTTCCGTAGCCAGTGTTCGTCGAAGGCGACGATGTCTGGAGAGCATGGAGCGACGGCGTCACTGCGGAAGTCGTTTGTGGAGCCTTCGGCTGAGGTTGCTGTACCATGCTCAACTCAAGTGCTGAGCGGAGAGCCAGTTCCAGCTGGCCGCGAAAGCCGTCCGAAGACACCTCAGAGACGCTGCCAGGCGCTATAGGTGGCGCCGCTTGAATGTGCAAGCTAGGGAGAGCAGTCGAAGGTGCTCTTTGGATTGCTGTTCCGATTTGCGTGACTATGACGTCGATTATGATTGGAACTATTTTCTCCGTGACGCATTGCACCACCTTGTCAATGTTGTTGATTTGGTGTACATCATTGGTGACCTGCTTTTGCTTTTTGATCACTGTGCCAGCAGGGGGCTGAACCTTAGGTGTCGCCGCGGGTACCTTAACCCCGTTCTGAACAACGGCAGAGAAAGACCGCTTAGAAAAGGAGAACGACGGCTGAATATCGGCTACGGGTGCGCAGATCTTGACTGGCGTGGCCTCAGGCTTCCTCTGGATAACCCGTATTGCTGACTTCTTTAGCTGCTCCATACGGCGAAGCCGATGCGGGCAACTGCCGGAAGTAGCTTCATGGTTTGATTTACATAGGCAACACTTCGCCGCTTGGTTGCAGTCTTTCCGGAGATGGTTCGTGGAACCACAGCGGCGACAGCGAGGTGCCGCCCAGGGGCAGTCCGGCTTAATGTGGTCCAAGCTATAACACCGGTAGCACTGGTGTGGCTCTCTATAGAGCATCACCCCGTGTGTTTTAAGGCCCAGACGAACTTCCGTCGGAAAATCAATTCCGACAACAGTTAGGATTACTTGGTCAGTGGCGATAACTATGCCAGTTTGTGCGTTCTTCGCTCTGACTCGAATGGCCTCTGTGACACCTAAAGACCCCAACGCGTTAATAATAGTTGTGTCGCTGAGCGACGGATGCACACCGCAGATTTTTCCCTTTACTGTCGATCTTTGGCCACTCACTCTAGACTGAACCGGGATACCTCCGACTGAGGTTAAACTCAGCAATGTTGCTCTGTCTTCAGCGTCCTCGGCGACGATAACAAGTTCGCCGGCCGTGTAAAACGAGGTCCCTCAACTTTTCCTTTAAGATGTCTAGCGACGTCATCGCAAACAGCGTTAAAATTGGTCTCCAGCAAATTATTGTCGGCGGCAAGAATAATCGCCTCAGGTCGCTCATTTGTTTTAACCTTTGGTATTGCCTCCTTTTTAATAACTTTGCCACCCGCACCAACTACGCTCCAACTCTCGGTGTCTTCCTCGTCGTGCGTCTCACCGGAGTCCCCGGTTGGCCGCGCTGTGGCACCGCTCTCCATGGACTTCCCTTTCAGCGCTATCGTTACTAGCGCCAGAGGATTCCGCTAACGTTGTCAGCTTTGCACCGTTCTTTCCGGCCGCACATGGCTTCGATGGTTTCTCCCGTTGCGGCGGGCTGGTGGCTTGCCGTTTGATATCTGCCGCTGTGACAGCGGTGTCGATGCCGACGACATCCCCTCCACCGGCTGTACGTTGCGGCTGCTTTCTCCTTACCTCCTTTCCACTTGTTGACATTTCTGCTGCTGCCTCAGTCTCTTGACCGGCTGCAGCTTTTCGAACGTCTCCCGATGTTTCCGCGTCTGCGATAGAAGGCCGATCATGGTCGCCGCTCGAAACGTCTGGTGGCGACGTTGTTGTTGTTGTCGTCGTCGATGAGCCAGGTTGATTATCCTGCCGTGGTGTTTGTGCCGGCGTTGGCGAACGTAATCACACCCATCTTGATGTCACTCCACCATACAAGTATTCACCGGATGTTGAAGTTATTGCTCGACAAAAAACAGCACTGGGCGAGGTCAGCAAAATCACCAAATCGCAGCTCTAACATATATTAGTTCGTGATTTGGCGCCAAGGTGTACGGACGTGTGTGTACGGAGCTCCGACAGGTTACGCTTGCTTGTGTGAACGCAGGAGGGAAAACACAGAGAGTGGCATACCATGGTAATGCGTGAAGTTCAGTGATAATTTCGGTGTATTGTGTGTGGTAGTACGGTAAGGGGGTAAGGAGACAGACCGCAGTAAAGTTTGGTTGAGTCCGTTACAGCGGAACGAAGCAAAACGAAACCACCCACGCAGCAGTCGAGAGTCTCCGAGCGGTCCGTTGCGCATACAGATTCAAATTCTAACGGCTGCTCAGGTTAAGTGAGTTAAGACAGTGTGTAGGTGTATTTAGGTGAGTGAGCCAATTTCAATATGGCAAGTGATGCTGGATCATCGCCTGGTGGGATAGGGTCCACGACACCCAGCCCAATGGATTCAACTATGAATCTCCCAGGCTACACGCGCAGCGGCGGCTTAAGATACGTGCCGGCCAGCTCATTGTCAGTATGCAATTGTGGAGGTGTATTAGAAAAAAGAAAGGTGGCTAAGCGCAGCCCTCCATATACAGGCTGCGCCGCCTGTGAGATGAATACACGAATGACAGCGGAAATGGAGTTGGTGGATACAGCACAAGCTATGCAGGATCGCTGGCAGAGCATTATTACAGATGTCCAGCAGAGGCTAACAAGAATGGAAGAGAGAGAGGCTCAAGTTGAGGAGAAGGAGAGGCGCGCAGTAATCATACAGCAGGAATTAGCCGCAATGATCGAAGAAATCAAGCAAAAGGTGAATGATAATAAAAAACAGCGGCATAGTGGCGATAACAACGAAATAGTTGATGAGCTAAGAGAAAGGCTAGCTGCTGTTGAGGAAGCAACGTCAACGGTAGCGGCAAATGTCGAAGATATGGAGAAATGGATCCGGGGAAAAAAGGAGGAAGACGAGAGGCGCGCTGTTGAAGAGGAGACAGGGGTGTTAGACTTAAGCCACAGTGACGAAAAGGAAGAAGAAAGACAAGACGAAGAGGAAGATGCGGCGGAGGCGAAAGGATGCAGGAGACGACAACAACAGAGCAGCCGAAACGAGATCGCCAGAGGAGAGGCGCGCCCACAAATGGAGAAGAGAGAGATAGAATCTAGTCAGCGAGAGGAAGGAGAGAGGAGAGCAGTCGAAACACAGCAGCAGCAGCAGCAGCAGCAACGGCAGCAACCGCAACAGCGACATCAACCGCAACAACAACAAGAGCAGCAGTTAAATCGGATAAGTTTACTTGATCGACCAGAGGAGGCGGTAGTTAACAAATCAATAGGAAAGCGGGTGGTAGATTCAAACGTAGGTAGAATAGAGAAACAGGTTAATCAGGTGGCTATTAATACAGGAGGGGTTTATTTTATCACTATGAGGGGCCGAGGAATAAGGGATATTGTGGCAGCAACAAAGCAATATATTCAAATGTTCAATAATGTGGAACATAGGCTAGTGTTTCATGGGGGACTTGTAGATGTGTTTCAGGCTCGGGATATAGAAGGTGCTGTGAATGAGATAAGCACACACATACAAAACCTGATAGAATTTTGCAAACGGAGTAACGTGGTACTGACAGTGTGTTCGCTTCCAATGGTCGTGGATACTAAAGAAGGGCGGGACTATCGGGGTACGTGCAGGGCAGTCAATAGAAAAATAATGCAGTTGGTCAGAGCAGCGAATTACGAATACTTGTCTCTTGAATACATTCAAGACAATCCAAGGGCCATGGCCTTTGATGGAGTGCACTACGGGGAGGTAGGTGCGGTACTAGCGGCACGGCCAATTGGCAAAAGAGCGTGCGATTGGCACAAAGTCAGGCCTACTATAATTAAAGTAGTCAATGCCCAAGTAGGATATAGGGCAACAGAGCACGTTAGGGGGATGCAGACGTGGAATCAACAAAATCAGCGCGGCGCACCGGAAATGCGAGTCCCAAACACAAATTTTTGTGGCACGCGGTATGGGCATTTAAACGAGGGGCAAACGGTACGCTACAGACACACAGGATGGGACAACAGATACAGGGACATAAGAGAGATGAGGGGACAGCATGGTTACAGGGAAGAGTGGGACAACAGGTACAGGGGGAAACGGGACAACGGGAGCTCTTTCTCGAGGGAGGGGGAACACATAGGAGCAGCGGAGATCAAGGGGGCATTGGAAGTGATCAGACGGTTGGCCATCAGTGGCATCGAGGGGAGAAGATGAAGGTTGGCCTAAGATGCAAAAGAGGAAGCAGGGCAAAAGGAAAGCCTAGGAGTAATGTTCCTTTTGAACGGGTTGCCATGCTAAAATTATATAAATTACTAACAATAAGGTCTGTGGATATCATGATAGTAACGGAAACGCATTTGCGGGAGATGGAAGTGCCGCCGGGTTTAAAGGGATATAATTGGTATGGTACAAATCGGAATACGGACAATGGAGAAAACAGGTTTGGGGGAGTTGGGATATTAACTAGGGATGCTATTTCGTGCGAAGAAGTTGTGAATGCCAAAATGAAGGATCTGGTGGTTATAGAGATACGCATGGAAGGGACAATCGGGGCCGTAATGGGGGTATACAGAGCGCCAAGCAACACGGAAGAAGAAGATGACCAGCTATTTGAAGGGTATATAAAGTAATGGAGGAATATCAGGATAAAGGAGGGGTAATATGTTTGGGAGATTGGAATGCACATATCGAACAGCTAGATGGACGAGAAGACAGAGCGGGCAGAAGACTAATACAATTAGCAGAGTCGAGTGAGGCCCAAATTTTAAATTTGGACCCGCGGGTAGAAGGGAGATATACGTACACGCAGGGGGATAGAAAGTCATGCGTAGATTATGTACTGACGAAGGGTAAAATAGATAAATGGGTAGAAGAAATCAAAGATAGACGAAGAGAAAACATGCAATGTTGGAAGTGATCATAATTGGGTAGAAGTGAGTGGGAGGAAGAAGAAGCCAGGACGCGTAGTTGTACAAAAGAAATGTCTGGATAAACACGAATGGGCACAGAAAGTAGAATATATAAAACAGCTCTTAGTGGCAAATGGGGAAAGGCAGGTAGACGAGATGCATAGGAATAGTAAGGAGGCATATGACAAGTGTTGTAAGATAGGGAGGGGAGTTCAAAAGGGAGGAGAACGAGGATGGTGGAGTGATGAAATAAATACGGCAATAATGGAAAGGAAAAGGTGGAGTAAGGAGCATAGAAAGGTAATGGGAAGGGACACAGACAAGGCAGAAAAGTATTGGGAAAATTACAAGGAAGCCAAGAATAAAGCTCAAATGTTAATACAGGATGCAATTAAAAACGCAGACGAGAGAGAATTTAACAGGATTTTAGGGGCCCCCAAGGGCCAGCGAGCCAAACAGTTTTGGGACTATGTCAGACAGGAAAAAACAAGGATGACAAATAACGTCCAGGACAGAACATACACAATAGATGAAATGGACACCGCGTTACAAGCACTATTTTTTACGACTAACGTGAGCAGTATAGAAAAGACAAGAACTAGCACAGAAATTACAACCACAGCAAACGAGATCGAAAGCGTGTTAAAGACAATGAATCCAAAAACGGCGTGTGGTCTTGACGGGATTTCGGTAGGAATTGTACAGGCTTTGGGAAAAGAGTACGTGCATTATCTAACGAAGCAATTTAATAATATATTTGGAGGGGGCATAATCCCGGAGGGTTGGCGCAAGGGAAGAGTTTCTCTTATTCCCAAGGAGGGGGTAGATAATGACACTCTACAAAATAGGCGACCGATCACAATTACACCTATAGCGTATCGAATATTCATGCAAGTATTTAAGAATAGGATGCAGAGTATTCTGGAGACAAATGAGAAAATAGGAGAATGGCAATGCGGATTTAGGAAAGGATATAGGCTAGACGATCACCTTTTCCTACTAAGTCAGGTTGTCGAAACATCGAGATTGCGGGGACAAGGGTGTGTGGCAGGATTTTTAGATCTTAAGAAAGCATATGATATGGTGGACAGAACAAAGTTGTATAAAATTATGCTAGAGGAGGGTTTGGAGAGATGTTGGGTAGAGTTGCTTGAAGAAATTTACAGAAATAACACGGTAAGAATAATAATAGCAGCCGAACAATCTAGAGAGTTCATAGTCGCTAAGGGGGTCAGGCAAGGCTGTCCGTTGTCATCGGTTATTTTTTTGATGTATACAGAGAGAATAGCGCGAAGGATTAATAAAACGGGTTTAGGGTGGCAGATAGGGGAAAAATGTGTATATATCAAGACACCTGTGCTGCTGTTTGCTGATGATATGGTAGTGTTAGGGCGGGGCACTAGCGAGGTTCAACAAATGTTGAATGCATGTGGGGAAGCAGCGGAGGAACTAGACATGGTGTTTAATGAAAAAAAGAGCGCAATTTTAGTATTTAACGGAATTAGAGAGGAAAGAAAGCTTGTAGTACAGCGGAAGGAATTGGAGTATAAAAGTGAGTACAAGTATCTTGGGGTGACAATGACTACAGGGGGGAATTATCTAGAAAAAGAAGAGATATTACGGAGGAAGAAAGCTGAAAGAGGAAGAAATGCAGTAAGGTGTAAGGGCCTCTGGGGGTTTAACAAATATATAGTAACAAGGAATATATCGAAGGCCATGTATGTGCCAGGATTGACCTTTGCTAACGCCTCTCTGGTCCACAGCGCGGGGTTAGGAAAGAAGTTAGAAACAATACAAAGATAAGTGATAAGATTTGCATTGGGTTGCCGTTTTAATTGCGCTAGGGAATTTCTTGAGGGCGAAGGAGGAATGTCAAAATTTATACAAAGGGAAGTACAAAGTAAGCTAAGATTTAGTGTTAGGATTAAAAGTGTAACAAATAAAAGATGGGTTAAACAGATGCAGCTGGTAAAGACGGCACTAAAGATGAAAACGAAGTGGGATCGCAGAGTAGAATTTGCAGCTAGGGAGATTGGGTACAATAGTCAGCAATGGGCCAGAGCGGGAATATCGGAGAAGATGGTGAAATTGAGGGTGAACAAGTCATATACAGGCAAATGGAAATTGGCGATGGGTTCCAGATCGAGTTTGGCAAGTATATATGGAAAGGAAAAGACGGAAAGGGGCTGGGTAGAATGGGTATACGATAATTCAAGAGCGAGCGGGCTATTGGCAGATGCCAGGGCAGGGATGTTGGATACAAGGATACAAAGAGCTAAATATATGGAGGGACAAAGTACAGAATGTCGAGCATGTGGGCTAGGGAATGAGTCAATTGAGCATATTGTTAAAGAATGTACAGCCCTAGGGGGAAGCAGAGATGTAGAGCTGTCGGATGCCCTAGCTCTAGGACCAAACGTTAGAAAGGACCTGGTCGATATTACAAAGAAGAGGCTGTCCCAATGGAAAGCAATTAAATTAAAGCAGTCAACGCAGAGCAGTAATACTTACAGGTCACGTAGAAGTTAGCGAGCTATTTGCCAAGAGAAAACTGTCATAAACAATCAATCCAGCTTCCCCGTTACTGCTCGTCGTCACGAGGGCAAACCAAAAAGGAAATTCAGTCTACGTCGCTGCGTCTAGTCAGACTTTATCCATGTGTCGTTCCCACCACTTGCTTGTCTCTACTATGGCCGCAGCGGCAATCGGTGGAAACTACATAATATATATATATATATATATATAATGCGAGACCACGCTGTGCAAACAGCGTACGCCCCAGGCGAAGAAACATCCTACCTTAATAGTGGCGGTTGCAGGAGATCGCGCAAAAGTTCAAAGCGGAAGTGCTGGAAAGCGGGGCGTTCTCTCAAACGGAAACACTGAGACAAAGACGCACACACTCAAGCACTGCTAGATTATAGGAGAACCCGCGCCTTACTCAAACAAGCTATAGCTGACAGCAAGACTAGGGGTTGGAGAAAGCTTCTCAACGAGGTCGACGACGACCCCTGGGGAAAACCGTACAAGATACAAATCAGGGACAAAAGAAAAATACTCCTGTTTCCCTGGACGAACAGCGAACTAAAGCGGTTCTTACTAGGTTGTTGCCGATCCACGCGCCTCTTGAAAAGGCTATTTGTGAGAACATTCCTACACAGGAATGCGAAGGCGAGATTCCGACTATTCAGCCATACGAGGTTCACTGCGCAGCGCAGAGGCAAAATATCGGTAAGGCCCCTCGATCAGACGGGAATCCCCCCAAAGCAGTGAAACTTCTTCTCATAGAGAACCCCGAAACAGTGGCGGACACTTTCACCGCTCTGCTTAAGAGCTGCACTTTTCCGCCATCTTGAAAGCACGCCGAAGTAGTCTGCATTCCCAGAAGAAACGAGCGATATCGGCCGATATGCCTGCTGAGTGCACTGGGAAAAGGGTACGAGGCCATAATTGAGAAAAGAATCAGACTCTTTACTGAGGAACACGGCCTACTGTCGGACACACAACACGGATTCCGTAAGAACCGATCCGTCTTCTCTGCAATACATCGCGAAGCACGTAAGACGGATCTGCTACGCAGCTCCGCCATACAGACAAAGCAGCTCCTTCTGGTCGCTCTTCTGAACATTGAGACTGCCTTCAACAGCTTAACACGAAAGACCATTCTGAGTACGCTGACACGAAAAAGGTCTCCACTTATCTTGTAAAAGTTATTTCCGGCCACCTCCAGGCCCTTACAATTGTCAACGGTCAGGTCAGCTTCCAATTGACAGCCGGGGCCCATAGGGGTCTATCTTTGGCCCGCTTTTCTGGAACTTGGTTTATGACGACGTCCTCCGGCTGACAGGATTTCCCCAAGGAATAGACACAGTGCAGGCTCCGTCAATGATATGCGTGTTCTGCCAAGAAACCACATCGTCTGGCAACATCGCTTTTCGAGAGATCCGTCGCTACCAGAAATCGACCGATTTTCTGATCAGGAAGCTGCCGTGTCCAGCGACTCGTGCGAGAAATCGCGCCAGACTTTAGTACCGACCTAAGGTTTCAATCGTCGGCTGTCATGGCCTTCCAGGAAGCGTCAGAGGCGTACCTTGTCGGCCTGTTCGGAGACACTAGTCGTTGTGCAATTCACGCGTAGAGAACGAGCTTAATTCACAAAAGATCTCCAGTTTAGCATAACCGGCCGACACCCATAGACCTGCCGGCGGTAACAAAATTACGTTCAAATTATACCGAATGCTCGTATACTCTTGTGTGCACTAAAAATTCGGTAGTCGGGAGGGTAAACGAAAAACAAACCCGCAAACACAAAATTTCGCTTTGACTAATTCTAAAATGTACCGACATATATAAAGTGTGTTGCAAAAAATTAGCGACTCATGTTTTTTGTGATAATTTCGGCTTGGTTTATTTGAATGGCTTGAAATTTTAGCACATGATGTACATGACGAAACATGAGTATAGTGTTGATTTCATTGCAATCTCAACATCGGTTCATACAAAAAATAAAAAGTGTGAAAAAACAGTGTTGCAAAATATTAGCAACAATAGCGCCTTACAGCGTATTCGATTCTTAGCAGGGCTGTATGACTCATTTGAAACTACATATTTTATTCTAGAAACGGGTTTTTCGTCCCTTCTTCTGAATCAAATCGTAAACTCGGTCTTTCATGGAGTTAATGAGCTGTTGTAAGTACGAAAGTGGAATATTAGTCCATGCTTGCTGGACAGCTTCTTTGAGGTTCGACAAATGATTATATTGTCGACCATTTGCGTAAATCTGCTTTACCAAATGTCCCCAAAGATTTTCAATAGGATTCAGGTCTGGACTTAATGCCGGCCAGTCAAAAAGTGGCACTCCTTGTTCTTGAAAAAAGGCTATAGTGCTAGCCGAGGTATGAAACGTGGCGTTGTCTTGTTGAAAAACTGCGTCAGGTCCCCCAATTATTCTGAAGTGGGCTTCTAACTGGGAACCGACAATGCGCTGGTACATGTCAGAATTGTTTCGGCCCACAATCTCGACTAGATCAGACTTCCCATTATATCCAAACGCGCCCCAATATTTCACAGAGCCACCACCGGCCACACGTTTCGAGAACCATTTAGGTTCCTTCCGTAAGTCGTGCCAATAGTACTGACAGCCGTCAGGGCCATCGAGATTAAATTTCTTTTCATCCGAGAAGACGATGTTTTTCCACTCGTTATCCCAAGTTTGGTATCTATGCGAAAATTCACGCCGTGCGACAATGTGCTTCGGTTGCAGTCGCGGCATAAGCTTCCTTTTCGCGTATCGCACGTTTTTGTCAGAACTTAACACTCGGTATACTGTGGATCGGTGCACTGGCACTCCCAAAGTAGTCCTGATCCTGGAAGAAGACATTTGGTCATAAGTAGCCAACTGTATGATCCTTCGCCGATCTCGTATAGTCAAAACTGGCTTACGCCCACTGTTAGATCTGCACCTTTGGTTCACTCCAGGGTGTAAGAACCTGCTGATGTTGCTCTTATGCCGTCCTAATCTGGTTGCTATAGCAGTTACTGTATGACCGAGCTCAGCATATGCCTCAATTCTTGTCTTTTCGTTATCCGAAAGATCCTTTGTACGACCCATAAACATAAGATTCGTCGTTAGTTCGGAACAACGACTAAGCTGTAGAATATTTTGCAGCTATATAACGATTAATTTAGCTAGACAATATTCCTGACATTTGATCCCTGGGATCGAATATCAGCTGTAGTATCGACTATCCTTTACAAACAAGAGCTGTGTTATTAGCATGCTATTGTTGCTAATATTTTGCAACACTGTTTTTTCACACTTTTTTATTTTTTGTATGAACCGATTATGAGATTGCAATGAAATCAACACTATACTCATGTTTCGTCATGTACATCATGCACTTAAAATTTCAAGCCATTCAAATAAACCAAGCCGAAATTATCGCAAAAAACATGAGTTGCTAATTTTTTGCAACACACTTTATATATATATATATATATATGAAGTAAGACGTACATATTCGAAACGAAGCAAACAGCTTTGATGTGGCATCACGGCATACCATTATTATAGTTTATAACTGGCAAATTAACGTATATTTCGGGATATATTACATATGCGGGTTCAGGTGCTCATTTTTGTCTGGCCCCATTTAGTGCTCATTATTTTGGTACACTTCTGTCACCCACCATAGTGGCCTTCAGGCTCATCCAGCAAACTAAAGCAGTTTCTGTGGTCCCCTGACTGCAAATGAAGTACTCCAACTATCCCTCAAGCAACAATGCTCCGTGTCCCATCTTGAACCTGAAGAACATAGCATGATCTCAATACCATGAACTCTTGGATATTTATGCGCGACGAATTGAGTGAATGCAAGTCGGGCCCTCACATCGCTTATAAAGAATTAGCTGTGTTTGAATAAGTTGTGCTGATTCATAGTTTTTTTCTAAATTGGAATTTTCTAACCAGTATCGCATCTAGCATCGCACCGTGGCTTAGGTTGTTGGAGGTAGAAGGCTAATTTTGGGCACTGCGTCTAATGTCTCAGCTGCTTAGCTTTTTTTTTGAGGAGCAGCTTAAAATGCGGTGCAACTCATGCTTGCACAACAGCAGGAAATTTGTCTCAAAGGTGGGCCGGTAGTGTGAGGTTTCAACTCACTAAAAACAGTGTTTTACGCATGCCGCCACCTACTCGGCATATTTCACTTAATCGGGGAAGCTGCTCATCTGTATAAAGCGGTTGAGTCTAGAATATAAATGGAATATATAATAATATATAGAAAATAATGTTTTCGCTTTGCTTTGACGTCTGCATAAGATCCGTAACTTCTAGTTTTAGTTTGTTTGTCAACAAAGAGAACGCGAAAGTGGTACTAGATGGCACTTTTTGGCGCCATTATTAAGGTGTTCCTATCGGTATATACCCACGAGCCGTGGCCATAAAATGACTCTGACAGGGCGATAGTCCGTCAACCCGGGGGTCTTTCTCCGGTCGGCATTTAAGATCCCCAGTTGATAGTATGTCTATACAACGCCAACGAAGCTAAAACCGATGGTAATCTTTTTTTAATAATTGGTCAGTACTCTCACCGCTTTCAGAGTTTGCACTGCGGTGCATAACAAGCAACAGCAAGCGACTCACTGAGTGCGACAATGGAAACTAATATATAAATAAGGGGACAACAATTAATAACCGGGGACATTGAAACGTTGGACAGAAATTTTTTTTTGTCCAACGTCAAGTCCTGGTAATTAGTTACAGAATCCGGATTCGCGTATGCTTCGAAATCCTTTGCAGTTAAATTGGCATATCAATAGTTTTTGTTGCCTTTGTTATGAGTTTTTGCTTTCGGCGTGCGCCAGTTATGGTGCTACGAGGCGCATGCAGTTCTGATCTCCTCAAGGTTCCGCATCAATTTCGTGAGAGATTTTTCTTGGAGATTGGGGTTCGGAAGGCGTATAGTTGGCCATGCTGTTTTGCGATAAAGGGGCAGTGGTGATCGGGTCGTCGCCGAGGATCGGATTTCTGAATTTTCTTTCTTTGCAGCGGTGTGATGCTCGGGGTTACCCTGATCGCTTTCTTCATTTTTGTAAGTTCTTTTTTGAGTGATTTTTTAATATTCTCACTGCAACTCCATGTCAAAAAACGTATGACGCTTATAGCAGTTGTCTGGGCTATATGGTTTGTCGTTTCATGGCTGTACATCCTTTGACAAAATCCATTTGAATCTTTGACAGAGACAGAGAGACCCCCAGAGAGACTCTGCAGATCTAAGTTAGCTTTTTAATAATATACCGGTATTGCCACAAATACCGAAAGCACTAGGTGTTCTGAATTAGGGTGATTTGCCTTTAGCCGCTCAGCAAAGCCTTATTCTCAAGCTGGACAATATGACAAAAATCGACGGTATAGCTAAGTTTAACGAACCTAATCTAAGGTCGGCGGAGAGCAGGTTCATGCATTGATATATCACGCGATTAATTACACAATTGTGTTCTGTCTTCCGGCGAGTCGACAAATCAAGCAGTTAAGTGCTATCGCTCCTGTTTGTTACGTGAAGGATGTGTAAAACCTGTTTGTGCACGAAGCACACTGGAGCGATACCAGTTCGGATTCTGTGTCTCTTTGGCAGATGAAGCGGATATCACCCACATAAGCCATAGTCCTAATACTGTCTAGTTACCACGCGTACAAACGTAAACTCACTACAGCGAACTACTGCAACGCTTAATATTATAATACTAATTTTTAGTTCTAATTTTTAGCGAAGAAGCTCGACATTTCATTGCATCGCACGCTAAATGGCGCTGAATCACTCTTTCCAAGATCCACATTAAAGGTTGATTAAGAGGCTGCTCCCCTCCGCAATGTCTCGGAGGATTGCCTCCACGATGGGCTTGAAACCTTTGGCCAGAGATTTAAGCAAGTAGGTTGGGCAGTAGGAGGTAAGGCCTTTCGGGATCAGAACGAGATGTGCGGCCCTTCATTCGATTGAGGGAACGAGCCGAGACGGAACATTTAGAACATTTCCGCAGCGGCCATCGCTTCCGGATACTTCTTCGTCAGTAGCTTGACTACAAAAATAAGGATGCCGTCCGGTCCCGGTAGAACCCTCTTTCAGATTATCATGATTGCACGCGGGGTATGTCGGTGTGAAACTCAAACCAAGTGAAAAGCAACGTAAAGAAATTCAGATGAAGTTAAATGCTAAAGGTACGATAGTTTGCTCTCTATGAGACAGAAGCAGTTCGGCTAAATTGTCCTAAAAGTTAACCAAAAGGAGAAAAACCATTGTTGATCATGTTAATTCTACTGTTGTTTTTTAGTTTTTCCGTAGGACTAATGACCGTGTAAGATTTTTTCATGTCAGGGATGATTTTTAATCCACTCCGGCATTTACCTTGTCTAAATTGGGAACCATGAAAACCAATTTAAAAGTGGCCGGGCTGGCTGTCGAACCCAGGCCTCCCGAATGGAAGACAAAGCAACGTAAAGAAATTCAGATGAAGTTAGATGCTAAAGGTACGATAGTTTGCCCTCTATGAGACAGAGGCAGTTCGGCTGAATTGTTCTAAAAGTTAACCAAAAGAAGAAAACCATTGTTAATAATGTTAGTTTTACTGCTGTTTTTTTTAGTTTTTTTTTGTAGGACTAATGCCCGTGTAAGATTTGTTCATGTCAGGGATGATTTTTAATTCACTCCGGCATTTACCTTGTATAAATTGGGAACCGTGAAAACCAGTGTAAAAGTGGCCGGGCTGGCTCTCGAACTCAGGCCTCCCAAATGCAAGACAAAGGCTTTGCCATCTTGTTTGTTTTTTCTTTAATTTGGAGAGATAGTAGAGTATGACCGTATCATCTCTAAAACGGTTTACTAGACGTAAAGTAGCACCGCGTCGAATACGTCATGGTGTTGGTAGCTCATGCATTGCGCATACACTAGTTTTATGGGATAGTACTTTGGATATTGAAGTGACATAATGTGGAGAAATCTAACGCGGGCTCCTCGTGCCTTGTTCAGAGCAATTACAATTATCGCGTCTCCAGGCATTATTAGAAGCTAAGCGAGAAATTCAGCGATGTAGCATTCTGTTGTCTTGGCTGTCATGTACCGGAGTGTCGCCGGTTCGATCCCTGTTGTTAATCGAATTTCTTTGGGCGATACACATTGATAATAGATGATAAACCATACCGCTGAATGTCAGCGGCCATGCTGCCATAAGGTCTGTTGGGGAAACCCTAAATAACGCGACATCTTCGGCCCTCGGTGCATTGAAGATATGCCTTACGGTAGGCTCCCAGCCCGTAGGAGACGGAGGATACTCTAGTCTCCAGCCGTACGGAATAAACTACAGCGGTTGTACAACACGGCCGGTCTGATGGTATAAGCAATAGCTGGTTCTTTTCAAGACAAAGTTTGTCAGAGTAACGGGATGGCGAGAATAAGAGTAAATAAAAACAGAACAGCAACCGCTATCCACGGGTTTTTTTCTTGCACTCCTCTTCATTCGTGTAGAATTACATAGAAAACGAGCAATTCGTTGTATGATATATACGCAATAAATACCATGCAGAAGAACGCAATTTACCATCTACCCTTTAAGTTAGGACTTCTCTCTCTCTCTCTTATATATATATATATATATATATATATATATATATATAACTACCGAGGCGCTGTAGTACGGAGATTGTTATGAGGCACAAGCTGATCGGTCTTGCTTCACGTACATAATCCTCCTAATGGGTTCGTGCACTCGTCACACTTTTTGCCCTCTCCCATCCTACTCATTTCGGTACTATTATCTGACTGAAGTATGTCAGCATACTCGACGCACTAATTATCGAGCATTTCTACTACTTCAGCTTGCGCTTACTGGAAACGCAATACCTACTAATACCTGAATATCAGTACACTACACGTTTTTCGTTGAACCATGGTCGAGCACAATCTCAGTAATATAACCTCGTCGTCTGACGATGGCCAGTACATGCAATTAGGCGGTGGTGAGCTTTGCAGCCTTCCTTCAACCGAAAAAAAACCTTGTGTAGCGTTGATGGGCTGGGCAAACATAGTCTATTATGCAGCGCCCTAGCGTGGTGCTTTTGGCTGTGAGGATTTAGGCTGAATCATTTCTAGTTTAAATAAATCGAAGGGCACAAATGGCCGCTTTCTTTCGTTTATTTGCAGGTATTTAGAGTGCATATGTAATGTGTTTTTACTTCTAGCTGTTATATCGTAGGATATTTTGAGGGGAAACGTTTTTTTTCGCCACCTCCGTCGTGCGCATCCATTCCGAAGTCATTACATAGTTAATGTTGTGTCCACCTTCAGCGTAGTTTTCTCTCACTCTCTCTAACCCCCCTTTTTCCTCCCTTCAATCGGTTTGTTTGAAGAGAAAAAGCCATGATTTGGCCGAGAAAATGGAGGCATTCGTCTATTTCAAATCAAATGCCTCTCTTGTTGTCGTGCCACTGCCGTTTCACTGTTGTTATTTTTGTTAATTTTGATGATGTTATAGTTGTGCCTGTTGATGTTGCTGCAGTCAGTTTTGCCGTTGTGGTTGTTGATGATGAGGTTGTTGTTGTCGACGATGAGGTTGTTGTTGATGATGAGGTTGTGGTTGTTGATGATGAGGTTGTTGTTGTCGACGATGAGGTTGTTGTTGTTGTTGATGATGAGGTTGTTGTTGTTGATGATGAGGTTGTTGTTGTCGACGATGAGGTAGTTGTTGTTGATGATGAGGTTGTTGTTGTTGTTGTTGTTGTTGTGGTGGTTATTGTCGCCAGTTTTGCGGCCACCGTGCCTTGTAACCGAGTGCCATATCGGTGACGGCACACGCTAAACTCGCCGAGCTGGTTTGAGCGGGTCTTGGTAGCCGTGTTGAAACACTACTCAGGCAAGACTCAGGCAGAATATTTGCTTGCTGGCTGCGGGTGGGCACATCGTCGCCGTGCGGCATCATGCATGCGTCGTCTTCATCTCATATCGCCGCCAGTCTCTATAGTGACCAACCAACTACCTAGCGTTGTTCGTCTATCGATGTCTCTCTTCGATGGTGAACTAGCCTAGGCAGGCAACCGGGCGCAACAGGGCAGAAAAGCCGCATGCCTGCTGAACATGTGATGGTGGCGGTCACAGCAGCAGCTGCAGCACCGCCAACCGCAGCTGGAGCGACAACACCGGCCCATTTATAGAGGTTGGGGTGCAATTTGTCTCTCTCGATCTCTCCCACTCTCAGTCTCGACGACAACGACTACAACTTCGAAACTTGATCCCACTGCACTCACCAGCACGCACTGACTCCAATAATGAGCATACTCTGCTGCCCTACTCTCGTCGATTGGTCGGAGGTCGAAGCTCTGCGATTAAGCCCTGGCTACCGTCATCGTCTTTGTTGTTGTTGTTCTAGTTGTTGTTGTTGTTGTTGTTGTTGCTGTTCGAGTTGTTATTGTTGCTGCTGGTATTGCTTCAATTGTTGCTGCTGTTGTTGTTATTGTTGTTGTTGTTGTGTCGTCGCCGTACTAACACTACCGGGAAAACGAACGAGAAGTTTGATGCATCTAGGGCTGCAGCAAGCAAGCGATGAGGTGAATGTGGCTTACGACTTTTCTTAGAAGGCAGAGAGCTGCGGTAACGCGGACAGCGGGAAGGGTAGTCCCAAGCGACCAAATGCTTCAGGTCGCTAATATGGCCGTGGTATGTCGACTGATACGACAGGTGCCGTCACATCGTTCGTCTTCTGCCCAGCCGCCTGATAAAGGCGTCGGAGCGTACTTGTATGCATGTTCCAACCGACGACAACAGCCCAGAGAGTGTTGC
>QVRM01006363.1:0-65932 GCA_003439945.1 Dermanyssus gallinae
GACCCTCTCCAGGTGTCGGCCGATGATCGTTTGGACGGCGATGATGTGACGTTTCGGCGCGAAAGGCTGTGGTTGGTTGAGACATGTCTTGTTCTGTTGAGACATGTATCGGTCGGTGAACGTTGGACGCTTGTGGCCGTTGGACGTGGTCGGGTTAGATTAGATTTGAATTGCGCCATAGCGCTACACAGTGACTTCGTCACAATATATAAACAACGCGAAATGTGCTGTTAAGTGATACGCGGCAGCGAAGGTTCTTCGTAACCTCGTGCTGATACTGTCGACGGTTTTTTTAGGAGGAGAGTTGTAGACAGGTTCTGGTCTCACACTATTTTCAATATGAATACGGCAGATCCAAGTTAATTCTTGAGAAACACACATTCCGTACCTGTATTTGAATTAGTGACAGAGGCAACGCGTGAAGTTGGGAGAATCAATCTGACCGTTTTATTCAAACGCTCTGCCACGTACTGCTTAAAGACCTCCTAGTCGTATCGCCCGGCTCGGGGTGGCGGGCATATTTGAGTATACTATTACAGTATTGGCTAATTTGTTACAGCAATTTCTGCTGAAATTACTTTTACTTTACTTTGTTTGCATTGGATGGTCTATATATATATATATTTTTTTTTTGTATTAACAATACTAATTAATTATTATTATGGTTTATTAACACCCAGGTTGGGTAAATTATAACATATACATACTCCAAAGTGCTAACATAAAAAGTCATTTAATAAATCTGGGCCAGTACAACATATACATTAGACACAACTAGTGCATTCTTCACGTCATTGGGTCTTCTCTCATCTTGCTAGCACAGCTATTGACTGAACTGCAGGACATGCTGCGGCGAATATTTATTTATATAACTTTATGTTAGCACTTTGGAGTGGACAACTGTCTCCGCGCGAACGTGTGATCACGGGTTTCCTAACCCAGGGTTAGCCCAGTTTAACATAGTGCCCCGAACAGACGCTGCATTTCCTCGTTGGATGTCGAGCGACAGCCTGTGACGCAAAAATTCGGATGCTCTCGAGTCTCCTGTCGAAAAATTAAGGCTTTTACCAACGCGCTTAATCAGCTTGGGCGTAAGGAGACCTGCAGCTCCTATAGTCTCAAACGCCAACAAACAAAATTCGTGCGGATAATCAACGCTTGAGTATTTTCTGCATTTGTTAGGCTCATCCTACCTGGAGGCATGACCTGCTCGGTCCGCACCTGCACCGACCATCGAAAGGGTTAATGAGTCGGTTACAGTTGCGTCCAAACAAACATGCGGCCACGTCAAAGTCAGACCGTCAGTTCTTTTTCCATCATCCCTCGAATAACCCGGGGCTCTAGAACACACGGAAAGCCGGGAGATATAAATAAGCGACTATAAGTGTCAAAAGAAGATATATATATATATATATATATATATATTGCTCGTTTCGTTTTTGCTGTTATGCTGGTCTATTGCTGTCATTGCAGATTCAACTGCAGGAGAGCGCTTTATACCTGCCCGCAGTAAGCTATGAAGAACCGCTACATGCTATCATTTAAAAATCTGCCATGTGTTTTCGGTTTCGATTCGTCATCTGCGCACAACGACGAAGCGGACGCCCGACGTGCTGCTTTTACTTGGTTAGCTAGGCCTTGGCAGCCAATTTTTGGCCGGTTGTGCGCGTGAGTAGTTATTTTAATTTGCGACAAATTATTCAAACGAGTGCGCGACGATAGCTACTCTACAGTACTGGTCCAGAGAGTGAGATCAACTTGGTTGTTGCGTAAGTAGCGAGACAATAAATTCAGAGGCCGATAGCAAGTTCTGATCATTGTGTGCTAAGCCTGTGCATAGTGGCGGACTTTCACCAGGCGTATCACTTCGCTTCTGTATGGGCATTAAATCGTTCAGGTTTAAGATACGTTAACATTTATCGTAAACAACGTGTGTAATGCAATACATTGTACTATTCAACAAACAAAATGGTTCTGCAGTCTATATTTATGGTATATATATGAAAGCGCAACCTTAATTTAGGTAACGTAGATAGATGTTAGCACTGTGGAGTAATTGTTTCGGACGCGAACGTGTGGTTACGGGTTCCTTAACCTAAAGCTAGCCTAGTTTAACCATGTGCCTCGAACAGATGTTGGGTTTTTTGGCGCCTCTGATGCAAAAATTCGAAGGCTCTTGAGTCTCCCATCAAACATCGTCGCTCATTGCCTCTAGACTCCACCGGCATTGTCCTAAGCATCCAAATAGCGTCCGCGACAGCATTTGCCGGCAATTGTAGAAAGTTAAGGTCGGCGCCGGCAGTGACTTCTGAAGACTGTATTCTCACTAGTAAATGTTTAGCTGAGAGTGTCTCTTTTCCAGCTCTCTCTCTCTCTACGATGTACGTTAACAAAAGGTATATATACATAAACTACGCAAAAAGAGCTATAAAATGATACGCGGCAGCGGAGGTTTTTCCGTAACCTCCTACTGAGACTTCTCGACGGTTTTTTTAGATTGGGAGTTGTAGGTAGGGTTCTAGGTAAATCATTTCCTGACAGAATGGTCAGACTACTGCATGCAACCACTTTCATCTAGACATTTACGCTAAAAGAGCTGTAAAATGATACACGGCAGCGGAGGTTTTTCCGTAACCTCCTACTGAGACTTCTCGACGGTTTTTTTAGATTGGGAGTTGTAGGTAGGGTTCTAGGTAAATCATTTCCTGACAGAATGGTCAGACTACTGCATGCAACCACTTTCATCTAGACATTATGACTTTTTAAGGCCGGACCTGCCTGATTGCCCCGTTGCTGCCTGGTTTCACACTAGACTTGAATATGCCTTGTATTATATGAATACAGCAGAATCGGTTCAACTTTAGCTAAGCCCACATTCCTTACCTGCGTTGGCTAATCCGGTACACAGATTTCTGCTGCGATTACTTTTATTTCACTTCGCTTGCCTTAGCTGGTCTATTGTTTTGCTAGCTTTGTTTTTGCTGTTTTGCAGGTCTATTGTTGTCATAGCAGTGTCATCGCAGATGCAACAGTAGGAGAGCGCTCTGTACCTGCTGGCAGTGAGCTGCAAAGCACTGCGACGTGCTAACGTCGAAGGATCAGCCACGTGTTCTATCGATATAGCGGCTTATAATCGACCCGCTGTCTACGCGCAACGGCGAAGCTAACGTGCGGCGTTCTGGTTGTGATTGGTCGGTTGGTCAGCTAGCCTTAGCTAAACGTGGCAACAATTATTTAACCGACTGTGCGAGTGCGCAGTCTTCTGATCATACGACAGTATTTAAACGAGCGCGCGACAATAGCTACTGGACAGTGCAAGTCAAGAGTGGGAGAACAGCGTGGCTATTGGGTAAGTAGAGAGACAATACATTCAAGAGGCCGATTACGAGCCTTGACCATTATGTGATGAGCATGCGCATGGTGGCAAACTCTCACCAGGAACTTTTATTTTTTTTGCAGTTGTATGGGCATTGAATCGTTCAGGTTTATAGGACGTTGCATCGTGAACAGCGTGTCCAATATAATACACAATTATTCAATAAAAAAGAAAAACTTCACTTTTTAATCTACATCCAAAGCATATATATACAAACACAATCTTAATTTAATTAAAATAACTAGATGTTAGCGTTTTTGGGGGGAACAGTTTTCTCCGCGCGAACGTGTGAGCACGGGCTCTCTAACCCAGGGTTAGCCCAGTTCAACAATGTGCTTTGCACAAATGCTGCTAGAATTAAATTTTTTTTAAGGGGTTGTTTTTAATCCTAGACTATCCTCCGTCCGCTACGGGCTTGGAACTCAACCTGAGGTATATCTTCAAAGCACCGAGAGCCGGACATGTTAAGATATCTAGGGTTTCCCTAACAGTTTTTGTGGCAGCATGGCCGCTGACCCTCAGCGGTTTGGTTAATCATCTAATCTCAATGAGGATTGCTCAAAGAAAATTCGATCGACAACAGGGATCGAACCGGGGACCGGTAGATGACAACCATGACTAGCGCACTAATCCCCTAGACCACGCCGCCACGCACAAATGCTGCTGGCTGTGGCAAAGTCCAGTTTGTCTTTTCAACTAACTAATGCATTTGCAATGCCGTCTGGCATCAAAGGTACATCTAGCAATGCAACAAATGTACATCTAGTAGCTCCAGAGTAATTTTGTCCACTACGCGATAGCCTGAAAAAAAGCTAGAGGTTGTTAAATTTATTGGCTCAACTTCGTTGTGGGCTGTGACATACACTTTACGTTTGACCGGGTGAGGGGTCAGTCCAGGGTCTCTATTATAACGGTAAGGGGCTTGGACTTGACAGCTGGAACTAAATGGATTGCCTGGACGCTATTGAAAACGTTTCGGAAGTTTGACTATCACCGTCGGCACTTTGCGCGATTGCAAAAATGCATGGCCACAGTGGACTGCTACTTCTGTACCTCCAGGGGCGGCGAATCCTAAGTGGTAGTGACCAAGAGTCGCTGAAGTAGCATCCCTATTATCTTAACTGCCTATTTTTGCCGCCCAGGCTGAGAAACAAGCAATTGGACATAATAAAAAAAAATTTTTGCAAACACCCTCGCCCCAAAGATACGTGGCAGAGAGGGCCCCATCTGAACACATCAATAACTTTGGCAATAGCGTCAGCTTGTCGTGCATCAGACAACAGGTCTTGCAATAAACGAGGCGTACATTTCAGGCCGGTAGCTGAACTTTTGCTAAAGGTTTTTTATGCATTCAGCACCTTTTCATGCGAGCCAGAATAAGGCGGTGTTGCTGCCGGGGTTGTGGGAATAAAAAGATCCAGAGCATCCAGCATGTAGAAGTTTGGAGCGGAGAACCTCCTATTTTTGTTGGCTGGCGCAGGCTTACCAATCTAGCAGCAGAGGAAATATCACCCTCCGACAGCTTGACCCCCACTTGACCTTGAAAGGTCATCGTTGAGGTGGCCATTACTTCTAGATTCTCGTGCGTCAGATCCCTGAGCCTTAATCCGGTTGAACATTCGTCATAGTTTTCTGCTAAGACGAGACACCACCCACGTCAACGTTCCGGCACCTCTATTGGGATTAACCTGTGATACGTCAGACAAAGTGTTGCAAGCCTTGTTACCGACAGACTCCGAGACACCAGCAGGGACGCAATTGGTGTCCCTTTAGTTATTGTACTTCTGAGCCCGGAAAGATTTAAACAACCAGGCGGCTCACTGCCGCTGGATCCACCGTCATTGCCCTAGGCATCCAAATGCATTAAAGGAGTAAACGTAACATAAGGTGTTACAAATTTACGTATCTGATCAAATCGTAAGCGGTAACGACCCCCTAACCGCAGGTTAGCCACAATCGTATGGCTAGCAATAACGTCGGCAAATTGAACACACTTGTCAGTCTCGTAATAATCGATTTTACGGGAGCCAACAAAAGACGAACTCCTCAGAATCGAATGGCAAAATATCTACATCCTACTTATTAACCTTGTTCTCGGCGTTTCAGATCACATTCGCTGCGTTGCTTGTCAATTTAGTGAAACTAAGTGCTTTGTGCGTCCATAGTGCATGCGCGGTGTTCGTTTCAATATGAAACGCCACGTCACAACCGGTGAGTCAAACGACCTGATTACAATTCATCACCTTGTCTTTGCTTAACTTATGCAACGTTGATTTTGTTTGTATTTCAACAACTGCTAAATCTAAGCAAGTTTGTTCTGCTAAAGTAGCTTAGTGCTGCGCGACACAGTAGTTACGGGTTTTACTAACGGTCTGGAAATAACTAAATTTGTATTCAAATCTTAGCCGCAGTCAAACCCTTAAATTCTGAAGGTAAGATTCTAAGATGTTCTCGTATTGTATCCCTCGAACTGAAAAATCGCGGCGCTGAATCAGCTTATCTTATTAAATCGATTTTTTTTAAATGCTTGCCCTGCAATTAAAAAAAATGATCAAAGGCACAATTAGTACACGTTCGATTTAATTACTTATCGACCGAACTCAAACAGGTCTGCTTTTAGATCAGATGGACACGTATATAAGTCGTATGCAACTGGTTGAGGATGAACAGATGCTCTTGACTTAAATTGCTAATAGTCTTCTCGGGGTGGAATATGCACTTACGCACACCGCAAACATTATAGCGAGAAGTGTGAGGCTCAACGCAGGGGGAAGAGCACACGACTTAATTTAATCCGAGCGTACTAACCATTAGCCCCTCCCCGTCCCAAATGTAAACCCTTGCTTCGAGAACAGGAGAGGAGAGCCTTATGCTGCAATCCTTTCTATAGCCTGTAGGTGCGTCTCGAGCAGGTAAGTCCTGCCGGATTGTAAGGGGGGTTCCGAGAGACGAACCGTGCGGCGATGACCCTTCAGCCGAATCTTTTTGCGCATGAGCTCGTCAAGCTAATTTAAGCAAGCGCCCTAATTAGTCGTCGAATCGACCATGTGCGCGGCGATATCTGCGCAGTAGAAAGAGAAGAGTAAACGTTGAGCAATCCCGGTACGCACACAACGCAGCACACGCCTGAATGGTACGCTCGGCCTCATCTAGCACTTCCGTGGCATCAGGATTGAGGTTGTGAGTCACCTCGTTTCAATAAAATAAAGCAAAATATCTAGGTTTCATTCTTGACACGTAAGCTTTCGGGAAACGCACACGTCAAATATTTTTTTTTTCAGAAAGTATTAAGGGTATCAGAAAACCTAGCCTAGATACTTCCACGAGAGGAAGAAGTTAAGAAAGGCCGGTGCAAATTCCTAGCTTTTGTCGCTTATTATACTGTGCTATACGCTTCCCCTGTATAGGCCAATCTTGCACTCCGGACAAAGCGTAACCGACGAGCCCTTCGGGCCTCATCAACAGCGGAGAATATCGCCAGATTGATGATACCTCCACAGACTAGGCAGTAGGGCCTCCTGTTTAGACTCCATCATGAGGCAGAAGACAAGTCTAGAGGACGCCCGGAGGTCACGCTTTCGGTCGAGTCAACTTACTTTAGCAGTGAGAGTCCCACCCTCAGTTTGCACAGTTTCCGTAGATCTAAAAGAAGGTTGAAGCATAAGGCTTCCCTCTCTTAGTCTCGAGGTACTGTTGCATAGGGGATGGGGGAGGTAACTGGGAAGTCTCCTGATATGCTAATATCTTGTAGACGCGCTCCTCAGGAAACTTCAGTTTTAGGTGCCCAGACGGTAGCTCTCGCTCAGTGTTAAAAAAGACAGTGTTTGTTGCAGTGTCTTGTATAATGAGTAGATGCCAATAGCTTGGTCATTGTCTTATTAAGTACTGTTTTATATGGATTTTTTATTAACTCAATGTTATTAATATGACTCTTAAAAATCAGTAGTTTTAAAAACATAGTATTTCAGGTTTATGCTTATTTTAAGCAATGCCATTATTACTAGACTCGGTAATTTAGCGTCAATGAATGTGTTCGTTGCACCTGGATGGTCGAATTGTGATACAGTTATACAAGAGGGAGTACCATTTGTAATAGGGTAGTTAGAAAAAACATATGTTTTGTACTTGTAAATGACACAATACTGATTAAAATACAGGATATTGATAATTCATGTTATATTCAATAAACATACCGCAGTACATAAACCAACCCAATGACTTTAGAGCCATACAACCAACATTTCCCCAAGATCTAGTTGCTTGTACTAAAATGTGTATGGGAGAGTACGTTTCGAAATATGCGTGCGTTTGCTTTAAAGAGTTTATTGAGGGGTATTGAACTTTGTAGGTTCATATGTATGCAGAAAGTTGACAAAAGATATAACGCTGCACTATTTTTGCAACTTCTTATGACTAAATGTTTTGTAGGTAAACGTTTTGCGTTGCCGCTATAAAAAAATGCGTTTATTTTCAGTGTTGGGCCTCCTGGCGGTGGCTTTAGCCATGACCCTGTGGGTGGGTATGACGTTACAGTTAAAACCTTTCTCGCCTCCGCCGCTGGAAAAAGGTTCTATGCTAGCCAAAGTCCTCGCCCACCCACCGGCTTCCTCCTATACATTTTTTTATATATTTAATTTTTCCAATTACAAGACATGGCTCCATAATCCGAAGTCAACACCGGTTGTACACGAGTGTGGGCCCTATGCATTCAGGTTAGTTTGCAACGTCATTACGTCAATAACTGTTTTTTAGCTGCTTTTACCAGTAGACGTGTTAAATTAAATGTGGCAGCCTAGCTTACATAAAGTTGATAAAAGTTGATGTGTTTTTTAATAATATATGGCAGAAACGAGTAGCTAAATCAGCTCTATTCCTGATCATCATCCCGCATGTTTCTCAGACCTAAAGATGATTGGCTGGCTCAGTCCTCTTCACTTACAAACTCTACCGTAGTTTTCCTTGTTCGATCTTTGCTCTTAAAATTCGTAGCTGTCAACTGAACAAATCTTGCACATCGTTGCACATCATTGCTGTAAGAATAGAATATAATACCGCGGCTAAGATACAAGAGACTAAAACTAATTGCAGAAAATTAGTGTATTCTGTAGTGTGGCTACAATACTATATTAAAACCTCGACCCGATAAATAATAAAGCAAAGAGGCTAACCGGTTAAACATTAAAGCAAAAACGCATAATTTATCTCGTACTCGTGATTTTCCAGTATGAAAACTGCCAAGATCCTGTCCTGGTCGGCTGAAAGCATCTCGGTTTCCGAAGTGACGTTTTACCACTTTGAGCCATCGTTGTCCACCGGTCGCTTGAGTGATTTAATCTGGACGGTAGATTATATATCCCTGCTTCCCAATCGTTTACTGCGAAGAATGAAAACTGCGGGGCAAAAGCTCTTTGTGTTGGTCAGCGTTGAAGATTACTTATTTCATGGGTAAGCATATTAACAGTTTGCAAATTGTTTCAAAGGCAACCGCTAAGATTTTCATTGCGCGCTAGCAACTATTGACAGGCAATAGATATACGGACAACTTCAGGCTTAATGCCAGCAGCACAGTTCAAATGACTACTCAGTGGCTATACTAACTGGTCGCTCGGTATTGACTAAAACATACAAAATACGGTAAAGCATGTTGAAGGATAGCTATAATCACATTACATCATTTGTCAGAAACGTCAATGCATGCATAGAAGCCAGTAACCGGGGCTCGGAAGAAGGTACATGGATTCTGTAGATACCGTAGGGGCTACGTGTTAGCTTATTGGTATGATTGTAAATTCAAAATGTATTCTCCAAAGCCTTGACATACAATTTTAACTACCAAATTAAGCAATCGCGCCCAGTCAATATCCACATAATCTCGAAAAATATAAAATGTGCTCCAGAATAGCTAAAGAAGTGCGTTTTTGCTTTAAGGTGCACTTAAATTGGCGCAAAAAGGTCCTGCTTTTAGATGGCAGAGGAAAGCTGCTAGTTAGAAAATTATATATAGAAAATTATATTATAACATACCATACACTGGTGACTAAATTGACTAATAAAATAATTGATCGTAATCCATTGATTTTACAATGTTGGGTAAAAAAGTATTAATGAATGCATCTGCAGTTTTTAACCCGGATGTTTATTTTGAGCGATTGCTTAGAGTGGAATGTTACACAAGGCTTTTTAGTGACTAAGTACAATTGTGACTTATTTCTTTAGAAGCCACCTTGATTGCGTGCTGGTTCATTTCCATGCATTATCGCACAAGTATGTGCGTATAACATTATTGCTAAGGGTTACAAAGTGTGCTTATAAGTGTGACACCGAGCAAAGGTGGCTTAGTGGCAAAGCCTTTGCCTTGCATTCGGGAGGACTGAGTTCGAGACCCAGACCGGCCACTCTTAAATTGGTTTGCATGGTTTCCAATTTAGACAAGGTAAATGCCGGAGTGGAGTAAACTTAGCCATGACATGAAAAATCCGTACACGGGCAATTGCCTTACGAGAAATCTATAAAAAATATACATATATTTATACAATATGCAGGCAGCGTGACTTTAAGCCGCCTTAAACGGCTATAACGGGAGTCCATCGCTTTGGTTGTGACAGATAACCTGGTACAAAGCTTTGTAAGAAAACATAGGTAATCGTTTCCATCGGTCGTAGTGTCTCGAACACCACTTGTTTTACTATATAGTTTGCCAAGCCTACATACCAAGCGAGCAGCGGCTTTGGGCCTCTCCCCTTGACTGACGCAATAAAAATTTAACCACTGTGTACGTCGTATTCAAGACATTGGCGTACACCCCATGGGACGACGCAGTATCAATGCGTCGGGTCGCAATCATCGAGCTCGGTGGCGTGGTGCATTCGCGTGCGCCTCGCAACCGAAAGAGATGATCCCCACCGTTACCGAAAGTCTTGGGGGACGCAGTTTATTGTTGGTCGACAAATTCATCGGTTTCTTTATTGCTGAGATGTGCGCACTTTGCAGCGTGCTCTTACGCGTATGTGTAACGCTAAGGTGACTGCTTAGCCGCAATTACGCCGTTATAGGTAGTGCAGACTTGTTCCCCTAACCGCAGCCCGGAAATGATGCAGAATGCAGAGATTCCTTTGTTCCGAGCTTTGCCGAGGGAATGACGAAACTATATGCGGTCAGAAGCATTACATTGTGGTGTAACTATTAAAGATATCAGATAGACTAATTAAGTGCTCGGAAATACTAATTAAGCATACTTTTTGCATTCCTATTCTATACTTAAGTGGATAGTCTGCTCTCGATGGCTTACGCACTGTTACCGTTTGACATACAGGTTTGGCGATTTGACTGTAAAGGACAAACTGTGGTCACTAGCAACCTCTCATGGTAAAGCTGCATGGTTCAGCCAATCGAACACATCCGTAATGTACAATTTTACGGTTCACACTGACTCGGGGCGTATTAATAAGATCATTGCCGAAAACAGCATTAAGTAAGTATTGCAATCTTTGATGTGTAGCTTAAGACGTTCCAGTGAGAATATAAGTGTGCCTTTTAACTGAGAAAGCGAGATTCTGGTTGCATGCAGTTTCTTTGTAGCCTATTCCTCTCTAGTTAACTCGTTTGTGTGATCAATGCTCACTTCTCTAACTACTGTGATTGTCGAGGTAGATTAGGTAGTAAGATTTTAAGGACGTCTATTTATTTAGCATATATTCTCATATCACGTAGATTGTATACAGCCATAAATAAAATGTTCTTCTATACAACATTTTTTCTCGGAAAGTACAAGAGCCAGGTCTGCTGTAGAGCAACTATAGTTTGTTGCATTAGTTCTGCGGTTAGCTTACCAGTAGAATAGCTGGCTATCTACGAGACGGTATGCACGTAGTTTGTTACAGAACAACCTAACAGTCATTTGCAGGCGGTATGCAACACTGCGAATCCTACAAGCGATTACACAAGTCTTTTTTGCTTTTTTGATAACTTACAAACGGCGTTTGGTTGACAGGAATGGTCCGCGCCGTGGGCACTTTTGCGGCGACCTGACCGGCAAGAGTAAGTTCTACCACGTCGGTTAGTGAGGTGTAGGTATTTGAAGTTGACAAGGCAGTTAGATCTTTAGGCAAGAATAAATTAGGTTACGCATAAAAAACGAGACAGTTTCCTGTCCTGGGGATTAACTAAAATAAAAGATCGTTAAACAATTCGTAATGCTACCATACGATTTTTATACGTGGCTTATCGGGCACGCTGTCTGCACCATTAGTGCTGCTTATTCGTCAAGTAAGCAGTAATAAAGCAGATCGTGCTGCAAACGACCCGGCTCAACTGTCGATATGGTGAACTACTACTTGCTAGCTAATAGAAATATTAGATATTTTGATGATGAATATTATTATATAAAGCATTTTGTCTATTGCTTAGACGATTGAGCCGAACAAATAAGATTTCGGGTGCTAATATTCAGATCATGCACAAGTGGTGTAATCTGGCCGCCACAAAATAATGATTGCCCACGAGTCCTGACAGGTCGTGTGACATGGATTATTGTGCCATTTGAATGAATGTGATTTTGAATGACAGAATGTGTCCGATAGAGCGATTTCTGATTGGAGATCGGTGCAAGCTCCCTAGCAGCATGATGGGTGACACAGATCAATTTGGTACAAATGATCATTGGTCTCAGCCTGCACCCACACTGCACTTTGCAGTTGCTGCATTTTCTTAGCGACCGTTTGTGCCAATTGCCTACCGAATACCTTGAAGACTTAGACATATAAAACTCAGACGATTTAAACTACTAATAATAATTGTTTTAGTGTATTTGTAATTAGACTATTGGAGATCATTTTCAATGATTTTTCTCACATAGTTCAGCCAAAAGCGATTTTTTTTCCAGCCGTCTGGAGTGGTGGTGAACTCGCGGATACGGACCCAGATAAATTTAAATATCAGTTTGAGGGGACGACCAACGCCGCTACTGCTTCCAATCTTTTGGCAAGAAATCGTAAGTATAAAATTAACGTCAATTACAATTATCATGCACTTCTTACTACTAATACTACTACTACGGTTGAATGCCGGTCCCTCGGTGCAATGGTTACTGACGAAGCCTATATACACTTGTTGGCAAGAGTGTAAGTAGGCTTTGATAACCTCGAGCCAAAGAGCGATTTTGTTCTGTTGTTATGTTGAGACTCAGAGTGGACTCGTTACTGGGTTAGCAATATATGGTCTTCAGCTTGTGAAAATTTATTCATTGTAATTAATCACCGACGGTGGGAACATGACAATTGGGTCCCTGCGAACGTGTGCACGTTTACGAAGGGTCCAATGTAGGAACCAACCATCTCTGGAGGGTTCCCCGGACCGAAGCCGCGTTGCCCCGTTGCACATCCAGCGACAGACGCTGTCTGAGAAATTCGCCCGCTCGCCTATCACCGCTGGCTAGACCTAGTCGCTTCCCGACCTTCTGTAGCAAACCGCGAGTGGACGGACCCGGCCCGCCAAGTGTCTCGAAGGCAAGTGGGTAGAACCCGTACGGGTACCCGATGTTCTGGTATTTTCTTACCTTGCCTGCCTCGGCGAGAGCTGAAGCATATCCGGCCCGGGCCGCGCCAGCACTAACCATTGAAGGGGCTAATGAGTCAGTAACTGTCGCGTCCCAAACCAGCATGCAACCGTTCTCGAACGGGGTTAAGGTCAGACCGTCGGGTCTCTTTCCGCCTTCCCTATCCAGTCCGACGGGTTCCAGGACGCACGGTAGGCCACTAGAGCGTAGGGCTCTGCTGAAGGTTTCGTTCAGAGCTTGGTGTCGGGCTCGCCTGCCTGCGCTGACGATACAGGATAGCCCGTGGCGTCCATCCGGCTGGACGGCGTCACCGCAGACGCAGGTATGAGCGTGCACAAGGTCCGTCCCCAAACGAAGTCCGACCGCGATTCTCACCGACTCGTCATCTAGGAGTGTCCCGATCCGAGCACAGGGTATGGCGTGGAGCCATGCGCCCGCCCCTTTAGAGGAGACGGCGCGCAGCCTGGCCCTATCAGCGTCTGTGGCGCTTTCCGCGATGAGATTTTCAACCCTTTGCTCATGTAAAGCCGCCGACCAATCTCTCTGGCGTCCAGCTTCGGCGGGCTCGTGGCCGCACAGGGCAACTGCTCTACGGCGGCTTGTTTCTAAGCGATCTTCTAGGTCCGTAAGAGCGACTGAATCGAGAAGTGATTTAGCCTGTTGTAAAGACCTGTGGAGGGAAGCTACCAGAGCTACCTCCGATAGGACAATAGCATCAGGCAACCCAAGACCACCCCAAAGAACGGGGAGTAGAGCTTGTTGACGTGCTTCTGCCGATAGACTGAGATTCAAAAGAGCCTCAACCGTAGTAAGCACGCTGTCGTTTAGTCGCTCAAGGAGTCCCGGAGCAAGCGAGCAGTGTGCACCTCGAAACAGGTGATTGAGACGTAGGGCCGAAAATGAAGATCTCAGAAGAAAAAGGCCCCGGTGAGATCCTACCAAAGGAATGCGTGACATCGCATGCTCTAGTTTTTCTATCCACCTTTCGAGAGCTGCCGGAACTCCCTCTGGGAATAGGGGGACGCCTAGTAACTCCAGATCCGTGCCAACAGTCCTGCATCCTGGGAGAAACCTCTAGCACCTCAGAGTCGGTAGCACCTCCTACGACATGAACCTCGCACTTTGCAGGATTTAGAGCCAGGCCACTCCGCTCCGCGAACTCGATGACTCTGTGGATGTCCCTCAGAACTGCATCAGGTGCCCCGCCCAGTACACCGTCGTCTAAGTACCATGTGTTTAGAGGGCACTCGAGAGAGTCGACTAACTCCTTGATACCCAGGCAAAACAGGGGGGGACCCAATGGGTCGCCCTGCTGCACCCCAGTTTGCGACATTATGGTATCATGCGGCAGAAGAAGGCAAGATGGCTCTTTATAAGCTAGTTCCACCTGGTGGAACATGCTCGGTGCCCAAGCCTTGACCGCATTTAGCAGGTGGTCCCTCCGAATGGTGTTAAAGGCGTTTTTAAAGTCGAGCTTGACCACAAGGGTGGCTCCGGAACGAGACTCCAAGAAGGACCGAGTTGAATGCACCGCGGCCTCGCATCCTCCCGGTGTCGCAAACCCGAGCTGATGACAACCAAGAGCACCTGATACTTCCGCCTTGTTTTCAAAAATGCAGATCTTTGCCGTCCAGCCTTCGGATTACGGATGAGCATGCGATGGGCCTCACACCACCATCTTTCTTCTTGAGGGCAAAAAGTCGGGCGCCGAAGATAAGGGGTCGCCAGTCGGGGAAAGGCGATCCCCATCGAAGAAGATCGACGACCTTGGCCACGGCAGCCGCGAGCCGGTCTGCGGCAGCCCCTAGAGCGGGGGACAACAGGTCTTGTAACAGCCGGGGTCTGATGAAATCCAGGCCAGCTGCTGAACTACGAGAAAACGTTTGTATAGCAGACCGGACGCTCTCGCCTGATGTAGTTGATGGCAGGAGCACGTGAGGAGGGCTAGGCCATGTTAGGAAGGAGGGCGCGGGAGGGTGCTTGTCCAGCAGCACGGCTGTCTCGCTGGGCTTCTGCGCTAGCGTGTCTTCTGAGATCAAGACCCTAGCCGCCGAAGAAACGTCGCCTTCCGAGAGCTTGGTAATGGCTAGCCGGACGGTGTCGACCGTCCGCTGCCGTGAAGGTTGGTTTGGGACGGGGCTACCGCTAAGGTCAAACTGTTTTCCATCAGTAAAATCGCGGAGGTTCTTCCGGACGATAACCGCCAACGAGCGGTCATCTTTCCCACCATCGGGAAGGCGGAGGACGACGGGCGCGAAAGAGAACAGAGCAAGCCAGGCAGTACTGTCGTTGTTATCTGCGACTGAGCACAACACCTTAGTGAACACTTCGGCAACTTGCCTACGTACTGATTTCGGCAAGATGCGGACCAACCGCCAGCGGCGAGTGACAACTTGAATGACACTGATTAACTGATCCGCGGTAAACCGAGAGTTCGAGCGCTCTGACTCGTCGACTATGTTATGGGCACCCCCTCCGTGCTTCACCGTAATGTGTCGACGCAGGCCTCTTCGTGTAAACGTAAGTGCGCAAGTTGGACAGGGGACTCTATTAGGGTCCGACTGCCCGGACCGCGGGCTGGCGAGCCCGTGGTAAGGCCCGTTGTCTCCATGATCTGTCATTATAAGGCCAGACCTTTTAACTTGCCCACTACGGAGAGCAGCCTCATTGGAGGTCGCAACACCTACTCCAGTGATCTTAACACCACGGATAACTCAGGCCTGATTCAATGGCGTTAACTTTATTTTGTTGTGCAACCGCTATTATTATTATTATTATTATTATTATTATTATTATTATTATCATTATTATTATTATCATTATTATTATTATGTCTTATTGCTGCTGCTTCTCAAGTGAAACACAGCTGTTATTGGCATTGCGGTGGCTATGTTCTAGCATCAACATTTAGTTAAGCAGCCGTTAGAATTCGAATTTGAATGACAGCGGCGTGCCGCTGAAGCCTACGGACCGTTACGCGGATGATTTCGTTTTGCTTCATCATGACGTGTGGATCTTCACAGCCTCATGGCTGCTCGTGCGTCTGTCGCATGGCGACACACAGTACACCAAACTGATCACTAGGTTACAAACATTACTCTGGTATGCAACTCCCTGGGTTTACCATCCTGCACACACACGAATGGACGTGTTTCCTCAGAGCTCGATGTGCACACGTCCATGGTCTTCATAAAAAGATGTGTATACGAAATGGGTTGCATGAAATGTCGAACGAGGGTAAATCGTGTGATCTGTATTATCTCTTAATAGTGTTCATAAGCAATATTGCTGATGAAAATAATGTAGAAGGGCTGTAGCATATGTGCGTAAACCAAATATTGTTCATAAGCAATACATTTATTCATTTGTTCGTTATTCACATTTAGGTACACGCAAAGCGCATTACTTTTGTCGTAGCGGATTGAATAGCGAACCCATTCTGCAAATATAGTATTAGCATACTGATTCGGCAAATTCAATATGTAGTGTAGTACAAACGTTTACATACCATTTTGTAAGCTAAGAATATCGTTAACACGTGTAAGCTAAGAATATCGTTAACACGTGCTTGTAGTGACGGTGTTTCGATAAACGAGCAATTGAGTTTGTAATAACGTCCGATATTGCACTCGCCACAATACTTACATACGCCTTCGTCAATTTCATAACAATTTCTTCTTGAGCACATGGGATTGTGGTACCTATGCCATGTTGTTCGGCATATTATAGATTTATTTTCTGTGATAAGTTTCCATTTATTGCTGCAAAAAGCAGGACTCGACATAGAGACCCATTACAAACGCCATGTTGGGGAGGGGTCTCTAAATTCTCTGTAGGCTTCTAAAATGTGTGTACTGAACGGTATCTTGACCAGTACTAAATTCTCTACAAGTGTGCGTTCGTGGCATAGTTCTAGTGCGAGCGTGGCCGATGCGTTTTTTGGCAAGCCTAACGTGCTCTTTATGAAATAAAATTTTCTTTTATTTATTTTTACGATCAGATATTGTGAAATATGGGGCAATTGCGGGAAGGCAGTATCTTACTATAGAAACGATTTGTATTCTAAATACATTTAGCGTGATTTTTAGGTCCATGTCAGTAACGTCTCCCACTAGAATCATGGCCGCCGTGGCCTTGCTACGCATTTACTGTGTGCCACTGTTATCCCTAGATAGCAAAAGTGATTAATGAGTTTAATATTTACTCCCCTATATTGATGCACCGGTCATCTGCAGCGTACGATCCGCCTTTACTAAAACGTAGTTTTTTTTTCGTTTTGGCGATGTTGATGATTAATTGGTGTTCTTGGCACCAATCGGAGACTTTCTGGAGATAAAACTGCAAGTGGTTTCGTGTTTTTGCAAGCACCACTTGGTCGTCAGCATAAAATGCATGTATTGCTTTTATATTTCTGAGGGCGTCCGCTAAGCCAGCTATATACAACATAGAGAAACGAGATTGCGGAGTCACCCTGGACAACTCCAGTTTTCTGTGCTACTGGCCTGCTGACATAATTAGCCCAGTTTTTAATAATATTTAAGTACGCTTGCAGTCACGTATTAGATTATACACAGTTCCCTCTATATAGTATGCGTGTTGAAGACATCGATTGCGTGTATCGTCCTCTTCTTCAGTTTGTCTGCTGCGCTTAGTCCCTGCGGTCGTCGTTTTATCTGCGCCGTATATTCTAAATGGTTTGAATTGTCCGCGAAAAGAACGAATGTGTATCCCCTCAGACCACATCCCAGGGTCCGGTAGTTATTTATATTTGTTAGCTGCTATATTTATATGAAGACTATCATAATATGCCTGGTTTATTACTGAAAATTTCGTCACTTCGTCCCATCGTTACCCACAATCCGAGCTATATATTGTTGTATATTCTCACATATATGTGACACATTGACGCGGCTTATAAATAGCGCTTTCATGCGAGGTCTTTCGGGCAAGTCTTGAACGTTTACAACTTTCAGATCTGTCAGGTTGTTTGTACCAGTTGTTGCACGTTGTTCACGATTCGTCACCGCCTCCTTCGTGTCCTCCTTTTCCAACTGTCAGCCATGCATTCTTGCGTCCTCCAATTGAAAGCATGACTTGCAGTTTGTTGTGTACCAATCGGGTATTTGGTATGCACAATAAGTATGGAGTGGTTTACTGCAGCCCTCACAAACAGTGCGACCTTTTGATTGATGGATATCACCACCACAAGTGACAGATGGAAGGCCTGGGTTGCTCTCGACGTCTCCAACCAGTAACAGCATAATTACAAGTGCCGTGGAAAAAATGAGTTGTGTCTTACTAAAGCATCGTCGAGTTAGATAGCACGTCCTTTGAGGTTAGGTTTTTTTCGTTTGCTAGAGCAGATAAAAACTGCGTCCGTCTGGTGGCCGCCATCATGCAGAATGATGATTTTTTTGCTGAACTAAAGATCGCCGTTTTTGATCAAGTATTTGTTTGGTTAAATGCAATCCGAACATGGTTGTATTTGCGCGTGTTGATTTGAAAATTGTTGAATAATGTTTGCAATCATTTGTTTCTCGGGACACTATCCTATGCTTGTGTGACATATATAAGTCTATAAGCACTGCGTATGTCATGTAAGTTAAATGTTTTGTCCTTAAACGTACCTGATGACGTCCTCCGCTGCCTTCCCAGTTGGTAGAAACCCAAATTGCTGAGCTGAGCTATACTATCTGGCAAAGGTGACTAAATGTTTGAATGTTTTTTGGCGTGAAGTTGCTGAGTTGGTATCTCGGTTTGGCAGTGAAGGAGGATCCTATGTGAGATGCGTGATGTACTTGTTTTAACGGTCACACTTATCAGAAGACAATCTATATTAGGTCTTGAGGTTGACGGAGTTGCCCTTTGTTTTGTAGATTGACCATTGTTTACAACGTTTTCATACACCGCGAAAACCTTGATTCAAACATTGGTAGGAAAGCTTTGCGATTACGTTGCTATAACGATGAGACCAACAATTAGGTTTTTATAGAACAACCTTCACCTTTATTCGTGGTGACTTTATAACTTTGTTAAAGTCAAACGCTCTGTTCATTCGCGTTCCTGAGCTTGCGGATCGCCAGATAGTAGAAATACGCACAGAACTGCCAGTAATGCATTAAAATGCATATGTCACAAACTATCGTTTATCACTGGGTACGGCACCGGTGTTTTTCGGCTGATCCTAGCAGTTATATTTCCCATAATTGTGTTTCTGGTATGTCTTGTTCGCCTGTGCGAGCACCACTATATAGTGTTTCTTAATTTGGCTGTCGAAATTCGGCCATGTATTTTGTGAAATGACTTTTTATTGGAACCGTCTAAATTCAAACAATTCTAACTATTCAGGGAATTTTGTAGAAAAGGCTATTGCCCGTGTCTGCCCGCTTTTGTGGGTGTGTCAATATCCTTCATATTACATAACGGTGTTTAACGGTGTTTATCTTCACTGTTACGGAATTAGACCAGAGTTTATGCTTCAGTCTTGGATTCGTTTTTAAGTGGGTTAACATGGCATAGTAGATGCTGGAATGAAACTTCTGATCCGTATACAAATTTTCTAGGTTAGTTCGACTCTTGCCAATGCCGATCCGGTGCATAGCTTTTGTTGTCGTTCTGGTGTCCAAAGCCCTGATATACATTTTATAATGAAGTTCAAATGTCTGTGTTTGGGCAGTCTCCTCTTAATCAACTTGTTAATCGGTAGAAACAGCCAATTTTAGCGTCATTGCTTGTCCACATGATGTAGAAAGCCTTTAACATAAAAGATCACCTCTGCTATGTATGGGAGTTCGTTTCATTATTATTATTATTATTATTATTATTATTATTATTATTATTATTATTATTATTATTATTATTATTATTATTTTACTTCGACTATAGATACTTGGTTATATTATGAATATGAATATACTAAGTTCTGTTATGAATATGTTGTCTTGGTTTGCAGTCCAGGTTGCCGGAAGGCAAGGAAAAAATGCTGGCTTCCGTAAAGCCATGGCCGGTATTTGCCGGATATACGGCATTCGCATGCACGTTGTGTTTGATGGCAGCTGCTATTTTCTTCGGGTTCTCAATTTATCTCCAGGGACCTCTAGAATGTTGCGATGAAGAGCTTACGCCGCATACGCCCGACGACATCCCGACAGAGGTGAGAATTTCAAAGTGCTGTTTATCAACATGTGTAGTTCAGCATTATTGAATTTTGTTGTTTGTATTGTATATAGACAAAATAAACATGTGTTTGTCTTAAAAAAATTCTAGGTTAGTTCGACCTAGAATTATTTTTTTTAAATAAAAAAAATCTAGGTCGGTAGGTAGGTGAAAAAGTAAAACATTTTTTACACTTACTTAAAAAATGTTTGTAATTATAGAACTGTGTTTTTTGTGAATCAATTTTAATCCAAAAGTGTGAACTTCGATAATTGAAAATGTTTAAGCATCCCAGGTTGAAAAAAGCTTAACACTAGCTTCTGCTAAAAAACGTCTTGGACATTTACGAACTGGCAAAATTGAATCATGCCATGCATATGTTCGGTTTCAAAGGAATGACTACATGTACTGAATCAAACGACACGACCCGTGGATTTTAAGTGTGAAAGCAGTCAAGCTATGCAGCATTGAATGTCATAAGCATTTAAGGAATAGCGAAACGCTTAAATTTTAGTGCGTCATTATATATTAGTGGAAAGCATGATTTTAAAGTGTTTACCGTATTGGTGTAGGGACTTTTATTGTGTCCTTTTTGTATGTGCTTTTGTTGGCTTCGAGAAGGTTACTTTATTTTGAATGGTTTGTAACCTCATTAAACGTTGCATTAATAGCAACCCCGACACACGCTTTTCATCATGCAGAAGCAGAGCTGGCAACCCCTGTTTAGGCGTAGTCCAACTTCTCGAGCGCGTTAAAATAGGGACTGCAAGTTCTTGTAGTGGTCTGACTGCTCTGATTGCGTAGAGTACTGTGCGTCCTTCACCCCATACAATTGTCATCTGCCACCTTGAGACATTTCTCAAGCCTTCCGGGCGCTTGAGTTTCCTTTGGAGGGCCCGGCAATAGCGGTATCTGCCGGTCGGCGTCTAAGAAGTTGTGTAGTCTCGGCTTTCCAGGACTAGAAGCCATCTCGCGCGTTGAGCATTGGTGTTATATATTAATAAGAATAACTCTATTTAGTGTGTGTGGGTCGAGCACTAGCCTGCGTTTTCGACCAGGACGGTCTACCGTCACAAGATTCGATGCCCATTCAGTCGGATGATTAACCTTCTCGAACAATTTCCGTTTTGGCACCTTAACGATTGTCTCGATGCGGCATGTGTCTCTTGAGTCGGCCATCATCGTTGTCGTCGTAGGTTGCCTCCTCCTTAGTGTGGGACTCTCACCCACTAAAACTCGTCTTTCTTCGCTTAAGGTTTGGATTTGTGGCACAAGGAGCTGCTCATGGATCCTTCGGTGGTTTGTTCCAAGAGCCGAGGTGCGTCGAGACCCTGCGGAAGGCCAGGTTGAATGTCGCTCCTTAATAAACCTTCCTTCGGCCACTCTTTTTAACCTCTAATTTGAGCTTTTCGCGTTGTTGCAAACGTGTCTTGCTCATGAGCGTCCAGGTAAGCTGGAATGTCGGCGGTGTGGCGGCCGGAAAGCGCAAACTCAGATGACTGGCGCCACGTTGTTCGTTCTGTGCTTATCTGATGTGCCCAGTCATAAGCGGCCCGTGCTGTTGCAATTCGAAGTGGCCAACCCGCCTAGGAATGCTTCAAAATCCGCCAGTGGCTTGTTGGGTATAGAGTAGCAGCTCTAAACTGTAAGGGGGGATCCTGGAAGATACACCCAGGGGTACCCCGATCCGAAGCCATTGCTATTGACGGAAATATCTGTGCCTTGTCCCGTTCACCATATCGCCGTGTCAGCCGATTTATTCCTGTAGGCGTTTGCCGTCCACCGCGCGGTGGCGATGTTTTGCTCAGAGAGAAAACGTAGGGATATTCGTTTCGACCGTGTGTATGCGCCGAGCAGGTCGTGAGCTGCCCGACACTGGTTGAAATTTACCTGGACGAAACATATCATTTGGAGTAATTGCTCCCCCGGCCACTTGCCAAACTAGTCTGCCGTCGTCAGCTGAAACGGTGGTTTTCCGACGCGATGGCCTGGCGCGACGCCGACTCTTAAATCGTGGTAGCTCCGCGGGAGGTCAGCCGCCGCCCGGATCTGGGCGGAGCCGGGCACCAGAGCCGGACCCTGCCCATCAGCCGAAAATACACGCCTGAGCAGCGGGTTGTGCAACCTGGGGGATCGGTGAGGGGTCTGTGGTCGTCGCTTTTTTCTCAGCTAGTCGACCTGTTACCGGCAGGAAATGTAGCCATAGGAGTCTGCACGGTGCCCTGCAGGGTAACAAACATAGCAATAAGGCCGTGGCGCTGTGCATTTGCGGACCAGGTGGCCCGAGCATCGGCAGCGATGGCAAGTAGGAGGAGTCTCCTTATCTGCTGAGCAGGTGTCCACGAACCCGGATGGATGCTACGATTGCGTGCCTGGATATAAATACGTTCAATAATGGTTTTAGTGTTACGAGCGGTTTCATAGTGTCATATAAAATTGAAATCTCGATTATTGGAGACTTCCCTGTCTAGATGCTTGAGGAATAGAAGTTATGGAAGCGCAGTCCGTGCATAAAGTAGACGAACCACCCTTGTGCCATTGCGCTCACGCGCCGTCCGGATTGGAGATCCACAAAAACCTATTTAGATCTACTTATTATTTACTTAATATTTCTCTTGTATTAAATATGAGGCAGCAACGCTAGAGATTATGCGTTTAAAGCGTTGGCCGAAAACCTAAATCTCAAGAAGGTTTTTCGGGTCTTGAAAAAGCCAACGGTAGTTTCTCGAAGATATACCTCAAATTGAGTTCCAGGCCCGTAGGGGACGGAAAGTGATCCAGAATTAAAAACATTTTTCAAAGAGGTTTAAATCAGTGTAATTATTAGATTCCACTTGCAGTTAACAAAATATGTCTAGCAACCAGACTTCGTTAGGAAAGCTTTTGAAAGCCGTTACATACTAAGTGACGTGAACGTTCAAGCAAAATAAATAGAATACAGGACTCGGGTAGCTGTGCCGAATGGCCGATCTAGAATAAATGATAACCGAAATAATATTAAGTTGCACAATCTGAGACTTGCATTGCGTCAAGGTTTAAGAGGTTAGCGAGCAAATTCTATGGAACAAAGTTATCGGAACAAAACAATGTCGGTTGTCCACGTTAAATCTAGTGCTATTGTAACCGCTCAGATTAGACAGCTTTAGCTTAGAGTCAAACATTTTCGGCAAACTGCAGATTGTCTGTTCATCAGAAAAAAGCAAGATTATTCGTGATAGCGCATTTGTGATCCCCTAACCATCAGTCGTCTCATATATATATATATATATATATATATATATATATATATATATGTAATACAGGTTTTATATTATACTGCATTATAAAGGAGCTGTCATCAGAATCGGAAACAGATCTACGTAGGGAACAAAGGCGGCGGGCCCTACGAGCAAGACTACCGGCCGGGCTCCCTGTTTATTTTAAAATCCACAAGGGAGATCTAGATGATCTCGGTGTGGATATTCCGGATTGGGTGATGGAGAAACTCCAAGCTCAAATTGATGAGCAGGGCTCATCCTTCGAGCAGCGAGGATAGCTCCGACGAGCTGACGTCAGCCGTCGGGAGCTCGTCCTGGTCGACTGTATCATCACGGTCGCCGTCGCCCGTACAACAGCCCGTAAAACATCAAGACACCAGCCGATCGTCTCCGGCGCCCGATAAGTCCCAGGCTTGTTCGGAAGCTGAGGAGGACGGTAAGTCTGACCGCGTTCTTGCTGCTTGATTAATTAACGTCTAAATTTACTTCTATTAACGTCCACTGGTTAACTTGTCATTACTCACTACTAAATTGCAACACGCGGCTCTTTGGGAACGATACTAAGCAGCCTGTTAAGGATTGTTTTAGGGTTCCACTACTATCCTTTTGACCCAAAGCCACTTGCAAACCGCAGTTTACATGATCTTGGATATTCTACTGTACTGTGTGTTACGCTTGACAGATTTAGTGGTGTTAATTGCAGAGTAAGGGGCAATCTTCAAACTAAATCACAGGCTTACAGGCACGCAGTTACTTATATAAATATACTCTCATTCAATACGAATTGGTCATTCAGGATGTTGCTTATAGAAATTAATTTAAGCTCGAGACGCATCTGATGCACGCTTTAAGTAAAACTGTGTAATTCCGCATTATAAAGTGCATATTTCGTATTTTGTGTGTGAACTGTAGACATCGATTGCCATTTGTTTGAACTCGTAGTTCTTTATTGCCAGTTCCTCGAGCAGCGTATCCACCTAATATTGACTTTCGCTAGGCCTGCTACATGCAGTGCGAACGAAAACGGCTGGTGGCACTAATGAGGTTAGCCCTTTGCATCTCTAAAAGGAAATGGAGCATCTTGCACAACACAGAAAACTTGGTCTCTGACAGGGTGTTGAAAGGACTATTCAGTGGTTTTTAGGTCTAACGAAAAGTCTCATTTTATACGCTCTTCCACAAGGTCCAACTGGGTATTTTAGGGCATCGCGGGTGTTGCTCCGACGGGAAGGCAGTCATGCTTAAAGTATGACCGGTAGAGCAGTCGAGAAGCTCGAGCCAAACACAAGTTGGTTTCTTTATTCACGAAACAAACAGGACCTAACGTAACTTCTGGCCAATTTCTCGAGCAAAGCCTAGCATTTTTTGGGCGCCAGCACGCCGCGGTGCATATTAACCAAATGAGAATAGGTCCAATACCATTTTTCTCTCATTAGTTTTCCATAGTTTTTTTTCTGGTTTTCCTTAGAAAGTATGGCTACGCGGATTTTCCCTTCGACAAGGCGGTGCTGATTCTGCTGTTTTGGACTTCTTAATGTAAGCGTCTGACTTCGCCGCCATATAGATAGAGGGTAGTAAATAGTTTCAGTCGCGGTCGTTGATGACTAGAACGGATCATACATGCCTCCTTAGCATACAATAATCCAAGGCACGTGAAGGTCATTAATTGAGACTGTGTTATACATGTCAAGAGCTCGAAAGCTGCGGTAAGTATGCTATCGTGGTATTCCTCGCCTACAATTTAGTCCCTGCCGCTTAGAACTACCTTGCGCAGCTTGCGTAATTTACATGGGACTTAAGGTTAAGGTCATTTTCTAGGAATATCAGCGCTAGTACGCAAATCCCAAGTACCTCTTTTCTAGTGAAAGGATATTGATGATTTTGTTTTAGTTGTAATAAACTAAGGATCCAAGCGAGAAGGGCAATATGTGTGCATATGCCGCTATCTTAGTTTATTTAGATTTAGCGGCATAAGTCTTGTAGAGACAATTGTGTCCTATATTCACATTGTTGATTAAAGCAGGTATTCCGTTGTATAATTCAAGACAAAATACATAATGTAATCAATCATTCAGGGGGGGAACATGACATTTGAGTCCCTGCAAACGTGTGCACCAGCCATTTCTGGAGAGTGCCCCGAACCGAGGCCGCATTGCCCCGTTGCACATCCAGCGACAGGCGCTGTCTGAGATAATCACCCGCTCGTTTGTCTCCGCTGGCTAGAATCAGGCGTTTCCCGACCTTTTGTAGCAAAGTTCGAGTGGATGGACCGGGCCCGCCAAGGGTCTCGAAGGCAAAGGGATAAAACTTGTACGGGTACCCGATGTTCTGGTACTTTCTAACCTTGTTTGCCTCGGCGAGAGCCGAAGCATGACTAGCCCGGGCCGCGCCAGCACTGACCATTGAAGGGGTTAATGAGTCAAATACATAATTACAATCATCATCGTAATAACAAGAAACATATATGAACTATAATAATGACAACATTTTTGCCACATATAAAATGTATAGACTAATCAATTTGGCTTTGAATTTCTGCCAATATAATAACATCTATAATATTTTATTACCGGCAGTGGAAGCTCAGCCGGCAAGCGATTCGCCAGAGAAGATGGAGGACGAAGTACTAGGCGAAGAAAACGTCTAACATCGACAAACTGGCAAGGGAGTGATCTCTGCGTGAGCGAGATATGTCTCAAAGGTATGGCACTTGGCTGCATCAGTTATGCAATATTGCATGTTTGCATATATGTTTAGACGACTGTTTCTTTATTCCAATGTTAGGGTTCGCTTAAGACAAGAAAGGCACAGGTAGCTTAACTGACAAGATTTTTTTGTGACGTTTGAAGCAATTTACAAACTGAACATGACGGTTTTAAGGATACCCAACAGGCTTTTTGACTGTTCGATCGGATGTCAAGGCAATCAAAGTTGGCCCGCTAAGCTTAAACCAAAACAGCGGTGCTTTGATCTTTACTTAGAGGTTAACTGGTAGCATGCTTTATGCGTACTGGGGGTCCTTGTTAAAGCCATACAAGTGTGGTGCAAAAAATAGTCACTTTTCTTTGGGACTCGATGGCAGTACAAGCAACCTATTTTCAACATATTACATACAGTTTTGTGTATTATCACCATGCATTAGTAGTTTCATAGATCCAACTACGCCCAAATAAGATGTTTTATTTTATACCGTTGTACTGAGGATGTTTCTATTTAGTTGAATTGTAAAATTTGCTACCGAGCCATATCGCTTAAGCTGCGACGTTTGCATGCACACATACTTCAACACAGATAAGCGTCTGCACGCAAAAAGTGCTTTATTACACTTCGACACAATGACGCACTGTTTCTGAGTTTACACGGTATGTTATGAGGTTTGTTACGCAACTACATTCGTGTTTGAGAGCCATCGAGCGTATGTGCAGTTCAAAAATTCAAGTTTAGTTTTTACACTAAATAATTTTAGTAGATTCCCCTTCTTCCCCTAAGTTTGCGAGACTTCGTATCCATGCGAGCATATCGTTGGAGAGCTTTACTGCGTCATTAGTTAGTTAATTTGCGAATAATTAGATTGCCTTTTCTTGGGTCGAAAAGAGAGCGTGGAAGGAGGCGACGGACGTATTCGACGCCATTGTGACGATCATTACAGCCAAGATAACAGCTAGGCAGAAGAGGTTCACGTGCTCTCAGAAGAGGGGTCGAACCAAAAAGCCGGGGGATATGAGAATGGAAATGCAGCCAAGTCTTCAAGCTCTTGACATACCCCTCCAGAACGGTGTATACATTGACATAAGCTCCCTATCTGGATGCATGTAGATATGCAGAAAGATAGGGAAGACATAGCTGAGTCAAGACGAATTGGCAGATACGCCTCTTCTACGGCTTGCCCAATATTACCGAGCCTGGGAGGGTAGAAAGGAATCCTGGCCTAATGGGTCTGTAAGTTCCACACTAATCACGCAAGCTGCTAGTGACGCATGCGCATTAAGCAAAACAAAATTAAACCTTCCAGAAAAATAGCACTGGTTACACCTCATATATCAATTATCAGCTGTCCATCGGTTCCATGTCTGTTCCACTATAATGTAACCTTTGCTGCTGCGCAAGAGATCATCCGATATGACATCATAAAGATAGCAATCATGGCATCTACGAGTAATAGTTGAATTGTAGAACACTACTGCTGCTTTTTATACTTTTATTGGGGGTTCACCTCTAGCCAGCAGATGTGAACCCCCAATAATAGTGCAGAAACAAACTACACAAAAAGTAGCGAATTAGGAGAACTTGACAGCACGTATGTAGCGTTATTCAACCCAGATGTTATTGTGTGTTGACTTATTGGATTATTATTATTATTATTATTATTATTATTATTATTATTATTATTATTATATTTCGGTTATATTATTCATTTTTCGATTGCTTAGCCCCATGTCAAATAATCTGCCGTATTTATTATATCCTCTCACTCAAACATCTTGTGATACGGGTTTAAGGAATTAACTAGGGTATTAAAATAGTTGTGTTCTCAAAATATAAATATCTACTTTGCGATGCTTTATATTTTAAACAAGACTTCGCTACCAGTGGGGCCGGTAGAAGCACTGTGTCAGCGTCAAGGCCACAACCGCAGTTCGTGGCGGTGATGACGACAGCAAAAATTACGGCTTTAATGCCGCCGGGCGACGTTTCTCCATCGTCGTCGTCGACGGCGGGTGCCCTCGTCACGTACCGGTCATCACCCTACCCCAACCTCCGGCAAATAGCAGATCTGCAGCGTCTAGCTACGCCCAAACATTCACCTCATCGGGGCGTACTCTGCCGAGGTGTGATAAAGAAACTGTTCCCCAACAAGCGATATGGATTTGTGGTACTCGAGTGCGAAAAGCACCGTTCAACTCCAAGAGTTGTGATCGGACGGTGGATGGAATTCGAAAGCATCATTGGCAGTGAAAATATTTCAAGTAAGTTTAGGCAAGCATACCCCCTGAATCGATGTTATGTATGTACTTTCGGATAAGCTTTAAGACGCGCGCTGTAAAGCATTCGTTTTTTTACTTAGTTATCTGTGCGACAACGACAAGGGCACAATTTTATTTTTATTGTGTAGTACAATAAAGCATACAGTCGCGCACAGTTAGCATATTTACTGGTCTCAGCCATATATGCCGTGTGCTGCGGCAGGCCTGCTGCGAATTTCGTTCCTATTTGACACTTCCATTTGTTTGGTGTTGTTTTTAATATCCTGGCATACCTAGTAATACACAATCAGTTCTTTTGTTTCCTCTACACTCTAATGAACTAAGTGTATTTACATCATAGATATTCTCAATGTGGTATGTTATGCGATGCCTAACACGTTCATTTTTTGTATCTGTTACAGATTACGTTCCGTCAACACGGCAAAAAAAAAGGAACCGCTATCTGGCCAAGATATTGAACCTGTGACGGAAGAGTAGTTGGATAGTTTGCCGACGACAAATATGTTGTGCAATTTTAGTTTCGTAGCCGTTATTGACAAGTTACGATTTTTTATCGATATTTTTTTTATTGACAAAGCTTCAAACGTGCAGCACGCAGATACTGGCTGTATGGATAATACGCCGGCTGAGCAACGTGTCGTACGACATTCTCTAATTTGTACTGTCGCAGAAAAAAGGCATGCGAGATACAAGAACAGTAATAATGCTGAACTATTTTTAAGACATGATACATTTATTTTCAGTATAATACATTATGCATATGTTACACGTATCATTGAAGTGAACTAATTGTTAAAATAATATATTCACCTTTTGTGGTGATTATACTTGCATATGGCTCTAATGCAAGTGGATCCATATATAATCATAGATGTACAATTTAATTAAATGTAAAACCACTGCGTAAATTTAATAATAAATCACAATCTTTGCATTTCATTTGAGCATAAAGTCCTCTTACTTTATTGCATCTCATTAAAAACCATTTTCCAATATCTTAGAAGTAAATTTATTAGGTATACGCCTATCAGCTAGTGATGAGAATTTTTGTGAGAATATAGTCAGCTGTTCGAATGCAAACAGGGGTTTGGCGTGTTTTGGCAAGTTCCTGAAAAATAGCCTACATTTTACCGTGGCAAGAAGCGTCCAACATGGCCCGTGCATCGAGAACGAGGACACAAGACCCAGAAAAGGTGAAACTCAGCAGCGATAACAACGACAAAAGCAAAAGAAGCGCTTACCTGTCCCAACTGTGATGACGAGAATCCGCCAATAATGTCGAACGACAGTGAAGTGCACCGCCTGTGCATTGAGAATCCATCTGCGCTGCAGAAGGATTCAGGCAGTTCCTTGACAAACCAACGAGGCTCGGCTCTATATTGGACGTTGTTTTGTGCAATGACGATGCAGTCAGTCAAGTTGTAGTATCCCCAGGCCCAGTCGAATCCGATCATCAAATGGTTTCGTCTGTTATTCTGGCTTTACGCCCGGTTAACATGCAATGCTCACACAGATTCAATTACAAAAACGAAAACATGGATTTAACAAATTGGAATATCTTCTTCCAGAGCTGCACGTCAGTAAATGATATGTATCACAAATGGCTTAAGTACACGTACTTTTTAATAGTTATGGATACCTATAGAGAAGACTGGAAAAGGGTCAATAAATGTTAATCTACGTAAACTTCACAGTGCTCTTGAAGCAGTCTCTGAGCCATCAAAAATAGCCTGGATTTAAAAATAAATAGCCAGAGCTTCCCGGCGCCAACGAGTACTAAGCGAAAGTGCAATCATTCGCAGCAAAGGTCCGTCGAGGGAGTCAAGCTACGTGAGGTCGAGAATTATGACCAACGACTCACTGTCGTCCGTTAAACATAAGGATGGAACGTTTGCAACGGATGACATCGAGAAGGCAGAGCTTCTACGAGAATTATTTTATCACATTTATCCGACTGACGAAGAGTTACAGCAGCGCCTGTTACAGCCGGCTCCGCATATACCAGAAGGAACACCGTTCCCTCACATCATGAACGATGTAGATGTTTCCTCCACAAATTTGCGGAAACACTTGCGGAAGCTATCAAACACAACGAGCACGACCCCTGACGGAATTCCGGCGATCGTGTTCAATCAACTAGATTATTCAGTGTGTGAGCCTCTAAGCCGCATTTTTCGTCGAATATTGGAAGATGGTACAGTGTCTGCTTAGCTCCGCTATAATGCACCCCGTACATAAGAAATGCAACCCCTCTCAGGGTTGTCAAAGTAGTGCCAATGCAATCCCGGGACTTGGGGGGGTGGGGAGGATATCAGTTTTAGTGGGTGCGAGTCCCATACTAGCTGCTGCTAGCTGCCAGTAGCGCTTGTGCATTATGCATTTCCGAGACATTTCAAAAAAACCTTAGAAACATTTGCACCCTATCCTCACAACACCAGTTTTCAATGTTTGAAATTGCTAGCTGAATGATACTTGTGGGATTGTCGACTCCTAGGTATATTCGTAAATCGTCCGCGATTTAGAGATGAGTGACACCTTGTAGAACCACTTTTAGGAGCTCAAGTACGTATATTTTGAAGAGCAGAGGCCTAATGGACGATCCTTGCGTCACCCCATAATCGTCAATGTTATGCGTGCTTTCTGTATCGTAGCACTTTCTCAAAGATATTCATTGTTTATTTACCAATGATGTTTGTTTTCAGGCGGTTCACTAATATGAATGTCAAAGATTGCCTAACTATATGACGTCGTGTTAATTTTTATGGAAATCAGGGTGTTTATGTGTGTCGTACTTTACAAATCTAGAGGATTGCATTCGAAATAGTTATTTAGTTTTTTCTAAGGCGGCTCTTGTTGGCTCTTCGTTATTTATCTGCTACTACTATAGGGCTGTTTTGTAGCTTATTAAGCGGCGCTGACTGTGTCTACTCCAAAAAAAATCAGCCAATTTTAAGTTGCCGAACTAAATTCTATATATAATATATAGACTGCAACGAAAGCGACAGAGTATCTAACTGAGCAATAAATGACAAGTAACTTCTTTATCTGAGAATAGAGCATAAAGTTAAGTTAACGACGATGTTTGAACTATCGTTGGCTCATACGTGTGCTACCTACAGATACAGTTGACTGCATTTGGCTGTAACTGACCCAACCAATTTCATGTGAATTTGTGTTTGTCAGCCGCTGTGCCTGCATTCAGCCATGAAGCTAAACTTTATCCAAATATTCATGATTGGTAAGTTACCTTTACATACAATCTGGCGTGAGGGAAAATGTATTCCTTGTCTTTAGTGAGAAAGAGGGGCTTGACTCCTGCCAACACAACGATAAGTTACCTTTGCGGTAGCTTGTGGTTACTATTCGGTTTGTGCGGTTGCAAACCTTGTAGTACCGCTTAAGTTAAGTGAGTTAGCGCTTAGGCTTAAATACTTGCGTCGTTTGACCTGCTCAACTTGCCGGCCGCGATGACAAGCCGAAATGCGCCAGGATTCAATTAGCACAATGGGGGGTATGAGGTATGCCCTCGGATTGAGGAAAACCCGTGGTGCGCGGCGCTGCAAAAAGTGTTGTTCATTACCATGCGTCCATCCGATCCCGGTGTTGCGCGTGCACGAATGACCGTGGGATCTTACAACACCGACGGGGCCCCACAGCCACACTGGAAAGAAACTGAGGCGGTCGATTCAGGAAGGGCATAAAACCATGACCCTCTTGGTCTCGGTCGGAGAACTGCCTGGCGTTGGGCTAACTCGGCCAACCTGGGCGAATTGGGTTTATAGTATTATACGTGGCTGTGCGTATCGGGCTAAAATTTTAATAAAGCCTAATGTTTATCTATCAATGTCGCCGTTTTCGGGCTGTTTAACGTGTAAATGTGGATATCATAGATGAATCGCTTAATTGCACGACGATTCGTGTACACCGTAGGAATCCGCTTTTGGTGTGTTTCGTACTTTACGGTTATCTAGCCGGCTACACTTCAAAAGTCATTATATATATTCATATATATATATATATATATATATATAATGACCACTTTGTCCACACATGCTAACTGGCGCTGATAGTACTACTAATTAGACATTTAGCCAATTGTAAGTAGGCGGGATTTAAGTCTGATGTTTGAGCTACTTTGTCTGTGTTACTATGGAAATCAGCATACGCTTGGCCGCAAAGTCGTCCCCACCAAATGCCTTGTCGTGCTTGAGGTATTCCCCAGATACTTTTCGCAGGGTGAATATTAGAGGGGCCCCTTCTAATATTCACCCCGCGAAAAGTATCCGCCTCTAAGTGAGTCACTGCTATAGTCATTGTCACGTTACCGTCCTCTGTAACTGTAAGGCATATTGTATGCCTACGTTGACCATTTGCTTGTGGTGTCTGAATTGCAGCAGCTGTAATTGTTTTGATAGCTGTGGACATTGGCACATTTGTCTGGACTTTGGAAGAAATGCGTCGGGAACGGCCTGGGCCTCTGCTGATAAATTCTACAATGGGAAGGATGTTTATGAATCCGATTAATTTGTACTTCTCACTCTACGTATTCAACTTGACCAATTATGATGACTTTGTGGCCGGACAAACACCTATTGTGCGTGAGCTCGGTCCTTATGTATACAGGTAAGATTAACATTGTCTCTGGTGGTGCCGTCGCCGCAGGTCGGTACATAGGTCTGATGATGATGATGATGCCGATGTGGCGCGACAGGTCGGCGGTGATGCACGTACCATGTTGTCGTCGCCATGTAGCTGAGCGGTTTCATGTGGAGGCAGTTGACGATTCCGAGTAAGACGAGAGACGCACGTTCAATGATGTGCTCGGTCGACTGTGGTGTCGTCTCATCAGGTTGTTTACAACAATACGGTTCTTTGGTCGGGTGGGATGACTGACTGGTCGGCTTACTGACGCCGTCGATCATAGACGGCGCCGTAGTTGGCTGTTCTGTTGTGTAGTTATTGTGTCTAACTTCGTTACAATATTACACATTTGTACGTACACTCACTGAAGTTGAGTAAGTGCGTAAAGTTATCATTAGCTTAGCCGTCAACGCGCACTGCCTGTTGTTTGGCCAATTAAGGTTTGATAAATTATTATGCGTTTAGATGTCAAAATGGTCACACTCACGTCGATTTGCGTCTTGAGGCGTCCCACGTAAAGTGAAGCTGAACTGCTCTTTCTGGTAACACTAATTTCAATCGCCTATAATACACAATATTACAAAAATGCGTTCGATAACACGGCTGTTCTCATTTTTGTTCTCCTGAGACATGGTTCGGACTCCACGATTTAGCTACTTTCTTATTCCAGTCTCCCGCTTTTTAAGTAGTAGCACGTGCGATTGGTTGTGCCTCCGACATCGCATATGAGCAGATGCCTGAGCGCCTCTTGAATATAGCTGCATATATCTATATTAGAGTGTACAAATGCAGTTTATTATGTTTAACACCACTAGTGTATAGCTTGCTAGCTCCTTCGAAGCTTCCAATTTGTTATGGCCGGCGTGTAAGATAACAAAGGAATTCCCTCCTAGATCATTTAAGCTGATATCTGCCGCTATGGGCAGCTACGAATTACTATCCCGACTTTTTTGAGCAATGGTCCAAGAAGCCGTATGACACTGAACCGATGAGAAAGATTCAGTAGTTTTATCGCTCTATGCGCAATCTAAATTTATGGTTCTACACGACACAGATTTTGTGTAGTTTGCTGCATAGTACTGTCGAATTGCTTTTTGTCAATAATGATTGTACTACATGCACCTCCACTTGGCAGAGTTATTTAGTGCCACTTATAGTTTATTAAGAAGACACAAATGGTGGATAGCTCGTAGTACTTGCTTTCAAAATAAAAAAATACGGTTTTCCTGTGTTTTTAAGCTTTGGTATGACGCAGTTTAATCTATAAAGATTCGGATTTTGGTTTTGGCTTTTTCTAGAGTTGAACGCGACAAGGTTTTAGGTCATTATGGAAACAATACTATTAAGTTTTTCTATCGGGAAACGTACGTTTTTGAGCCAAGTATGTCGAACGGAAGCATACATGATAAAATTACAACCGTGAACTACGCCGCCATGGCTTATTTTGATCCTGAGGGCAATTCTCGCGTTTCGGTCTGGCTTCTCCACAAGAAAACGCTCTTCATAAAGACCACCGTCGACGAGTATTTCTTTAGCGGGTAAGTTTCTGGCTCTTTATTTTTCGTACAATAGCAAGGCCCCTGTTGACGCTTGTAGTATGTCCGCAATAAATACGCTCTCGTTGAAGAACAAATACAAAGGCCTCTTACGTGGTGTCTCGTGTACGAACAATTTCAAAGCCAAATAAAGCAAAAATTAATGTGCACTTGGACGATTCTAGAGAGAACTATGAAAAAACACCATTTGTCGATGCGCAACAGTTGTTAGTGAGATTAAAGTGAGCTTTGCCAAAAACAATGCATGGATTTGCCATAAGTAACTCATAGATAATAATAAATGTATCGTTTTACTGCATTGCGGCAGCTACGCCGATCCAGAGGTGGCCAACAACCCCAATAGGGTTTTGCCATCTACTGCCGGCAGGTACGCATTTTTCACAGGTTACAACGATACATCGGGATACTTCATCGAGCTGGTGTATAGTGATACAAAAAGGGTCAACTACATGATTGATCTATCTAATTGGGAGTAAGTAAACCTGGATTACCATTCTAAGTAATATTTAGTATTAAATAACGTCATTAAAGACAAAAAAATGCTTTATGTTAGAAATATTTCGTCTGGATAAGTTTGCCGTTTGGTGCAATTCTCAGTTGTGTGTTGATATTATAGGTCGGCGTGCTAATATGAAATATTTTCTAAAATCATACTAAAATGTCTTTATTCTTTTATCGTCACTAGGACATTTTTCCAAAATGATATTGTCTTTATTGTTTTCTCTCCACTAGGAAAATTTTCAGAACTGATAACACTAGGTAAATTGTCATGGCGCTATAAGTGCAAATGCAGCTGTTTAGTTCTGCTAGCCTTTTCAGCACAAAATATAAGCGAACAATAGTTGTCATATTCATTCGTTTTGAAATTTGATTTATGAAACAGCCTAACACTGTGGATATTGTCTATTTTTAGCTCTCCTAGCGGATATGAAAAACGCTGTAATAAATTGGAGGGTACAGGTAGGTCATCTACAAGCACATTCTTATACCCAAATACCTAGTACTCATCCTGACTATACCTGTAACAATTGCAAATGGCAATCAATAGATTAAAACCATGCAAAAGCGGCACATACTGAGTGCAAAATTACAGTTATTATGGTCTTTAGTTTGCTTTAGACAGTCATGTGTGCGCTTATGGTACTATGTTCAGTACCTAGGAAGGTAGACGTACAGTAGGAAAAGCACACTCATACCTTTTACAATGACTGTACACAGCAGTAAACGAGTTTACGTAAACCTAGGCGTTGCTTTATTAATGTTATTCTTTCTGCAGATAGTGATTTCTTTCCAGCGTTTGAAACGCCACCAAGGAACGTTAGTATATGTCTTGTTCACCTTTATAAGCCGTGGCGTCTGCATTTTGAAAAACGGTTCGTGCTCAAGCATGAGCAAATCGCTCGCTTTCGAGGAGGCAGCGACCTGTTCAATGAGACCGGAGACCCCGAAATGGATAAGTACGATTTGCATGCACCCATGATGACTCTTTTTTTCTAGCCAAATGGATAAAGCTTAACTCAACGTAGATTCAAATGCGTGTCAGTTTATACTCAGTCATTTTGAAAGATGAAAATTGACTCAGTTACCACAGCGACTGCACCTGATCTCCTTTAGGTGCCTTTGCGCAAATCCAACGCACATTAAGGGGACATTCGATGTAAGCGTGCGGAATATGTACCGCGACCTTACGGTACCAGTTGTATTGAGTCGGCCTCATTTCCTTAACGGAGACCCATCTCTGCAAAATTCTGTCAGTGGATTACACCCCGACGCGAAAAAACACTCCTCCTATATTGACATCCATGCGGTGAGTTTTGTCATGCGTTCTTGTAGTTGAGAACAAACAATAATTATGCGATGTGTACATTTACTTTTGTTTTCATTTGTTTAATTTTGACGCGAACCAGCTCTTTGTTGCACAAGCTGAGTCATAGATAGTCTCTGTGATTACCAGTTTTTGTAGGTACACGCGTGAGCGTTTCATTTCTACCATGTGCTGCCATTGTTCCGCAGTTTAGACATTTGATTAACAACTTTATTCGTATTATAACACATTTGTATGCATAGCAATCATGCTTTGTTTTATTAGTGCTTTATTCTTACAAATGTGACGAGTAATCGTTATTTATTATTATTATTATTATTATTATTATTATTATTATTATTATTATTATTATTATTATTATTATTATTATTTTTAAATGAGAACTAAAGCATGGTTTAATGCAGTTCCTTTAATAAACCACGATTTGAATCTTGATTCTTACCACTAATGGTTAATTTCGCGTCAGCCCATGGCGCCTATAACTGAAGCCGCGTTTCAAACAAACAGCCAAATGCATGCCCTGCATCAGAAGCAGCGTTTTGCGTCAGTCGCCAGTATTATCTCCATACGTTTTGCGATTAACCAAAAAAATCACAAACTTGACGGTATCGACACTCATCGGACCAAGTAGAGCAATAGGCATGGTGTCGTGGTTTTTAACAGCTCGGGATACTTTTATTTTGCGTATGTTTTGGACAGTTACACCCTAGGCTTTTGCCTTTTTACACCAATAGATGTAAGGTAAAAAAAATTAGTACCTTTTTATTCACACTTTTTCGGGGTAAGTTCATAAAGGTTACACACCTCAATTTAGAGCTGGCACATCATCGTCTAACAAATCTTTCATTCAACCGCGGCGCCGCGTCTGTGTCACCAATTTTTTTTGTATTGATGCAAAATATGTATTTATTACACAATCCGGTTAACCCTGCCAAATTAACACATGAGGGCATCAAACCCGAGGCCGCATGTTTACGTTAAACTACAACTGATAGTCTCTGTAGTGAAAATTCCGCCCACTTTTCATCATCCTCACTTTCTGTCTCCTCCAAGTTCTCTCAAGAATGTTAATATCGATTCACTCATAACCCCAACGTTCCTATAGCAACTGGCAGTACTATAAAATATGTTTCTAGTTTGGGACGGCTCCAGCGTGTCCTACACGGTTGCGTCCCACACAAGGACCCTTCCAGGGAAGATTATGTAGACCAACCAAGGCACATTAGCGAACTTCGGAGCTTTTGAAATAATTTCCTTGAGAGCGGCCCGGCGCAAATGCCTCCCGCAGCTTTTAGAACAGCTAGGGTCATGTTGTCCCGTCGGCGATACGGGTTTGTTGAACAAAAAGCATAAGACGCACGTCGACACCCCTAACCGCAGGCCAGCAACGATGCGTAGTGTTGTATTCTCCAGCATCATTCTCAGCTGCGGTACGGAAATAACCTGGTTGAAGGGATAACTGGTAATATATTGGCGCTTGATTTGCCTGTTGTATGCGCGCCTTGCTAGGCGTATCGGCCGTTCCGCTCAGAAGTTGCTTCAGAGTTGTCTTGACTATGACGGCCACTTACTAATGGCAGTGTGTCATCAAGCAATACGCGGTGACGGGCGGCAAACTCATTCGTCTTGGTATGCATAAGTCGTTCTGCAAAGTAAATCGTTCTGGTTTAGAAGATAGAGGCGTTGTTGTTGTTGTTTTGCTGTCGTCATCTCTACTGCAGTCGTTGCTATTAAGCTCAGCTGCTGTAGCGCTGCACTTAACAGCGGAAAGGCTACCCTTGCAGTTCTCTCCGGTGGCGCAAGCACGGATCGGCTTTGTTGAGACACCGCCGTCCGTTAACAGTGCCTCTTCGTCCTCCGCGTGTTGCGTATTTCGTTTGTCCTTTTAACGCTAAGATTCTGTTAAGTGTGGACTTTGAACACCCTTCGATAATATCGCGGAGTGCAAATTGCTACCGTTTCATTACGGGCGACCCTTCTTAGAGCTCCCCCAGAGAGGGATACCCACGGTTTCACGAGGTTGCACTGTACACAGTTCCTTCATCAAGACCAAGTTGGGTTGCTGTAATTCATAGCATCCGTAACACAAGCTGTGTACCCTTAAGAAGTACGAGCTCTAAGTAACTAGGGATATTCACCCCTTGTTATAAATGACTAGTTCTTCCGTTATAAAAAGGAACTCATTTTCAAGCAAATCCCTCCCACATCTAATTGAGTCACATGGGCCTCTTAGTTAATCGCATCCTCTAACGTTGATTTATTTATCATACCAGCAAAAATATATTACTACAGCTATACTGTTAGAGACACATCATATTTTAATTTAAATATTTCTTGAAAATTAGTCCACCAAACATTTAATAGTACGCCCGCGATTTGTCTTTCTAGAGATCCGGCATAACGATTGACAAGAGAATACGGGCTCAGACTAATCTAAAACTAATACCTCTGAAAACAGAAAAAGTTCCGAAAATCATATTTCCTATATTTTGGATCGAAATGGTGAGTGCTACCTAAAGTAATATATAGTTAAAAAATGTTTTATGTTTAAAGTTTACAATTTAGGTTTCATCATTTCAATATCTTTGTATAACATTGTACATATTATGTGAATATATTTATTGTAACATTATGTTTATTATATACGTACGTATAAACGCATTTACAAGACAGTATAAATCGACGTTGTTATATACTTATTAAATATTACAATCTTTATAAAATATAGGACACAAAAAACTACGTTATTCTTTAAAATTCTGCTGTTTGCCCTACAAAGAGAAGATAGAGCTTATCAACATGCCATGAAGAGATTTTCCGTTGAGGGAATAACAGGTCCATCACAAATCTAGCCGAGAAATTCTGGCTAGATGCTCTATAGTATTTGCCGGCGCACTTAAGTGCTAAATCATTTATGTTTCTATTTAAACGCTGTCATGGAAGAAATGTTATGAAAGGGAGATTTAATTTTTGATCAAGCATTTTTGTACTGGGCATATGTTTTTATTTTTATATGAAGTTTAATCGTAATAGACAAACCGAATTACGTTATTATAGTATGTTTCAATAAACGTTGTCGTATTTGCAGTATATGCACATGTGTTACCCAAACTGATACATGGTGAATAAATATTTTGTATTTAAAGTTTATTATTTAAATTTCGTCACTGTAACATCCATGCATATTAATAAACAGTTTAGAGCAGTGCCATAAAGAGCGTAATTGTTCGTTTAAACGAACAATTACGCTCTTTATGGCACTGCTATGATATTTGCAGACGCAAAGTGTCAGAAAGTAAAAGCTAATTACTGTGAAGGTAGTAATAAAAGTTTTACATCAAACCGAGTTAAAAAGGATATTCTCGTATACTCAGTATATACGCTGTGCAATTGTTCGTCATTTTAGTACAGTAGAAATGAAGCGTGCATATATAGATTTTCTGTGTCCTTATAAATTGATGTGGAAATTAACCTGACGCACAGCTTTGTTATCAACGAGACCTATATATACTGGGTGACCCAAAATAACTGAGAAAGCGATACAGGTAATTGTAGAGCCCGTTAAAGCAAATATTTTTGGAGGAAGAAGCCATGGACCAAAAAAAGATCTCGGAGAAGTTTTGTTTCGAGTGAAATTATTTAGCACCAGTTATGACCAGGTCTGAAAAGATTGTGTCTGGCCATATGGATATGGCATATCTTGCCACTCGCTACAGTGCTCATCATCTATAAGCTACCGTAAATTGAGCAGTTTATTTTTGTCCGTTAGTGGACAAGCAACAGCAGGCATTATCTTAATCAAACTGCATAAATACGAATGATTATGCGATTTAATTAAGCTCTCGTTTATGCATACGTTGGTACAAGTGTGGCGAGCCGTCGCTTTTTGCATACTATGAATGAAATAAATAAGATGATGATATGTGAGTGCCGGATAAATATTTTAGTGTCCCTTTTTGGCAGCTTTTTATTTGAACACTAACTAACTAAATGTATGCACGGCTTTGGTGGCAATGTCGGAATACTGGACAAAGGCCATAGCATGACTTTTGGCCAATTAACAAATGCTGTAGCTTCTCGCAATAGTCTGTGACTTTACGTAGAGTGACGGTTAGTCATCCGAAAGGTCACGTCTGGCCATCTAACACAACCACGTATAAGAAGGTACATCGTCGTCTCGGTACAATTACGTTGCATTAACAAGTGTTGTGAGTAATCAATTTGCTTAACAGGAAAACTACACGCACGATTTTAACTTTGTCGGCCTTTCTTTTGTTCTGTTCGATTAAGTTAAAAAGGCGGCCCATCTCTGAAATATGTATAATATATTTAAGTGTTAGAGCTGTATGCTGTATTTGGTGACCGCGAAATGGAACTAGATCCTTATTAAACTCAGAAAGCGATTCATTATGAATGTGTTTTAGGCGTATTTACCTTCAGACAGAGATTACCTGCTGGATATGCTACAGAAGCCAAACAGTGTCTGTTGGGCAGCACTGGCCACCTGTTTATCTTGTCTTGCCACGTGTGCCCTTCTCGCAGGCCTTCTTTTTTAAGCACCAGGATCATCTGCAATCATAAAAAGATGTCGGCGTGGATTTCGTCTATTTACGGTAAGAACAAGATCAGTAGTTATACTCAAGTTGCCACATACACTGCATATACGATTCTTTCTGCAAGCGGCCTTTTGTAACATCTAATAATATTGTCCACAGATTATTATGCTTAAGAGTATTATTGAGAATACAATTTATTCGCATGGTAAGATTAGATACCAATTTAGTTCCCGGGGCAAATGAGTTCACATAACCATGATCTGTTCTTTATTAAATAGTGGTCTCTTAGGTTTATCAATTTGCAAAATATAATTAATAGGCGTTATAGGGGACAGTTTTTAGAATGGAACTTAGTATTCGATTTCATGAGAGGCAGCTCGATACAATGATACTATTGGGCATGCTAAGAGTATATTTAAATTGAAGAAAGCGGCGATTTTAATATGCTATGCTCGGATATTCGCTTTATACTTTACACTTTGCATATTCGAACATCACGGTAGCAGACGACAGCAGCTGGATGGAAGAGAAGACAAAGCGGGCAGGAGACTGATACAATCAGCAGAGCCAAGCGGAGACTTTTCTTAAAATATATAATTGAGTAGAAGAAATAAGGATAGATGGAGAGAAAACGTACAGTATTTGAAGTGATCAGAATTTGGTAGAAACGAGCCGGGACAAATAGTTATACAAAAGGGATGGATGGATAAATACAAATGGGCGCAGAAAGTAGAATACATAAAGTGGTGACTCTTAATGGCAAGTGGAGAAAAGTTTCTAGACCAGATGCATAGGAACACTAAAGACGCATATGATAATTGCTGTAAGATGGGGAAGGGGTATAAAGAGGAGGCGGACGAGGGTGGTGGAGTGATCAAATAAATGGGGCTATATTGGAGCGGAAAACGTAAATTAGTGAGCATGAAAAGGTAACGGGGAAGAACGCCGACAAGTCAGAAACGTATTAAGCTCAATTAAAAGAAGCCAAAAATAAAGCTTAAATGTTGATATAAGATGCGTTTAATATGGAGACGAGAGAGAATTTAACATTTTGGGGGCTCCCAGGAGGACACCAAGTCAAACAGCTTTGGAACTACGACAGATATAAAAAAACAAAAATGACAATAAGAAGTAATATTGAACATACACAATATAAAAATGGACATCGCATTACATGCTTTGTTTTTCACGGCTGGCATAAGCAGTGTAGAACTGGCAAGAACTATCACGGAGTTGACGATCACAGCAGATAAGATCGAAGGCGTATTAATGAAAATTAATTCAAAAACGGAATTTTGGTAGGAATCGTTCAGGTTCTGGGAAGGGAGGACGTGTATTACCTCACAAAGCAATTTGATCATGTAACAGGCTCCCAGAGGGTTGGCGCAAAGGACGAGTTTCCTCTTGCTAAGGAGACGGTAGATAATGACACTTTACAAACTGGACGTTCAATTACAATTGCGCCTATAATATACTGAATATTTATGCAAATATTCTAGAGAAAAATATGATAATGGTTGTGCAGACTCAATAAAGGATGATCATATTTTAGACCTCAAAAAAGCATATGATATGCTGTAGGAAACAAAGTAGTACCAAACGTTGTTGGAAGAGGGCTTTGAGAGAAGCTAGGTGGAGTTACTCGAAGAAATTTACAGGAATAACATTGCTCGAAAAATCATAGCAGCTGGTGGACAACCCAGAGAGTTTATACTCGCTTAGGGGGTCAGGCAAGGGTGTCCGTTGTCATTGGTGATTTTTTAATGTATGTAGAGAAAATATCGCGAATGATTTATTGCACAGTTGTAAGATTACAGATAGTGAAACAGGTGTGTATATCAAGACACCAGTGCTGCTTATTGCTGACGGTATGGTAGTGTTACGGCGGGGCACTAGCGAAGTTCAACAAATATTGAATGCATGTCGGGAAACAGCGGGAGACTGGACATGGTTTTTAATAAAAGAATGGTCAAGTTCTGCTTAATGGGGTTAGGAGGGAAAGGAAGCTTGTATTACAGGGAGGACATTTGACTATCTAACTTAGTACAGGTACGTTGGGGCCACAATGACCACAGGGGATGATTGTTTAGAGGAGGACGATTTATTACGGATGGAGAAGGCTGAAAGAGAAAGAAGTGCTATAAGATGGTTCAAGACAGAGTGGGCTACTGGCATATGCCAGGGCAGGGATGCTGGATGCAAGGATACAAAAAGTTTAACATTGGAATAGGAAAAGTACAGCATGTCGAGCTTGTAGGTTACGGAATGAGTCAACTGAACATATTGTAGATGAATGTATAACTTTCGGGGGGAGCCGAGATATAGACCTGTCGAAAGTTCTAGCCTTTGGACCAAATGCTAGAAAGAACCAGGTTCCAATGGAAATATATATACAATTAAATCACAACATTCGTGCATAGGTTCGGGTTGCTCTCCAAGGAAATAGGGACATTACAATTTCTTTTACCGCTATGCATTTTGGTTTGTAGCAAACCTTAGAACGCGTATGCGAATGTCTACAGTTGAACAATGGACAACATAATTCTTCATTTTATATGATCTTTTGTATAATATATATATATAAGCATTGACAGACCTCTATTTTTACGCAGATACTCCGCGCTCAGACCATAGAAATGGAATGCATGGCCTGGCTTTTTGTTAAGAAACGTAAAAAAGATCAATGCAAGGAACTAATCGTTGACTAAAATATTTCGCAACCTCAGAAACAGTTATTATTACATCACTGGAGAAACGGATGAAAACGTGACGCTGCTCAAAGAGCAGTTCTATCCGTGCATTGTCTCACAATGTCGGTGTCACGTATAACGCTTCTCGCACTTATTTTATCTTTTGCTCGTTTACCAGATCAGGGCTTACCAGGCCCTCGAGGAATGCGACCCATGTGAATGCTGGGGTCCATGAGGTTTATGATAACTTTGCGCGAAATTATACTACTGTTTCTAACTAGCTCACAAAGTTTAAAAGGTTTACATGAGCACTAAAGATGAACCGCGCTCGGGAGACGTTTGGATAGTGACCATTCTAGTCTGCACTAGGTACTCATAAGCAAAGTTTGCTTACGAACAAAAATTGCGTAGCCAACTGTCTTGAGATCGGTAAAACGATCACAGGAGAATGCAGAACTTTTACACCGCTTGCCGCAAGAACTTACTAAGAAACGACAAGTGTTGAAAAATAAGGTTGAGAACCCTGTAGAATAGCCTCGATGGAAAGCCTTTTTCAACAATGAAGAGAAAAAGGCTGCTATCAGATACCTGAAACAGTGGTCGGAGAAACATATTGAGCTTCTCGGGGAGCATAGCAAAAAAGGAACTTCTTGGTTTTTATTCCAAAACATTTTAAGCTGACTAGTACTGTCCTCTCTTTCTCTCTCATGATTCGTAACGTAAACAATGTACATGTAACCAAATGCAGCACGCTTGCAGTAATCAACACTTTATTAACGCAACCGACACATTCATTATATGTTATGTTTATTTTCTAACGTGTTTTTTTGTTCTTTTACTTTAAAGAGCTTCCTGTATTCTCAGTTTCGGCAAAGGATTGCTCCGTACGGTGCTCAAGCAACTATGTTTGCTTCGGACAAATAATTTGTAATTGGCAGATGATTGGATCATCGCAGAACATTGGAACTTAACAATATATCTTTTTAGCTTATTTCAAAAGGATATACTGATGGAGTATGTGCCTTAAAACCACATCACGAAGTTGATTGCAAATCAAATAAAGGATATGTATCAACAGAGAGGGAATTTTATCAAGTTTAGACCGTTCACTACTTTTTTTTGTTTTGTTCTGGGAGGTTTCGGTAATGCATGATGCACATGCGCCACTAGCAGCCTGCGTGACTAGTGTGAGACTCGCAAACCCACTAAACCCGGATTCCTCCTCACCCCCCAGGCTCGGTATTACTTTGGCATTACATCGAAGCCGTGGGAGAGGCGTCCCTGCCGTTCTCCTTCAATCAGCTCTATCCCTGACTATCATCCCGCATGTCTACCTGCGGTTGGATAGGGGGATGCCATTTTGTAATCCGTCCTGTGAGGGTGCGTCGAGACCATGAGGGCCTGGCTGCTCCCCACCCCCTCCCCCCTCCCTCGGCTCCTCGTCTCGACCACTCTCCCGAGAGACCCGCTCAAACCTCTCCCGCCTGGCCGTTTCCTTGGCTGTCTTGAGTGTCAAAACAGCGTCGAACAAGTTCGTCGCCTCCCTCCATGCCTCCGCCGAAGTCATCATATGGGAGACCACCTCCTTGATGGGTCGGCCTCTCACAGCGGTTGGTGCTGCGTCCCGTGCTTCCCTGAGAGCATCACACCGCAGAACAGTATGCTCTACGTTGTCCATTTCTCCAGAGTCGCACAGTATGCAGATATCGCTGATGGCCTTCTTGATCCTTGACAGGTAGCTCCGGAACTGGCCGTGTCCAGACCGACCGTTCACTACCTGGACACTGCGGGCTGTATGAGTCTGCAGCACTGCCGCAACTCAAAGACCTCAAATTCCCTGAGCTAGACACCCACCAAGACTAATTGGTCCGTTCCTTTCAGTTAGCTGAAACATTTCTTGTATAAAGTATTGTCGCCTTCTAGAAGCATTCAATGAATCAAGCGCCAAATGGCTACCTCGTGGTTCTTCAATAATTCTAAGGAGCAGGCGCGACTGAAAGCCGCGATCGATCCGATGAGCGGCAAATGGCTGCAGGCCATTCCCTCGCCGCAGCTGGGAACGATGCTGGACAATACAACACTCCGCATCGTTTCTGGCCTGCGGCTAGGCGTGGCCGTATGCGCGCCTTGTGCTTGCTCCCTTTGCGACACACCGGGGTCGCCGAGGGGAGAGCATGCATTCCGCTAACGTGCCCTGCTGCAAAGAGCCAGTCGGGATGACCTTTTTTTTTTTTTTTAAGAGGACTAACTGGAAAATGCGGTTGCACACACGGACACCACTGCAGGGAGTCCCTGCAAGTGTGGGCCGGTACTGTGGGGCTCCAACCCTCTAAAAAACAGTCATGTCCCCGTCCCCCAACTGACCGGGAACTGCTTGCGCATGCATCAAACAGTCAGAGGGGGCGAGTCTTCTTACTCCTGGCGAAAGTTGTCCCTGGGAGCTGCAGGGAATCGCAAAAGTCGCAGCTTGTTGGCCGATGTCTTAGCTTGTAAAATCTTGTTAAAAACCGCTGTTGTCAAGTTCCAGTGTTCCAGGGATTCTGTCATCTTCAGAACGACGTCGCGTAGATTAAAAATGTGCGTATTCATTAAAGTCCTCAAGGGGTGACGCTGTTCCGCCCATGCGGGACACGCCAGAGCTGTGTGCTCTGGGAGTGTCCTCGAGTCCATTGCCGCAGTGGACGCACATGGGGCTGGGGGCCTTCCCGATCCTGAATAGGTACGACTGAAAGTCGCCGTGCCCCGTCAACATCTGGGTAGTGTGGAAGGTGAGCTCCCCACCGGGCCGGTACAGCCAGTCCTTGATGTTAGGGACCAGCTTGCGGAGACTGGCACCTGGGTCCCCCTCCGCCAGGCCATCCCACTCCTCCTGCCATACTCCACCCCACTCCTCCTGCCATAGCTGCAGTGTGTGTTGCCGTGCCTCTTCCTTCTTAAGGCTCTGGTCGCCCCACAGGCGGCGGCGCTCTTCTGCCTTCAGGTCCCATGGGATAGTGCCCGCGAGCACGAGCGCCGCCGCTGTGCTAACCGTGCGGTACGCCATGATGACCCTAAGGGCTCCGACCCGTTGAGCCCGCCGTAGGCGGGTTCTATTTGCCTTAGTCTTCAGAGCGTTGGTAGGCCAGGCCGGAGCCCCGTATAAGGCGACTGACTCGGCCACGGACATAATAATCCTTCTTCTTGTTTGTTTAGGGCCGTATGTGTTTGGCATGAGGCGCGCGAAACTATTGGCGATCTTCAATGCCCTTTCTGACGCCCGCCGTAGGTGTTCAGTACCCCGGAGGCCCCGGTCCAGGAAGACCCCGAGGTACTTTGTAGTATTGACTACAGCAATCTCCTGGTCCTCCAGGACAAGGCGCGGCGGGGGCAAGCCTCTCCGACCCACCAGGAGAATAGCTTCGCTTTTAGCGGGGGCCAGGGTAAGCCCCGTTATTTGCATCCAGTGCGCTATGTCAAAGAGGGCTTCATTCGCACGCGCCTCAAGCTGGCCCATTGTCCGGGCCTGGACGGTGAGGACCAGGTCGTCAGCGTAGGCGAGGAGTTCGACTCCGAGTGGGAGATCCCCCAGCCGCAGCACGTCATCGTACGTGATGTTCCATAGCAGGGGGCCTAGTATTGAGCCCTGGGGCACCCCTGCGGTCATGTTAAAAGTTTGGTCGTGTGAGTGGATAATCCTGTCGTGTAGGTAGTCCGATAAAATCCGTCTTAAGTAAAAGGGCACCCTTTTCCTGTGGAGAGTATCGAGGATGACTCTCCACGGGAGGCTATTAAAAGCGTTCTTCACGTCCAGTAGTATTGCTAAAAATAGATCTCGGCGTCCGGGCGGGGAGTCGCGAATGCTTTCGGCCTTTAGTTGGATTTTCTTTATCGCTGCAATGGTGGAGCGACCTTTACGAAACCCATATTGGGCCTCGGAAAGGAGGCCGTTCTCCTCCGCGAACTCTCGGAGTCGTGCCTCTACGATGGACTCGAAGGCCTTGGCCAGGGAGCCGAGAAGGCATATGGGTCGGTTTGAGCCGGGGCCCTTAGGTATTAGCACGAGGTCCGCGGCCTTCCATGCGGTAGGGAACAAGCCCGTTCGAAGCATCTCCGTCGCCGCGGCGGCCACCGCCTCTGGGTATTCCTTCAGCAGGAGCTTAACTGCAAGGACGGGGATCCCGTCTGGGCCCGGTGCCTTTCCCGGCTTGAGGCGTTCCCCCGCTGCGAGAACTTCGTGCGGGGTTACCTCTGGTATGCTGTCCTCAGACCCCCCTGTGTCTTCTAAGTACGGGGTTCGGTCAAAGGGCGGGTGCCGCGGGAAGAGTGCCATAACTGCTTCCCGGGTTTCCTCCGACGTCAGCTCCACCCTTCGTTTGAAGGGAGAAAACCCCGCACCATCTTATACGGGCGGCCCCATGGGTCGTCCTCCAGCTCTTCGAGACACGCTCTCCAGGAGCGTTCCTTGCTCCTGGAGATTTTCCTACGCAGGCAGGCTCGCAGCCTTTTATATTCCGCGCCGTATTGCAGGGCAGTTTGCCCCTCAGGCGCGGCTCGCCGAGCGCGGGTGAGGAGACGCCGTGCCCGGATGCACCTTTTCCTGAGGCCACCTATTTCGCTCGTCCACTAGTGCCTCGGGATCCTTCGATGCAACCGGTGTGCTCCGCGGCCCGTGGCGACTCTACCGACGGCCTTGAGGAGGTTTTGGAGGCCCGCGGGTGTTGTTGGCATCCCGTCCTGGTTGATAAGGGTCCTAAGGGACTCCCGGATCTCGTTGACCCCCTGGCGCCTGGTTGTAGGACGAAGCGTTGTGGGCGGTCCCTCGCGGGAGATGGTCACGTGAAACTCATGTATATGATGGTCACTTAGAGATTCCTCGTCTAGTAAAACCTTCCAGTTTAAAATCCTATGTGCTTCCGTTCTTCTTGTTATTGTAAGATCGATGCACGAGGTGTGCCCAGCTCTGTGGAAGGTGGGCGTACCCGTGTTAAGAACAACTAGGTCCTCCGCAGCCAGCCACTCGAGGACGGCGTGTCCTCTTCGGTTGGTGGCCGTAGAGCCCCATGTAGTAGAAGCTGCATTAAAATCTCCGGTTAAGACTAGAAGTGGCACGTCGTTTCGGTTAAAAGACTCTGTCAAGTTGTCTAAGAACCTATGAAAGTCTTCGAGAGGGGCGTTGGGACTGCAGTAGCAGGAATAAAACCGCCCAACGCCCGTTAGATCCACCCAATTAAAACCGTACCCGCTGCCGTGTCCGGAAACCCGGAGGCGACAGCGGTTGTCTAGTAAAATGCTTGTCAAATTGTTTGTTTCTGTAAAAAGGTCCGGGGTGCCGTTTTTCGTCCACCGGACGTTGGGCTCACTGAGAAGTAGCAGATCTGCCCCAGACCTGCTACTAATTTTCTGGAGCATGTTGTGGGCACTCATGCTCCGGTTGCAGTTCAGCTGTAATGCTTTAAGAGTAGTTGTCATATACGTTGTTTAAGATTCGCCCGTGTTTGACTGCTTTGTGGATCGGGAGTCTATGAGAGGAGATGGTTGCCCCCTCTTTCGACTCCTTTGCGTTACCAGGGTGAACCCGTCCTGGTCCTGAGCGCCTCTGGGGTGGTCTCCCACTGTGGGGAGCACCGTGCTTTGGTCGGGCGCAGACCCTGTCGAGGGGGGCGGCAGCCTGCCTCGGTTGCCAGACTGGTTGCCGCCGCGGCGAAGCTCTGCAAGTTGGGCTCTGTACGTAGGGCAAGCAGCGGCGTTGGCCGCGTGCCCCTCCTCGCCGCAATTGTAGCATTTGGCGTTTTGAGTGCATTCCCTCGACAGGTGCCCCAGTACCCCGCATTTGTGGCAGCGCCTGGAGGTCGCCGCTTCAAATGTGCACAAAGTGGTTGTGTGCCCTACTCGCTGGCACTTCTGGCACGTGGGGACGGTGATCCATTCCACAATGGGGCAGGATAGCCATCCCAGTTGGACCCGCTTCAGGTCCAGCGCTCGACGGGCATCGGGCGGCGCCACACGGACGAGCGCCGACCATCTTCCGGTAGCCCCCTTTCGAGGGGGGTCCACCATTAGTGGCCCGTCAAATCGAGTTCCTCTGCGGAGCGCCTCCTCGACTTCCTTTGCCGTTGTCCCCTCCATGATGTCTCTGACAATCAGACGCTTGAGGGAGGACCGATCGAGGCTCGCCTCGCCCTCCCCGGCCGCCTGAAGGGCACCGAGGAATGCGCTGGCCCCTCCTGGCGCCGCCTCCGTCACTACAAGTCTCACGTCCCCGCTGGGAAGGTGTTGTGCCCGTTTGACCGAGACCTTGTAGGAGCCGGGGTTCACCTTGGCCCTAAGATCCCTAATGGTCTCTGCGTAGGTCTTCCCTTCCTTCTTTTTAAGTAGAACGGTAGTCGTTAGCGTGGACGTGGGACTTTTTGAAGCCTCGGCAACCCGTTTTCCAGCTACGGGGGTAACTGCTAGGCGCAGCTCGTGAGTGCGGGCTAGGCACTCGAGAAGCTTGTCGACTCCCGTCCGCTCTCCCTCGCTGGTCATGTAGCAAGGGATCGCCGGTAGGTCTTCTGAGCGGCCCATGAGGGCCTTCGCCTTTATTAGTACTTGCTCCAGGAGAATCTTGTGGTAGAGCAGCGTCGCGTCTTTGGGGAGCCGAAGTGCCACCAGCGCCCTGGTAGTCGGCTCCCCGTCGTCTCCCGACTCCGTTATTCGGCGGGACAGTACCACGCCTGCCTTGCTTCCGGCTTCCCCGGCAATGCCCTGGAACTGGCAGGTCATGTTCCTTCAAGTGGCACTGTCGGATGCGTCCCCCTCCCTGGCCACAAGCACCCGGAGGGGACTATCCCTTGTTATGCTGGCTCCGAGGGTTGTCACCCTCGTGTAGACAGCTGAAGGCCAGTCTTCTGAGAGGAGGCTTTTGAGATCCTCTTCGGTGTCGCAGTCCTCGATCATTTTATTGATCTTTTCCGCCTGCCCTTCCAGGGCAAAGCCTTCTGGGGTGCATTGGCATCCTAAGTCCGTTGTATTGTTTTCCGTTTGTGTGCCTGTGTCCTTTCTTTCTGGCCTGTTAAGTGCCACTTGAGCCCTCTTTACAGCCGCCCGGAGTTGCTCCGCCAGAATCTTCACGGCCGTATCTAGAGTTTTTCGTCCGCTGACATAGGCGCAGAGCTCTCTTGTCAGTTCCGCGACGTCGGAAAGGCCACCAGGGAGTGCCGTTGAGGGCCCGCCATCCTCCTCTTCGGCGATAGTTTGGGGGGCCACGCGCCCGGGCTTATCTTGGTCCTTTGGGGGCGAACGGAACATCGCCGAAGTAAATAAATAAATAAATTAAATAAATAAATTGAATTAATAAAAGATGGATAAAGTAATAAAAAAAAATCCCGCTGGGATTTGAACTTCGTTCTACTTGATCGAAGTCCGAGGCGTTGCCCCTGCACCGCCGTCTATTTACACTCGCAGAGTGTCTATTACCACCTCTAACCACTGCTTGTGGTGTGTGGCAAATATACACACTAGTATATACACTTCGAGCGCGTTATATACACGAAAGCACCGCGGCAGCACGAACTATGTACACTTGCAGGGTGCATATACAGAATTATATACACTGGCCTAACTGCGCTAGTTAGCTAATGCCACTACTTGTAAACAAGCGAGCCGGTAGCGCCGGTCGTTCTCAAACGTTCGAAATCGAACGCTCGATCTCGCTGCGTAAACTTTGCGTCAAAAAACTGTTTCACGGTGTCTTTTGCAGTTTTTTGAATGTCACGCCGGATTCTTCACCGGGTTAACTTCCAGGTGCGATTGGTCAGCCCACTAAGGGCCTCAGGTTCCCGCACCTTTCAGCTAATGAACACGGAGTAAAACACGACGTGGCCGCACGAATCGAATGCCAGAAGCAGGGGTCGGTATGACCTGGTTCCCTGGTCCTCCGGAAAGGCCCTTGTGTGGGAATTACAGGAATGGAGCCTCGAGATCAGCAGGCGCTGTTGCCAATTTAGCGGAACAGCGCAAAAGTCTGAAGTATCGCGAGTTGGAGGCAACTTTTATAGTACAGCCAATTGCGATAGAAACAATGGAAGTCATGGGCGAAGTAAGTTGTCTGAGAGAAATTGGGAAAAGAGCGGCAAGTGAGAAGGATAAAAAAGGGCGGGAGAATTTCTGCTGCAGAGAATATCCATTGAAGTGCAACGCGGAAATGCGGCCGCGATGATAGGCTCGCTGCCCTCAGGCAGTAGTGGTTTACTGGGCTTGAAATACGTTTGTAATGCAAGTGTACTGCGTATAATATAAATAAATGATTGTTTGATACATTGTATAAACACCGCAAACACTACTAAGGACCAGAGTCAATTTTATCTAGAGAAAACTGCTAGCAAAAAGAGCTGATGTTTCTGTTTGTCGAAAATTTCAAGTGGTGTCTAATATTAGATATAGCAGAACACCAATATTTCGCTGCGCATTCTGCCGGGAGAGGAAATTAGGGGGCGACAAAGTTTCAATACGACCAATATTTCGGATGGTACATTCAACATAAAATAGCTTTATGCAGCAAGTGGAGCCAATGTACTTGCTATACTTCATTTACAGAGCCTAAACCAAGAACCGGTGCTGATTGTTACACTTTAGGTTGTGAAGGTATTAAAAACCTTTCAATATTAATTTCACCTATAGGACCTGGTTGTGAGGTATAACAGAAGGTATGAGGGTTTTAGCAGGTAATACAAAGGCTTTGGTAGTCATCGGGCTACAAGCGTGTAGTCCTGCACATTGCGCCTAGAAGGATTTCCCCCTCCTGTATAAAAAAAATATCTGTAGGTGTTGCTCTTTGTGGACAACGACAAACGTGCGCGGAGCTTGTCAATATTAATCTCCACAAAGTTGCTGTTTACAGTTCCAATCGCGCATAATCATAATTCTGGCATAGTTTGCATTTTTATTAATATAAATACGCATTTTGGCAATCGTAACGGCTGCTTCGGCTTTGCGCCGGATGCCGAACCGTGCTTCTGCGTCGCTTCCGTAATAATAGCTATGTAGTAAAAATAAAAAAACATCAACCCTGAAGTAATTAGAGGATACATCAACCGTTATCAGATACGCCACCACCACTTCTTGATGAATTATTTGGAATGAGTTCCCCGCAGATGCGAGATGCATGAGTCACATGAATATTTTTGCTCTTTGGTTAAACTACCAGGTCAAACCGTGCAGGAACCTAGATACTCTGGAATACAGCGGCGCCTTTGTACACAAGACTACCGTGCACAAACAATTCGAATTTAAGAGGTTCTCGGCAGCGATATCTGCCTATTGGATTAACTCATCAGGGCGTTCATGTGGTCTTGACTACTATCCAATTTCTATGCACGACTTGACCAATCAGAAGACTTTACTAGGGTTGTCATCAGACCTATCTTGAAACTGGCGGTCACCTTTTTAGGAGGTTTTGAAAATGCTGGTGTGCATACGTCACAAGCAGCTAGCGTGGCTTGTGTGGTACTCATAAAACTCAATAAAATTATATTATTTTCTAACTTCCAGCCGCGGTATTGCTTTGCCGTTTACTTCGAAACCACGGGAGAGGCTTTTTCGCCAGGGAGGCCAGCTCCCTCACCCTGGGCATCTCGTCTGGACCATTGCATCGTTCGATCCTCTCCCGCCCGGCTTTTTTCAGAGCCCTCCTTAGTGTCAAAATAGCGTCGAACCATTTCGTCATTTCGGTCTTTGCCGTTATCATCATGTAGCCGATGAGCTCCCTGATCGCAGAGAGACCCTTCACGGCGATGGAACCTGCGTCCCGTGATAGCCTTGCAGCTTGCTGCAGAACAATGTGCTCTACGTCGTCTGGCTCGTCACAGCCGCGCGTCACACATATATCACTGTTTGCTTTTTAATTCTCATAATGCAGCTTTGGAACTGAGCGTGTCCGGTCACCACTTGAGTCGTACAGTAGAACAGCTTGCCAATTTGGCAATCGTACCACACTGCGAAGTCCGGTATCAGACTTCTGCCAGCTCGCAATGATGGCACTCCTAAGCATTGTTAGGACCAATTTTTTGTTTAAAAAGCGCTTGCTTCTCTACCCCGCGAGTAGGTTCCATGGTAGCATCCTGGCTAGAACCAGGAGGGCTTGGATCGTTCGTCTACATCGGGACCGCGTACAATACTTTTGATTTGACTTCTGTCGCTAACAAGCTCCTTTTATCTTCCGACACTCCACCGACCTTCGTCAGAATACGCGCAGGGAAACCCCTTTGATTTATCACGCACATATTTCACATGCGCCGATCCCGTGAGTCTTGTATCGAGGATGACCCCGAAGTGCTTCGCCTCCATTCTGATTTCTATAGGGTGGCCCGTCATCATGAGTATAACTTTTCTTGTCCTTGTTTGGCTTGTTAGGTACATTGTCTCTGTATTGTCGGGTGCGAACTTAACATGATAGCTTTTCATCCAAACGAGGAAGACCGGAGCCAAACCAAAGGCTACCACTCGGGCGTAGCAGAGAGCGAGGAGCACCCTCAGGGATAGGGTCAAAGAGGGAAAAACTTTTGCCGACACTCTCTGGGGTGTTAGAGAACATGTCAGGCAGCAGGAAAGCGCCGGGATAACGGTTAGGGGGTAGTAAAAGTAAGGAGGGTGACCTTATCATCAGAAAAGAGGAAAGAAAAAAGGGCGCGGGAGAGAAAACGGCCATTCGGGAATCCACAAAGATGCAGGCCGACTGCCGAGAGCTTAATTAGGGGCAGACCATCGCCCTGTGGGGGTTGACCCTCTCCTGGACGGGGAGCAGGACGAAAGGAAAGTGCAGAAGGCCTTGCAACTTCCGGCCGGCGTTAATATCAGAGCTGCCGAGCCTAGGCTCGAAAGAGCTGACGTTTGGTTACGACGTCCCCGGCGGCGGCAACAGCCATATGCTCCCACAAGACCTTTAAGCTGGGCTCGAGGTGGTGCAGACCTAAGAAGTAGATTAGGCTCCCCAACTGCTACAAGTGTCATAGGCCGGGCCATAAGGCCCAAGACTGCAAACCAGAGAGGTGCCTCCGGTTGCCACAAATGTGGTGGACCTGACCACCTGGTAGCCAGTTGCAATGCAACGACATCAAAGTGTCTGGTCTGCGGGATAGAGGGGCACCGAGCGGATAGGATGTCTTGCCCAGCGGCGGGAGGCCCGAAGGGGCGTCGCCAAAGGACAGGGAGATGGCAACGAGACCCGAATAGAAGCCCAGTTAGAGAAGAAGAGCAATAAAAAGGAATAAAAATAAGGGGGCTAAGAATAAGAAGACAGGGAACGGAAAGGGCGATTGGAACCTAGTAGGTAGGGGCCCTTCATCTGACCAATGTTAAAGATACTTCAGGTAAACCTTTACCGCTGTAGGGCAGCGCATGTTATGCTTAATGAGATAGCACACAGAGAGTCCATGGGCCTCTGCTCTCTGAGCCAAACACAGCGATCGTCAAACGGAAGGCAGACTGGGTATCTGACGCAGAGGCGGATACCGCAATCTGGTGGACGGGTTCCGAGAGAAACCTCGCGATTAAGGGGCGGAAGGCCGCGGGGGTTCTCCTGACTGGAGATTGACCGGGTAGAAGTATTCTATAGCTGCTACTTCTCTCCCAACAGGGAGGAGGGGGAATTCGAGGAATTTCTCGAGGAACTTGCCCAGAGCGCGGGGGCACATGTAGGTAAGAGAGTAGTGATCACCGGGAATTTTAAAGCGGCCAGCATAGCATGGGGTAGCTGGACCACAACTAGAAGGGCACAAACTCTACCGGAGTAGATGGCTGAAAAGAGTCTGATGGAATGACGGAAGGGTTCCCACCTTTTCGAGAAGGAGTCAGACGGCCTTCATTGACCTAACAATTGTCAATGAGGCAACCGTGCCACTGGTGGCAGAGTGGAGGGTGAGGAAGGAGACATGAGTGACTACAGATACATCTGTTTCACCATCAGTACCCCCGAGGGGGTCCTCGCCCCGCTCCCTAGTAAGAGATGGCAAATGCGGAAATAGACGAGGGTTGCAAATAACTAGGAGACACGGTGGGGATGAATACTAAATCATCAACATTCTTTCTACAGCATGCGAAAAAGCTGCTCCCTCACATTACCACGGGAGGCGCCACCCTCCCAACTACTGGTGGAACAAAGATATCGCAGCTGCCCACAGAACTTGCACTAGGCTAAACAAGGTTTACACGAGAACACGCAGTTGGTTAGCGCGAAGAAATCGACGGGAGGGATCTTACGGGGAGATAGAGGCCACAAAGGCTGAATCCCAATTGACGGGGTACACGGCTGCTCGATCGAGACTCCGAGGACTTATCGCCAAAAGTAAAGCCAGAGCGGGAAAAGAGCTGATAGACGCGGTGGAAAGCGACGTATGGGGCCTGCCGTATCAAGTAGGTATGGCCAAACTCCGGAGACCTCCCCTGAAGCTTCTGCCGGATGTGCTGCGGCAGACTGTAATCGGTCTATTTCCGGCACAGCCGCAGAGAGGAAACGAGGGGTTCTCGGTCATTCCGGAAGACATCCCGAAGGTAACGCTGAAGGAGGTCGAACAAGCCCAGAATCGGTTGGCAACCGGCGAAGCGCCCGGCCTAGACGAAGTTCTCCCGGAGGTAACGAGGCTAATGGTCAAAAGGTGGCCTATGGTATTCCAAGACCTTTTTTTCAGACAAGAAATTTTCGAGGCTGTGGAAAAAAGCAAGTCTGGTTCTGATCCCCAAACCCGAAGGGAAGACTGAGCCTTCGGCTTACCGGCCCATATGCTTCATTGACGCCATAGGTAAGATCCTGGAGAACGTTATGGTCAAGAGACTAAACGACGAGATTCAGGAAAATAACGTCCTATCAGATGTCCAGTACGGTTTCCTGAAAGGCAGATCCACATTGAGGGCTTTAAAGAAGGTTCTGAAACGTGCGGGTGAAGAGACTATGAAGACCCCCAAAACAAGGGGATTCGTGCTCCTGATCCTCCTGGATGTCAAAAATGCCTTCAACACAATAAATTGGAAAGTAATTTTGGAGGCGATGAAAAGAAAGAGCTTTTCCCTCTACCTCTGTCTAACGATTTCATCCTACCTGGATGACAGAGGTTTGGTTGCAGGGGGGCAGGAGTACAAGGTTACTGCCGGAGTCCCACAAGACTCGATTCTAAAACCGTTCTAGAATTCTAGGACGAAGGAGCCCTGGAGAGTGACGCGAATAAAGCCCTGTCAATGGCGTCCGCGTGGATGGAGTTCCATCACTTGAAACTGGCGCGCGACAAAACGGAGGCGATGTACCTAACAGGCCGAAAGAGGACGACCGGCATTAACCTCGTGATGGCGGGCCACCCGATAGTAATCAGAAAGAAGGTAAAGTACCTTGGGGTCATGCTAGACACTGGATTGACCGGTGCGGCACACGTGAAGTACGTGACCGAAAAGGCCCAAGGGGTTCCCTTGAACCTGGCGCGGATCACGCCTGGGGTCGGTGGGGTGGCTGAGGAGAAAAGAAGTCTCCTGGCCTCGGTGGCCGACTCAACGGCGCTATAGGCAGTCCCAGTCGGTGGGGGACATGGCGATGCGAACGGCGAAAAATAGGGAAGCACTAAGGTCAGCCCAACACACGCTGGCAATCAGGGTCTCGACCGAAGCTCTCCTGGTGGGGCTAGACAAGATGCTGCCATGGGACCTCCTAGTGGCTGAACAAAGTAAAATGTATCTAGACGAAGGCCTGGATCTCACCAGGGCAAGGAGTTCCACCATTTCGGCCTGGCATGAGGAATGGGCGCAGGTAAGACCCGATGTGACCACAGGGAGCTGAACCAAGAGTCTGATACCGGACCTCAGGGTATGTTATGACCGCCGACACGGGGAGCTTTTCTACTGGACGACTCAGGTTCTGACCGGACACGGCCAGTTCCAGAGCTACAAGTCAAGGATCAAGAAGGTCATCAGCGATCTCTGAGTACTGTGCGATTCTGGAGAGACGGACAACGTGGAGCATACTGCTCTGTGGTGTGATGCTCGTAGGGAAGCACGGAACGCAGCACCAACTGGTGTGAGAGGCCGACCCATCAAGGAGGTGGTCGTCCAAATGATGACTTCGGCGGAGGAATGGAGGGAGGCGACGAACTTGTTCGACGCCGTTTTGACACTCAAGACAAGCACGGAAACGGTCAGGCGGGAGAGGTTTGAGCGGGTCTTTCGGGAGAGTGGTCGAGACAAGGAGCCGAGGGAGGGAGGAGGGGGTGGGGAGCAGCCGGGCCCCCATGGTCTCGACGCACCCTCACAAGACGGATTACAAAATGGCATCTCCCTATCTAACCGCAGGTAGACATGCGGGATGATAGTCAGGGATAGAGCTGACTGAAGGAGAACGGCAGAGACGCCTCTCTTACGGCATTGAAGTAATGCCAAATCAATACCGAGCCTGGGGGGTGGGGAGGAATCCGTGTTTAGTGGGTTTGCAAGTCTCACACTAGTCACGCAGGCTGCTAGTGGCACATGTGCATCATGCATTTCCAAAACCACCCAGAAAAAAGTGAACACATGCACACTCTGCACGTCGGGGAACTCTGACGATGTTGACCATACGGTCTGGTAAACTTAGGTAAGGAAGACAGGGACTTCCAAGTGTGGGCGTTCAATTGTTCTAAACTATTTATATTTTCCGTTAAGCTAATCCCACGGAGCAGCTAGTTTACCCGTGCTGTCGAGAAACAATACTATAAAAGAAAGAATCTCCTGTATCCATCCAAGTGACGCAAGTGACTAGAACACGATTTTTAGCATCTTCAGCCTACGAACTATCAGAGCTTTTTTCCCGCCATCAAGAAGTGGCACGCCTAGTGAGGCGAGGTTGGCCTTAACTGTCGTGATATAGTCAGTAAGAAGGTCGGTTACCAGTTTGACCGAGGAGTCGGATTATTCGGACCAAGGAGTCAGATGGTCCCAACACAAAGAGTTCGCATTTTTGTGGGTTCAAGCATAACCTCACTCTTAAACAAGACGTTTTAGCCCCCTCTTCTATTGAGAAAATGTATTTGCTTGCCGAGTTCTACCAAACGCTAACTTAATAAACATGACGAAGAGGTCGGTGTGGCGGAGGCGAAAGGATGCAGGAAACAGAAAAGAAAAAAATATTGCCAGAAGGGATACGTGGATACGGCCACAAGTGGAGAAGAGAGAGGAAGAGGCTGGGCAGTTCAAGGAAGAATAAAATATGCTAGCGGTCAAGAAACAACAGCAGCAACGGCAGCAACCACTAGAACAATAACAACAAATAAAATGTTTAATAATGTAGAACATAGACTGGTGCTTCATGGGAGACTGGTAGATGTTTTTCAGGCCCGGGATATGAAAGTTTTGTGAATGAGATTGGCACACAGGTACAAGATCTAATAGAATTTTGCAAACGGCGAAAACGTGATGTTGACAGTGTGTTCGCTTCCATCTACTATCGGGGTACGTGCAGGGCAGTCAATAGCAGGAAATGCAGTTGGTCAGGGCAGCAAATTACGAACACTTGTCCCTTGAATACATTTAGTGGCATCGAGAAGAGGAGTTAAGGGCTGACATACGATGCAAGAGAAAAAGCAGGGCAAAAGAAAAGCGCAGGAGCAATGTTCTCTTCGGGCGGGTATATATATATAATATGAGAGGAGGGGGGCAAAGAGGGAAGTGGGAAGATCTACATAAATTACTAAAAATAGAGTCTGTCGATGTCATGATAGGAACGGAAACGTATTTGCGTGGGATGGAAGTGCCGCCGGGTTTAAAGGGATACAATTTGTGTGGTACAAATCAAAATACGGACAATGGGGGGAAAACAGGTTTAGGGAAGTTGGGATAGTAACCAGAGATGCTATTTCGTGCGAAGGAGTTGGGAATGCCAAAAGAAAGAATCTGGTGGTTATAGTGATACACCTAGAATGGACAATGTTGGGCAGTTACGGGATATACAGAGCGCCAAGCAACACGGAAAAAAAGAATGAGCAGCTATTTAAAAGAGACATAAAGCATTGAGGAATATCAAATAAGGGAGGGGTAACATGTCTGGAGACATGCACTGGAATGCACTGAAGGATGTAATCAGAATAGATAAGAGAAAAACATACAATGTTGGAAGTAATCATAATTGGGGTAGAAGTGAGCGGAAGAAAGAAGAACCCAGCGCGTAGTTGTACAAATAAAATGTTGGACAAAATACAAATCGGCACAGAAGTAGAACACATAAAATGCTCTTAGCGGCAAGTGGGAAAAGGCTGGTACGACGATATGCATAGACATATTAAAGGCGCATATGGCAATTGCTGTTAGATAAAGAAGGGAATTTAAAAGGGAGAAGAACGAGGGTGGTAGAATGATCAAATAAATAAAGCAATCATGGAGCAAAAAAGGTGAAGTAAGGAGCATAGAAAAATAATGGGAAGGACGCACACAAGGCAGACGAATATTGGGAAACTTAAAAGGAAGCCAAGAATAAAGCTCAACTGTTAATACAAAATGCAAATAAAAATACAGACGAGAGGGATTTTAATAGGATTTTGGGGGCCCCAATGGCCAGCAAGCAAAACAGTTTTGGGACTATGTCAAACAAGAGAAAACAAGAATGAAAAATAACGTCCAGGATAGAACATACACAACAGATGAAATGGACACCGCGTTACAAGCGCTATTTTTCACGACTAGCGTGAACAGTGAAGAAGGGACAAAAACTAGCACGGAGATTACAACTACAGCAGATGAGATCTAAGGCGTGGTGAAAAATGAACCAAAAAACGGCGTGTGGTCTTGACAGGATTTCGGCAGGAATTATCCTGGCGTTGGGAAAGGAGTACGTGTATTATCTAACGAAGCAATTAAAGAGTGTACTAAGAGGGGGCAGAATTCCGGAGAAGTGGCGCAAAAGAAGAGTTTTTTTCCAAGGAGGGGTAGATAATTACACTTAAAAATTAGGCGACCAATCACAATTACACCTAAAACGTATCGAATATTTACGCAGAAGTTTAAGAGTAGAGTGCAGAGTATTCTTGAGACAAATGAGAAAATAGGAGAATGACAGTGTGGATTTAGGAAGGGGTATAAACTAAATTATCATATTTTCTTAATAGGTCAGATTTTGAAAACATCGAAATTGCAGAGACAAGGATGCGTAGCAGGATTTTAAGATCTTAAAAAAGCATATGATATGGCGTACAGAACAAAGTTGTATCAAATTATGTTAGAGGAGGTTTGGAGAGAAGCTAGGTGGAGTTACTAGAAAAAATTACAGGAATAACACGGTAATTGGAAAGGAAAGGAAAAACACGGCACTGAGGATTAAGACGAAGTGGGAACACGGTAAGAATAATATAGCAGCCGAACAATCTAGAGAGTTTATAGTCGCTAAGGGGGTCAGGCAAGGCTGTCCGTTGTCATCGGTGATTTTTTAATGCATATAGAGAGAATAGCGCGAAGAATTAATCGAACGGGTTTAGGATGGCAGACAGGGGAAAAGGATGTATATATCAAGACACCCGTGCTGCTGTTTGCTGATGATAAGGTAGTGTTACGGCGGGGGCACTAGCGAAATTCAACAAATATTGAATGCATGTGGGGAAGCAGCGGAGAAACTGAGCGTGGCGTTTAATGAAAAAAGAGCGCAGTTTTAGTAGTTAATGGGATTAGAATGGAAAGGAAGCTTGCAGTACAGGGAAAATAATTAGATTATAAAAGTCAGTACAACTACCTTGGGGTCACAATGACCACAAGGGATGATTATTTAGAGGAAAAAGAAATATTACGAAGGAAGAGGGGTGCAAGAGGAAGACATGCAGTAACGTGTAAGGACATCTGGGGGTTTATTAAATATATAGGCACAAGGAAGATATGGAAAGCCATGTATCTGCCAGGATTGACCTTTGCACCTCTGGTCCATAGCGCGGGATTGAGAAACAAGTTTAAAACATTACAAAGAGAAGTGATAAGATTTGCATTGTGTTGCCGTTTTAATGGTGCCAGGGAATTTCTTGAGAAGGAAGGGGGATGTCAAAATTTATACAAAAATAAGTACAAAATGAGCTAAGATTTAGTAGTAGGATTAAAAGTGTCACACACAAAAGATAGGTTAAGCAGATGCAGCTAGTAAAGGCGGCACTGAGGATTAAGACGAAGTGGGATTGCAGGAGTTTGCAACTAGGTAGAGATTGGGTACAATAGTCAGCAATGAACAAGAGCAAGTATATCAGAGAAAATGGTGAAATTGAGGGTAACAGGCCATATACAGACAAATAGAAGTTGGCTATGGGTTCCAAATCGAGTTTGGCAACTGTATTGGAAAGGAAAGCGGGAAGGGTAAATGGGTATACGATATTCAAGCGGCAGGGATGTTGGATACAAAAATACAAAAAGCTAAATATGGGGAGGGATGAGTAAAGAATGTCGAACATGTGGGCTAAGGAATGAGTCAATCGAACATATTGATAAAGAATGTGCAGCCTTGAGACGGAGCAAGATAAAGAACTGTCGGAGGCCTAGCTTTAGGATCAAATGTTAGAACCTGATTGATATTACAAAGGAGAGGTTGTCCCAATGGAAAGCAAATACTTAGTAGGTATTGAAGTATAACATGGATTATATGGATGCGAAGGTAACATAAAAGCTGGCACTCAAAGCGGCCCTATTATAAAAGTGACATATGTATTTAGGTATGCATGCCAAACAAACTAAATCAATCAACCAATAAGTACATATGGTTATGATAGACTCTGTATATATAAACAACGCGAAATGTGCTGTTAAGTGATACGCGGCAGCGAAGGTTCTTCGTAACCTCTTGCTGATACTTTCAACGTTTTTTTGGAGGAAAGTTGTAGACAGCTTTTGGTCTCACACTATTTTCATTTCTGCTGAAATCTTTACTTTGCTTGCATTGGATGGCCTATAGTATATATATATATATATATATATATATATATATATATACACGGACCAAGGAGTGGAAATGGCACGCTAGTCATTGGGTTAAGCCACCCTAAGGCAAAGTGAAATGCAAACGTATTGTTATTTGTGGTTGTTCCATGATAAGCGATAAGCTTTTGCTTTCTGGCATTTCTAGACTACAAGCGTGATGTTTAAGACCCGAAAGATGGTGACCTATGCCTAGTCAAGATGAAGCCAGAGGAACTATGGTAGACGTCTGAAGTTTTCTGACGTGCAAATAAATCGATAATCTGATCTGGGTATAGGGGCGAAAGACTAATCGAACCATCTAGTAGCTGGTTCCTTCCGAAGTTTCCCTCAGGATAGCAGTGTACATTTTTAGTTTCATCCCGTAAAGCGAATGATTAGAGGTATTGGGGCGTATATAGCTCAACTTACTCTCAAACTTTAATGGGTGTGAGTGTTCTTTCTCAATTTAAGAATATATATATATATATATATATACAGTCCCTGAAAAAAATATAGGGCCACCCATTTGTGTTACATTTCACGCATTTATTATAACATATCGTGTTAAAATCACAGTGATACATGCTCACAGAGTAACAGCGAAGACTTCTATCGACATTTAGGGCCTCGGATTACTTTGAACCACGAGATTTTCACATTTGGCACAGCTACACCGCGAAAAAATTATAAGGCACTAGCAAGATATCTTTTAACAAATTAATTAAGCAGATCAACGGCATTTGGGCTAATTTCACGGCATTTAGACTATACATAGTACTCAGTGAACTTCCCATAAGTCAGATAACCTCAAAGGTGCGGTTTGGTATAGTGTTAAACGAATTTGGATGCCGTTTTGCAAGAGCTCGTTCCAAGCCTCGAAAATTGTTTTTTATCCGTGTAAAATTTTTGTTCGAGCCAGCTCCACACATTCTGGATCATATTAAGATCAGATGAGAGTGCAGGCTAGCGAAAGAATTCAATGTGACGTTGGTCGAACCAGCTTCCAATCAGCCTGGCGGTGTGAATCGGGGCGTTTATCGTGTGTAAAAACGAAGTCTGGCCATCTCATCAGCTTAAAATGCGCCGATTGCTCTTTTAGCAAATCCCCGTATCGCGTCGAATAAACACGACCGTCTAAAAAACAATCGATGACTTGTATAATATTCCGATTTACTACTGGGCACAACGCCCCAATTGACAGGAAATTTTGCGATTAGAGAGGCCGATGTCCTTATAAGCCTTGATATGGGCCTTTTCTTCAACCATGAGGCGCCAGCCTAAGCCTATCGTTTGAACAAAGAAAAACACTTCTGGTAGGAGGTCTGCCTTTGTTTCTGTCTAGCCGTTAAATGAGCCCAAATGTTGTTATTCCGTTTAATTCACTCGTTAATACATGCATCTTGCTAGTGACATTATCATATTTTCGCGGTGCAGCTGTACCAAATATGGAAATCTCGTGGTTCAAAGTAATCCGAGACCCCAAATGTCGATAGAAGTCTAGTGTTACTCTGTGAGCATGTATCACTGTGATCTTTACACATTTGGTTATAATAATGCGTGAAATGTGGCAAAAGGGGTGGCCCTATATATTTTTTTAGGGACTGTATTATATATATATATATATATATATAATTGTGATGATTTATTAATCATTTACAATACGTTTGCACACTCGGCAGTGCTTGCCTTAATAAAAATGGTGGTAAAAAGGGTCACGTGAGGTTTATAAACACCTGTCCGTATCCTTGCTTGATGGTAGCCCCCGCTCTTATGGACCCGGTGCGAGCGGTATATCCTCAAGGTTCCTTGCACCGTTAAAACAGTAATATCTATAAGATTTTTTTCGTGACGCCTAGTGAATAAGCGTCCTGCAGATTCGGAGTCCCACGCATCACTCAAGATAGTGATGGATCCGAATCTGCGAGGTTTTGCGGGTCGGGGAGCGCCGCCCTTAGGAACTCGACGTCATATTTGTGATCTTGTCCTGCCGCGTTTTGCCAGGTCCCGGTTCGGGCCGCAAACCTCGGCATCTAAAACCCAGACCTCGGTAGGTGTTGTTATTACGAGGTCGGGCTTTAGACCGGTGCGCCCGGTCGACGGAATACTCGCTCACGAACACGTCTTTTTGAAGTGCTCGGTGGTTAGCATCCATTGGACGACCCCAAGGTGCGTGGACTGTTGTAATGCTGTCAGGCGGGAGAGGCGGAGTCTGGGGATGAATGTTTGGAGGCAGGGGATGTCCAGACCGCCGTGTGCTGTGTGCGTGTACAGGTAGGCGTTTGGTACCGAGTTTCGAGCTTAAGCTATTTCGACTTAACAACCTTCCTGATCTCTTTATCTAGGTCGCTAAGGAGTGCGTAAGATGTTCTGGGACCAGAGACCAGTTTATAAAGGAGGCGGGGAATGAGAAAGTCTTTCAAAAATATGAGTCTTTGGTGGGGTTTAAGGGGAGCTATCGTGAGTCTGTTGAGTAAATTAAGGAGTATATCCTTGGTGGAGTCAACTCTGCTATTGCTGTCAAAGTCGACTTCAAGATATCTCCATCGATCGCTATACCTTTAGCTGCCAATTGCCGATCTCTAACGTTAAATTCTGGTACGGTGTTAATAAAACCTTTACCTTCATTCCTATTAAATAGGTGGGAGGTAGTAAAGCTTTTATTAGTATTGATTTCAAGACCTCGGGATTTCAAAAGGGGGTCTGCAATAATAAGGAGCCGTTGGAGATAGATTTCGTGGAGGCTAGGAGGATGAGATCATAGGCTAAGCCCATAAGGCGGAAGTCATCAGTAAGTTGGTATCCGATATTAATTTTGTCTAATTTTGAAAGAATGTCGAGAACTAGATTAATAAAAGGGGAGACAGAGGATCTCCCTGCCTAATACCCCTAGTTGGCCGAAAGTGCGTCATTCTTGTCCAGATTCTATGAGAGTTTTAGACGAGAGGTACAAGCGTTCGATATAATTAATGAATACCTCCGGGTATCCGCGTGTCCGGAGTGACCACAGGACGGCGTCATGACTCACCATGTCGAACGCCTTACGGAGATCGATGAGGCGAGTCGAGCTCACGTCCTGCAGACTTGGCATCGTTAAGGATACCATCGAGAACCGCAGGATCTCGAAGGTACCATTATAGGGGAGAAACGCTCGCTGGATCGGGAGAAGCTTAATAGAGTTCTGAAGGCGTCTGGAGAGAATTTTGTTAAGCGTTCGTTGTAAGTATGAACTAATAGATAGGGGTCGCAGAGCGTTGGGGATGTGGCATTGTTAATTTTGGGATGAACGCTAAGCGAGCCGTTTGATGGGCTGAGCAATATCGCTAATTAGTATGTTAAGGATACAACAGACTACTTCTAACGGGAGTTTACGGAGGGACGAAAGACAATCCCGGCAAGCCTAGTGCTTTAGAGGGTCCGCGGAGGCTACGTGGGTTTCCTTTAGGGAGATAGAGA